>OX336394.1:361262666-361862666 GCA_946902985.2 Meconema thalassinum | reverse complement strand
TGGAGTCACTCTTCCTTTGCTTCAGGCGTACGAATTGACTCACAACTTTTTAATTTATCACTAAATTTGGTTATTATAGTTCTAGAATACTGAAATTAATAAATTTGTTTTGAAATTTCAAGATGGCCACTGTGCGCTATATTAAATGTGATAATCATTTGAATAACGCAAGAGAGAACTCATATATGGTACTCATTGGCAAAAATCGTCTTAATTACGGAATTTATATTCTGAGTTATCAATTTTAATGTTCTAAGAGTTCATCCAGCCACCATCTTGTATGTACAGTATTAAGAAGGAGTTTTGACAAGCCATATATATACGGTCCTAACTAGTCACTTATTTTCATTAGTGTATCTCTTGTGTGTTCAGTGTTAAGATTCTTTTATTTTATAATTTCAAGATGGCGATTGCGCGTAATATTCCCGCTCATTTTATCATCATATTGGTAACAGAGGGTCCTTATATAAAACAATCTAAAGGCCAGTACTCTGAACATTGATTCGTTAGATCATAACTTATGGATTACAGTATAATGCTTTAACCATTCTCACGGCCGCTATCTTGAAATTGTTCCTTGTTGGGGCGCCATACGCTTCCCACACGAAGGTATGTTTTTCCAAAATTTGGTAGAGATCCGGTGAATAGTTTAGTTAAAATTTGATAGCTTTGAACATATGGGCGGCCGCCATTTTGTTTCC
The DNA here is from genome assembly GCA_946902985.2 of Meconema thalassinum. Taxonomy (NCBI): domain Eukaryota; kingdom Metazoa; phylum Arthropoda; class Insecta; order Orthoptera; family Tettigoniidae; genus Meconema; species Meconema thalassinum. Next base: position 361,861,965 of record OX336394.1, on the reverse strand, counting down.
GTTAAGTTGGTGGCGATAGAAATCATGACACTGAGGTGCGTTTTGCATGTATTAACTCTGTACTAAATTTGGTTAATTTTGGTTTCGCCGTGTTTGATAAATTAGGGAGGTTGCGGCAGATCATACACACATATAAACTTGCATAGAGTGAGTCTACTTTCCCTTTTAGCCTATTTTCTTTAATGAAAAAAAAAAAAAAAAGCTTATGAGATCACCTTTTGTCCGTGTGCCTGTGTGTGCGTGTGGGTGATTCGTGTGTATGCCCCACCCCCGTAATAATTTCTAAACGGCTGGAGCGATTTCAATGAAACTCGGTAAGATCTTAGCACCATTCTGTTCGATCCCGACCCTGCCCTCAAATTTTATTGTGGCTCACCAATCCAACATGGCAGCTGAGCGAAATATTTCACCAGCATTCAGTATCTCCGAAACTATTACAGTTATCACCCTGAAATTTTGTACGGTGATAAAGGGTACTACTAGAAGTTTACCTATGAGACTTTCAAACACCTGGTAACTACAAAACCAACATGGCTGCCAAGCGAATTTGAAAGAAACAAAATAGACTTTACTCGTGATTTAACCATCTGAGCGCAGTGAAATGTGGTACAGTAAATGATTATACATATTGTAATGCACTGGCATCTAATTTAGGCTAGTTCAATTGTTTACATAATCTCAAGATGGAGGCTGTGCGAAATTTTAAAATTAAGTTTTTATTTCTTGTGTCCTAATCAAGCGATCGAAGTGAAAGTTTGAATAATGAAACTATGCAATAATTTTCCCTTAATGGTACATAACTCTATGGCCAATACATATAACAATCCAACATGGCGAACATCCGAAATATTTTGACGGTTCTCAATATCTATGAATCTTTTACAGCAATCAAACTGACATTATCTATGTTCATGGAGGCTATGAGTATAAGTTCACCTATAGGAGTTTCAGTAACCTGGTGAGCACAAATACAACCCGGCGGCGACGTGAATTACAAATATTTAAATGGACGTTTCTCCCGATTTAACCATCTGAGTGCAGTGAAACTTTGCACGTTAAATGCTTGTACAAATGTTAATCCACTGGCATCTAATTTATTTCAATTATTTTCATAACCACAAGATGGCAGCTGTGAGAAATTTTAAAATCTAGTTTTTACTTCTTGTGTCTTAATCATGCGATTGAAGTTTGAATACCACACTTACAGAATAATCTTCATGTAATTGTACATAAATAAAAATCCAACCTGGCGACCATCTGAAATATTTAGACGGTTCTTAATATCTACGAATCTATCACAACAATCAAACTGAAATTATGTATGTTGATAGTGTGCCCAAATGGATTTGGCACAAGACTCGAACCCTTGACTATTCAGGAAAATGAGAAAACAGGACGTTTTTACGAAATATTGAAGCATCAAAAGGGTTAATATCAAATAGGCACATACGTGACGCACAGAGCTGATAAAGGAGTGTGGCACAACAGGCCAGCTGCATAAATGGCATCACCGCGCAGTCAGCAATAAAACAGTTACTCAGAATTTAAAATAGACGAAGGGGAATAACCGACAGCAGAGAGAGATACAAGATCCAAGGAGAAAATGCAAATGCAGTTATAAATTGACAACAGCGCGCGAGGCGGAGCTGAGAAATTAGCGGAAATTAGTAATATTAGCCAAGATAACCAAAATCTTTAAGAAAACTTTTCGTAAAAGCTATTCATTTAGGAAATGAGAATTTTTCGAACAGTAAAAGTCATTAAATAACGTATGGAATAGAAGAGCAAAGTCAGCGCTTTACGAAGGGGACTTCACCCAAGCTAAAAGAAGGAGTGGGGTATAAAAAAACAGCCTCCCACACACATAGAGGAACGAATTTAATTTAAATAAATACATCCTCAAGAACGGATTTGGAATAACTTTATGAAAACGAGACGTTCAGAGCGCAAGCTATAAAATGAATATTTTTCCAAAAAGATACCACAATTGGTTCAGGAGATAAATTTTGCAACGTAGACAAAATAGTTTATTTTTCGTAGAAGCAAATAAATAGGGAGTTATCCAAGAGGAGAGTATGCAGTTTTAGTTAGTCCAGAAGGACGTGACGCTACATCACTTATCGGACGCAGTTTCAGTCAGACCGTGAGGGGGTCGTGCTGCATCAGTTCATCTTTAATACAGTTAGTCAGTCCAGAGGGACGCGACGCTACATCACATCGTATCAACCAGTTAGTAAGCCGGCGAGAACGCTGTGCTGAAATTCGTCAGGTAATAACCGAACATTCGGGTCATCGTTTCGTATTCCGAGTGATCACTATAGCGTTATGCGCTGGATCTATAAAAATCGCGACTATATCAGTCACGCCGTGTCAAATAAAAGAACACTAAGACCGTAAAAGTGCGGGTTAGTCAAGTATCACACGCAAAGTCGAAACACAGGCAAAAATTACGGAACGCGAAATTCTAAAAGAGACAATTCGTGAAAAATACGGAATAATAAGTAACATTGCGTCAACAAAGACCGTATAAGCGATAAATCCTTAAAAGGATAAAATCAGCAAGTATTAATCATAAAGGAAGGAGTAGGGACCTAGAGAGACTGAGGGTTCGAAACTCCAGATCTAAAGTGTAAAATGGGCAACATAGACAAGGGAAGGTTCTCAAAGTAGAGACCGAGCTAGGAATTAGATCTCTAAAACAAAGAAATATCACGGAACGAGTATGGACAAATACGAGGAACTTTATCCAGAATCCAGTAGGAACGTGTGGGCGGGGACGTGGGTTCAGAGAATTACACGGAGTCGGAGATCAGGGATTTCAAGAGTGAGGAAGGAGCCAATTAGCACGTTCAATGCAGAAAGGTTAGGAATCGTCAATAACCAACCACTATGAACAATCATTGCCAAAGCTCTGAAATAGGGTCGTGTGTTGAAGAAAAATGCTATTGTGCCGAGTGTTATATTATGTTTCCATGTATCAGTGTAAAATGAATAAGTATCAGGTAAAGGTGTCGGGAAGGAGTGTCATGATGAAGGAGTAGATATCAAGACGATGGGTGAATCTGCCTAAGAATGGAATCGGAGCCTGGGTGAGTTGATGAAACTTTATTAATTTTTTGTTGCTGTGCTGTGTGCGAGATATCAATCGAACCATTCATCGACTGGGGAGTTTGATGAATGATTCATTGATGAAAATTTATGTGCAAGTAATTGAAATGCTGAATAAAATGATCATTGTTGGCCACGAGGACCGCCTCGATGGAAATAAAACGTTATTGGGATTAGTTAAAAGAAAGAAATAAGAAGCTCGATTAAAGAGATATATAATAAATACATAAATTTCGAAGAAGGAATAAAATAATGAATTAAATGGCGTGAATTGTTGCAAATTATGAATTTAATACGCACCATAATAAAATTGTAAAGTCCAAGGGAATAAAGTAAAATAATAACGGTTAAATTGTAGACCAAATAATAGCATCGAAAGAATAAAGCGTCGTAATTAATTAAATTAAATATATAAATGATAAGAGTAGCCTCCGTGGCTTAGGCGGCAGCACGCCGGCCTCTCACCGCTGGGTCCGTGGTTCAAATCCCGGTCACTCCATGTGAGATCTGTGCTGGACAAAGCGGAGGCAGACAGATTTTTCTCCGGGTACTCCGGTTTTCCCTGTCACAATATCATTCCAGCAACACTCTCCACTCTCATTTCATTCATCTGTCATTCATTTAATCATTGCCCCAGGGGAGTGCGACAGGCTTCGGCAGCCGGCACAGTTAATATCCTTGCCGCTAGATGGGGACTTCATTCATTCCATTCCTGACCCGGTCGTTCGACTGGAAGCAGGCTGTGGATTTTCATTTCATTTCATATAAATGATAAGAATGTAAACAAGTAGTTCCGTGAAGAACTATACAGCCTATTTTCATATATCCTACTTATGTTAACTGCCACCATCAACATACAAAATTTCAGTTTAATTGCTGTAACAGTTTCGTAGATATTGAGAACCGTCTAAATATTTCAGATGGTCGCCAGGTTGGATTTTTATTTTTGTACTATTACATTAAGATTATTGTGTACGTGTGGTATTCAAACTTCAATCGCATGATTAGAACACAAGAAGTAAAAACGAGATTTTAAAATTACGCACAGCAGCCATCTTGTGATAATGCAAACCATTGAAATAAATTAGATGCCAGTGGATCAACATTTGTATAAGCATTTAACGTGCAACGTTTCACGGCACTCAGATAGTTAATTCGCGAGAAACGTCCATTTAAATATTTATACTTCGCGTCGCCGCCATGTTGGATTTGTGCTCACCAGGTTACTGAAAGTCCTATAGGTGAACATATGTTCATAGTCTCTATGAACATTAAAAAATTCAGTTTGGTTGCTGTAAAAGATTCATAGATATTGAGAACCGTCTAAATATTTCGGGAGCTCACCATTTAGGAGTGTTATGTGTATAGGCCATAGAGTTATGTACCATTCAAGGACAATTATTGCCTAGGTTCATTATTCAAACTTTCACTTCGATCGCATGATTACGACACAAGAAATTAAAACTTAATTTTAAAATTTCGCACAGCCGCCATCTTGAGGTTATGTAAGCAATTGAATTAAATTAGATGGCAGTACATTACAATCTGCAAAATCAATTACTGTGCCACATTTCACTGCGCTCAGAGAGTTAAATCACGAGAAAAGTCTATTAAAATATTTTAAATTCGCTTGGTCGCCATGTTCGTTTCGTACTTTACAGGTTTATGAAATATACATAGGAGTAGTAAGTGTTTGTTAGACTCTAAATATTGCATCATCATGACCAGAAATTGCGTAATCCTGATGACGTCATGGGATGACGTCATGGGTCCTTAGAGCGAGCACGTGGTCCAGGAGCGAGCATGTGCAGTGCACGTGTTAGCGTGGGAAGAGGTTGACCCTTTGGCTTGTTTGTGCGATGGTGATAAAAAGTTAATGGGTGTTGACGTCATGGAGGATGTTTATTAGGATGCTAACTGTCATCTGACACCCATGCGAGTGTGAGCACCAAAACAAAAGGTTATTCGCGGGTAGTGGGGTAGTGTATGTTCTCTTGCAAGTCGCGTGTGTGCTTGAATACGTATGGCTATGTTGGGAAATGTTTGGTGGCGGGCGAGGACTAGGGTTGAGTGAGGGTTCGTTTAAATGCTATTTTTCCCGCTCTATTTGATGGTGAGGTAATTTTTTAAAATGGGTGGAATTTGGAAACGCAATTTGAGGTAAACGTGCTTTTTTGACATTTTGGCGAATTTAATGAGCTTGTAAGGCTAGAACGATGCATATAGGGTGTCGTAGGACTTGTGGTGAACCACCCCTTGCTATGGACGGGAGTATATCCACCCCAAAATAAATCTACCCTTACCCGGAGGTTAAGTAGTGGTTATTTTTGTATGCATGCGCACTTGAGGGTTTTTGTAAGAGAGCGGAATTTTTAAAAGATTCTTTATAGATGAGGCTTTTAAAAAAATTTATTAAAAAAACAAAAAACTAATAGGTCATTCGATTTTTAGTATCTCGCTAACCAATAATGCGATGTAAACATATGGGGTGTCATAGGACTCGTAGTGAATTCTCCTTTTGTATGAAGGAGGTATGTCAACCCCCAAAATAAAAACTACCCTTACCTGGGGTGAAAGAGCAATTTTTGTATGTATGCACACCGGTGGCTTTTGTCAAAAGGGTCTAACTACACATTTGTTAATATTTTCTGAACCCAGGATGGGATTTTCCCATAGGCAGTATCCTAGCACTTGGGGTGACACCTCGTTTTTGAAAGTATCATTCATTTATTTTCTTGTCAAAAGGGCCTAACTACACTTTTGTTAATATCTCGTGAACCAATCATGCTAGGGACTTGTATGAGGGGTCCTAGCACTTGGGGCGACGTCCCCCTTTATGGGGTGAAACTACCCCCCCAAAATTGAAAACTCAATATCTTGGAAACTATGAACCCTAAAATTAGGCGTTATAGCTTTAAAAATAGGTGATGACATAGGCTTTTACCTGGATTGGTCATTTCACCCCTAAAACAGTAAATAGTCATGTTATGGGGAAAAAACGTGTTAAACACCTAAAAATGATAAATGAAACTAAGATCTTTTGTTTTTGATGAAAAATAGCAGGGGGGGTGAAAACTACCCCCAAATTGAAAAATCGATACCTTGGAAACTAAGAACCGTAAAATTATGTGTAATAGCTTAAAAAATTCGTTGTGACATAGGCTTTTACCCGGATAGATGATGTCACCCCTAAAACAGTAAATAGTGATTTTACAGTGGGGAAAAAGGTCTTAAACGGGTAAAAATGATAATTGAACCTAAGATCTTTTGTTTTTGATGAAAAATAGCAGGGGGGGTGAAAACTACCCCCAAATTGAAAAATCGATACCTTGGAAACTAAGAACCGTAAAATTATGTGTAATAGCTTAAAAAATTCGTTGTGACATAGGCTTTTACCCGGATAGATGATGTCACCCCTAAAACAGTAAATAGTGATTTTACAGTGGGGAAAAAGGTTTTAAACGGGTAAAAATGATAATTGAACCTAAGATCTTTTGTTTTTGATGAAAAATAGCAGGGGGGTGAAAACTACCCCAAAATTGAAAAATCGATACCTTGGAAACTAAGAACCGTAAAATTATGTGTAATAGCTTAAAAAATTCGTTGTGACATAGGCTTTTACCCGGATAGATGATGTCACCCCTAAAACAGTAAATAGTGATTTTACAGTGGGGAAAAAGGTCTTAAACGGGTAAAAATGATAATTGAACCTAAGATCTTTTGTTTTTGATGAAAAATAGCAGGGGGGTGAAAACTACCCCAAAATTGAAAAATCGATACCTTGGAAACTAAGAACCGTAAAATTATGTGTAATAGCTTAAAAAATTCGTTGTGACATAGGCTTTTACCCGGATAGATGATGTCACCCCTAAAACAGTAAATAGTGATTTTACAGTGGGGAAAAAGGTTTTAAACGGGTAAAAATGATAATTGAACCTAAGATCTTTTGTTTTTGATGAAAAATAGCAGGGGGGTGAAAACTACCCCAAAATTGAAAAATCGATACCTTGGAAACTAAGAACCGTAAAATTATGTGTAATAGCTTAAAAAATTCGTTGTGACATAGGCTTTTACCCGGATAGATGATGTCACCCCTAAAACAGTAAATAGTGATTTTACAGTGGGGAAAAAGGTCTTAAACGGGTAAAAATGATAATTGAACCTAAGATCTTTTGTTTTTGATGAAAAATAGCAGGGGGGTGAAAACTACCCCGTATATGAAAGGAGTGTAGACTTATTGATGTTGCAGATTGGAAACAGTGAAAGTTATCACTTTTGTTTAATTAGAAATCTTGCTCGCCTTGTGCGTTCAAGCATCACTAGCACTCAGAGAAGGATTTATATATGTAGACGTTGTTTGTCATATTATCTTCTTGAGGATGAGTTAAATGTTCACTTTGCAGACTGTAAACAGTTTCCTGTTGCAAAAAGCATAATGCCGACTGATGAACAAAGATTTGTTAATTTTACAGAATTCCGAGTTAAAGATACAGTTCCATTTATAATATATGCAGACACTGAATGCGTTTTGTCTCCAATTTCCTCCTGTTTTCCAAATAGTGACATTCATAACTCTACTTTAACACATAAACATATTCCTTACAGCATTTCTTTATACCTTCATTGTAATTTCGATAGTGAATTGTGCAGTTTCAAGCTCTTTAGGGGAAATAATTGCATTGAATTGTTTGTAAAGGAACTTTATAGTATTGTGGATAAACTTCAAACATATTACTTATCGGTTAAGCCAATGTTAAAGATGACCGAAAATGAAGAAAGATTATTTTTGTCAAGTAAAATGTGTCACATTTGCGAGAAACCGATTGCAGTTAATGAACTCAAAGTACGCGATCATTGTCACTTAACTGGAAAATATAGAGGAAGCGCACACAATAGTTGTAATTTAAATTACAAAGTAACAAAGGTTTTGCCTATAGCATTTCATAATCTAACCGCCTATGATGGACATTTTATAATTAAAGAAATTTGCGAGAAACGTGATGGAGAGGTGTTACATAATCCTGGTCATATAAAATTGTTAGCGATGAATATGGAACGTTACAAAGGGTTTACAAAGTATGTACGGGCTAAGAATGGATTCATTCAGTTAAGATTTTTCGATACATATAATTTCTTGTCCTGTTCACTAGATCAATGTTCATCTTCGTTAAGCGAAGATTCAAAGCAAATAACACAACGTTATTTTAATGATGATGCACAGTTTCGACTTACTGCGAGAAAAGGTGTGTTTCCCTATGAATACGTCACGAGTATGGATGTTCTTAACGAAACTAAATTACCTGAAATATCCAAGTTTTATAGCAGCCTTAATGATCAAACAATATCGAATGAAGAGTATGAGTTTGCTCAATCGGTGTGGGAAACGTTTTCCTGTCAAACATTAGGAGAATACGCAGATTTGTATTTAAAAGTTGACACACTTCTTTTGGCGGATGTCTTTGAAAATTTTAGATCGAATGGCATGGAAACTTATGGCATTGATGCAGCTCATTTTTACACTGCTCCATCTATGTCTTGGTGTGCTATGAAAAAGATAACCAACGTTCAACTTGAATTGCTTCAAGATATTGATATGTTACACTTTTTTGAACGATCTATTCGAGGAGGAAATGTTCAGTGTATAACACGACATGCGATTGCTAATAATAAGTATATGAAAACTTATGATGAGAAAAAGCAAGAGTCCTACATAATGTACTTTGACGTTAATAATTTGTATGGATATGCGATGATGGAATATCTTCCAACGGGTGGCTTTAAATGGATTGCAAATGTTGAAGGCTTTGATGTTTTAACTATTGATGATACTTCAGAAATTGGATATATTTTGGAAGTAGATTTGACTTATCCTCAAGAGTTACATGACAAACATTCAGATTACCCTCTATGTCCAGAAAAGTTGACAAAGCTAATGGCTACCCTAGATAATAAAGAACGTTATGTTTTGCATTATAGATTTTTAAAGCAATGTATTCAACTAGGAATGAAATTAGATCGTATTCACAGAATAATTGAATTCAATCAGAGCCAATGGCTAAAACCATATATTGATGTGAACACAGAGAAACGAAAACAAGCCAAAAATGATTTTGAAAAGAATTTTTATAAATTGATGAATAATGCAATTTTTGGTCGTTCACTGATGAATGTGAGGAAGTTAAGGGACATCAAATGGGTCACCAAATGGCATGGAGCTCGTGGTGGTAGGTCTTTAATAGCTAAGGCTAATTTTAAACATAGAATTATATTCGATGAACAATGTATGGTCATCGAGATGAGTAGACTAAAGATTTTTCACAATCAACCAGTATATGTTGGTGCATCTATATTAGATTTGTCTAAATGTAAAATGAATGACTTTCATTACAATGTTATTTTAGCAAATCCTGAATCAAATGTGAGGTTGTTATACACAGACACCGATAGTTTTATGTATATATTCTATTATGATATTTATGAGTTCATGAAACAACATTCAAATTTGTTTGATACTGGAAACTATGAAACAAACAATCCTTTTGGCATTGTGAGACAAAATAAAGGTGAAATTGGTTTAATGAAAGATGAAAATGCTGGAAGGATTGTTGAAGAATTTGTGGGGTTACGACCCAAAATGTATGCAATAAAATTGTGTGATGAAATGAATAGCTTGTGTAAGGCTAAAGGCATTAAGAAGAGTGTGAGTAAAAGTATGAATATTGATGAGTATCGAAAGTGTCTTTATAACAGAGAAAAAGTCAACAAAGTTCAAGTTTGTATAATTTCAAAATCTCATTCTGTATTTACTGTTCGGCAAAATAAGTTGGCAATTTCATCAAACGAAGATAAAAGACACATAACTGAAAACGGAATTGATACTTTACCGTTTGGTCATTTTTCTCTGAAAAATGATTAGAAACAAATTGAGATTAAAGCAGTTCATCTCACTTACTTTATTTCTTTCACACACACACTTTTATGCTGGTAATAATACTAATTTTTGTGTGTTCCTTTGCTTATGAAATCCTAGACTAGGAGTTCCACATTCGACATGATAGCGGAGTTTCATCTCCCATAAACTCGTCTCTGAGGTGGGTGCCAGAAAAGGCATCCAGCTGTAAAAACCACACCCTCACATAGACTTTCATAACTTCTTACGTTGAGGTTCATAACACTACGTTGATTGATTTATCGGTTTCCTTTTCACAATTCCTGTCTATACATTCCTCTTGAAGGTTGCAAGATGCTTGCAAGGTTCCTAAAATGCAATTAAATTTAATAAATACCTTAAGATGGTTTGATTTGTTTAATGATATGGTGTTAATAGTATTTTTAGGTTTTGACTGGCTTTGCATTAAGAATTGACTAACCAAACATGAGTTACCTATCAGGGAAACATTTTGGCCACTATGTTGGCTATTGACCAGTGAGTTTAGCTGTTTATCATTTTTTTTAATCATAAACAACAGAGGGTTAAACGTATAGATAAACCGTGTGACCATGTTTGTTAAACAAGACATTATACCAGAGACAATTAGAATACTTCTGTAGAGTTTACCAAAAATAATGTTGTGTAACAGTAAATGCTAGTCAACAGTTATACACTTCTAAAAAAAATCATCATACAATACCTGAGAGCTCTTCTAAAATTATTGATGTGTAACATGATTCCACTAACTTGCTATGTATTTTTTGGCTTGGGGGTGATTTTCAAGAAATGCAAATGGAACTGAAATGCAATACAAACAATGAGCGTGCCTGGTGGCTGAGATTGATACCACGACGTACTGTCGGTTATGTAGCTATGTGGAATGTATATCAAATATGGTTTACTTCAAGGTCTGGAGATCCCTACAATTCCTACAATAAATGATCTTGAAATGGTCATCCTATGGTGTGAAAATATTTATTAGGTATATATATTTACTGAAAACAATTATGATTTATTAAATGTTTATATGTTTACAGTATTGTTATTTAATGTAAGCACTTGAGGCACTACCGACCAATGCGAAGCAAAAAGTGGGAGCATATATGGGATGAAATGTGGGAGCAAAGCAAATATAAAAAGTGGGAGCAAATATGCTAACAAATATGTCAACAAATATGCCGGCAAAAGTATATACACAATTCAAGATAGTTGAAAGTAAAGTATATACACAATTCAAGTTAGCATATTTGCTCCCACTTTTTATATTTGCTTTGCTCCCACATTTCATCCCATATATGCTCCCACTTTTTGCTTCCCATTGGTCGGTAGTGCCTCAAGTGCTTACATTAAATAACAATACTGTAAACATATAAACATTTAATAAATCATAATTGTTTTCAGTAAATATATATACCTAATAAATATTTTCACACCATAGGATGACCATTTCAAGATCATTTATTGTAGGAATTGTAGGGATCTCCAGACCTTGAAGTAAACCATATTTGATATACATTCCACATAGCTACATAACCGACAGTACGTCGTGGTATCAATCTCAGCCACCAGGCACGCTCATTGTTTGTATTGCATTTCAGTTCCATTTGCATTTCTTGAAAATCACCCCCAAGCCAAAAAATACATAGCAAGTTAGTGGAATCATGTTACACATCAATAATTTTAGAAGAGCTCTCAGGTATTGTATGATGATTTTTTTTAGAAGTGTATAACTGTTGACTAGCATTTACTGTTACACAACATTATTTTTGGTAAACTCTACAGAAGTATTCTAATTGTCTCTGGTATAATGTCTTGTTTAACAAACATGGTCACACGGTTTATCTATACGTTTAACCCTCTGTTGTTTATGATTTAAAAAAATGATAAACAGCTAAACTCACTGGTCAATAGCCAACATAGTGGCCAAAATGTTTCCCTGATAGGTAACTCATGTTTGGTTAGTCAATTCTTAATGCAAAGCCAGTCAAAACCTAAAAATACTATTAACACCATATCATTAAACAAATCAAACCATCTTAAGGTATTTATTAAATTTAATTGCATTTTAGGAACCTTGCAAGCATCTTGCAACCTTCAAGAGGAATGTATAGACAGGAATTGTGAAAAGGAAACCGATAAATCAATCAACGTAGTGTTATGAACCTCAACGTAAGAAGTTATGAAAGTCTATGTGAGGGTGTGGTTTTTACAGCTGGATGCCTTTTCTGGCACCCACCTCAGAGACGAGTTTATGGGAGATGAAACTCCGCTATCATGTCGAATGTGGAACTCCTAGTCTAGGATTTCATAAGCAAAGGAACACACAAAAATTAGTATTATTACCAGCATAAAAGTGTGTGTGTGAAAGAAATAAAGTAAGTGAGATGAACTGCTTTAATCTCAATTTGTTTCTAATCATTTTTCAGAGAAAAATGACCAAACGGTAAAGTATCAATTCCGTTTTCAGTTATGTGTCTTTTATCTTCGTTTGATGAAATTGCCAACTTATTTTGCCGAACAGTAAATACAGAATGAGATTTTGAAATTATACAAACTTGAACTTTGTTGACTTTTTCTCTGTTATAAAGACACTTTCGATACTCATCAATATTCATACTTTTACTCACACTCTTCTTAATGCCTTTAGCCTTACACAAGCTATTCATTTCATCACACAATTTTATTGCATACATTTTGGGTCGTAACCCCACAAATTCTTCAACAATCCTTCCAGCATTTTCATCTTTCATTAAACCAATTTCACCTTTATTTTGTCTCACAATGCCAAAAGGATTGTTTGTTTCATAGTTTCCAGTATCAAACAAATTTGAATGTTGTTTCATGAACTCATAAATATCATAATAGAATATATACATAAAACTATCGGTGTCTGTGTATAACAACCTCACATTTGATTCAGGATTTGCTAAAATAACATTGTAATGAAAGTCATTCATTTTACATTTAGACAAATCTAATATAGATGCACCAACATATACTGGTTGATTGTGAAAAATCTTTAGTCTACTCATCTCGATGACCATACATTGTTCATCGAATATAATTCTATGTTTAAAATTAGCCTTAGCTATTAAAGACCTACCACCACGAGCTCCATGCCATTTGGTGACCCATTTGATGTCCCTTAACTTCCTCACATTCATCAGTGAACGACCAAAAATTGCATTATTCATCAATTTATAAAAATTCTTTTCAAAATCATTTTTGGCTTGTTTTCGTTTCTCTGTGTTCACATCAATATATGGTTTTAGCCATTGGCTCTGATTGAATTCAATTATTCTGTGAATACGATCTAATTTCATTCCTAGTTGAATACATTGCTTTAACAATCTATAATGCAAAACATAACGTTCTTTATTATCTAGGGTAGCCATTAGCTTTGTCAACTTTTCTGGACATAGAGGGTAATCTGAATGTTTGTCATGTAACTCTTGAGGATAAGTCAAATCTACTTCCAAAATATATCCAATTTCTGAAGTATCATCAATAGTTAAAACATCAAAGCCTTCAACATTTGCAATCCATTTAAAGCCACCCGTTGGAAGATATTCCATCATCGCATATCCATACAAATTATTAACGTCAAAGTACATTATGTAGGACTCTTGCTTTTTCTCATCATAAGTTTTCATATACTTATTATTAGCAATCGCATGTCGTGTTATACACTGAACATTTCCTCCTCGAATAGATCGTTCAAAAAAGTGTAACATATCAATATCTTGAAGCAATTCAAGTTGAACGTTGGTTATCTTTTTCATAGCACACCAAGACATAGATGGAGCAGTGTAAAAATGAGCTGCATCAATGCCATAAGTTTCCATGCCATTCGATCTAAAATTTTCAAAGACATCCGCCAAAAGAAGTGTGTCAACTTTTAAATACAAATCTGCGTATTCTCCTAATGTTTGACAGGAAAACGTTTCCCACACCGATTGAGCAAACTCATACTCTTCATTCGATATTGTTTGATCATTAAGGCTGCTATAAAACTTGGATATTTCAGGTAATTTAGTTTCGTTAAGAACATCCATACTCGTGACGTATTCATAGGGAAACACACCTTTTCTCGCAGTAAGTCGAAACTGTGCATCATCATTAAAATAACGTTGTGTTATTTGCTTTGAATCTTCGCTTAACGAAGATGAACATTGATCTAGTGAACAGGACAAGAAATTATATGTATCGAAAAATCTTAACTGAATGAATCCATTCTTAGCCCGTACATACTTTGTAAACCCTTTGTAACGTTCCATATTCATCGCTAACAATTTTATATGACCAGGATTATGTAACACCTCTCCATCACGTTTCTCGCAAATTTCTTTAATTATAAAATGTCCATCATAGGCGGTTAGATTATGAAATGCTATAGGCAAAACCTTTGTTACTTTGTAATTTAAATTACAACTATTGTGTGCGCTTCCTCTATATTTTCCAGTTAAGTGACAATGATCGCGTACTTTGAGTTCATTAACTGCAATCGGTTTCTCGCAAATGTGACACATTTTACTTGACAAAAATAATCTTTCTTCATTTTCGGTCATCTTTAACATTGGCTTAACCGATAAGTAATATGTTTGAAGTTTATCCACAATACTATAAAGTTCCTTTACAAACAATTCAATGCAATTATTTCCCCTAAAGAGCTTGAAACTGCACAATTCACTATCGAAATTACAATGAAGGTATAAAGAAATGCTGTAAGGAATATGTTTATGTGTTAAAGTAGAGTTATGAATGTCACTATTTGGAAAACAGGAGGAAATTGGAGACAAAACGCATTCAGTGTCTGCATATATTATAAATGGAACTGTATCTTTAACTCGGAATTCTGTAAAATTAACAAATCTTTGTTCATCAGTCGGCATTATGCTTTTTGCAACAGGAAACTGTTTACAGTCTGCAAAGTGAACATTTAACTCATCCTCAAGAAGATAATATGACAAACAACGTCTACATATATAAATCCTTCTCTGAGTGCTAGTGATGCTTGAACGCACAAGGCGAGCAAGATTTCTAATTAAACAAAAGTGATAACTTTCACTGTTTCCAATCTGCAACATCAATAAGTCTACACTCCTTTCATATACGGGGTAGTTTTCACCCCCCTGCTATTTTTCATCAAAAACAAAAGATCTTAGGTTCAATTATCATTTTTACCCGTTTAAGACCTTTTTCCCCACTGTAAAATCACTATTTACTGTTTTAGGGGTGACATCATCTATCCGGGTAAAAGCCTATGTCACAACGAATTTTTTAAGCTATTACACATAATTTTACGGTTCTTAGTTTCCAAGGTATCGATTTTTCAATTTTGGGGTAGTTTTCACCCCCCTGCTATTTTTCATCAAAAACAAAAGATCTTAGGTTCAATTATCATTTTTACCCGTTTAAAACCTTTTTCCCCACTGTAAAATCACTATTTACTGTTTTAGGGGTGACATCATCTATCCGGGTAAAAGCCTATGTCACAACGAATTTTTTAAGCTATTACACATAATTTTACGGTTCTTAGTTTCCAAGGTATCGATTTTTCAATTTGGGGGTAGTTTTCACCCCCCCTGCTATTTTTCATCAAAAACAAAAGATCTTAGGTTCAATTATCATTTTTACCCGTTTAAGACCTTTTTCCCCACTGTAAAATCACTATTTACTGTTTTAGGGGTGACATCATCTATCCGGGTAAAAGCCTATGTCACAACGAATTTTTTAAGCTATTACACATAATTTTACGGTTCTTAGTTTCCAAGGTATCGATTTTTCAATTTGGGGGTAGTTTTCACTCCCCCTGCTATTTTTCATCAAAAACAAAAGATCTTAGTTTCATTTATCATTTTTAGGTGTTTAACACGTTTTTTCCCCATAACATGACTATTTACTGTTTTAGGGGTGAAATGACCAATCCAGGTAAAAGCCTATGTCATCACCTATTTTTAAAGCTATAACGCCTAATTTTAGGGTTCATAGTTTCCAAGATATTGAGTTTTCAATTTTGGGGGGGTAGTTTCACCCCATAAAGGGGGACGTCGCCCCAAGTGCTAGGACCCCTCATACAAGTCCCTAGCATGATTGGTTCACGAGATATTAACAAAAGTGTAGTTAGGCCCTTTTGACAAGAAAATAAATGAATGATACTTTCAAAAACGAGGTGTCACCCCAAGTGCTAGGATACTGCCTATGGGAAAATCCCATCCTGGGTTCAGAAAATATTAACAAATGTGTAGTTAGACCCTTTTGACAAAAGCCACCGGTGTGCATACATACAAAAATTGCTCTTTCACCCCAGGTAAGGGTAGTTTTTATTTTGGGGGTTGACATACCTCATTCATACAAAAGGAGAATTCACTACGAGTCCTATGACACCCCATATGTTTACATCGCATTATTGGTTAGCGAGATACTAAAAATCGAATGACCTATTAGTTTTTTGTTTTTTTAATAAATTTTTTAAAAAGCCTCATCTATAAAGAATCTTTTAAAAATTCCGCTCTCTTACAAAAACCCTCAAGTGCGCATGCATACAAAAATAACCACTACTTAACCTCCGGGTAAGGGTAGATTTATTTTGGGGTGGATATACTCCCGTCCATAGCAAGGGGTGGTTCACCACAAGTCCTACGACACCCTATATGCATCGTTCTAGCCTTACAAGCTCATTAAATTCGCCAAAATGTCAAAAAAGCACGTTTACCTCAAATTGCGTTTCCAAATTCCACCCATTTTAAAAAATTACCTCACCATCAAATAGAGCGGGAAAAATAGCATTTAAACGAACCCTCACTCAACCCTAGTCCTCGCCCGCCACCAAACATTTCCCAACATAGCCATACGTATTCAAGCACACACGCGACTTGCAAGAGAACATACACTACCCCACTACCCGCGAATAACCTTTTGTTTTGGTGCTCACACTCGCATGGGTGTCAGATGACAGTTAGCATCCTAATAAACATCCTCCATGACGTCAACACCCATTAACTTTTTATCACCATCGCACAAACAAGCCAAAGGGTCAACCTCTTCCCACGCTAACACGTGCACTGCACATGCTCGCTCCTGGACCACGTGCTCGCTCTAAGGACCCATGACGTCATCCCATGACGTCATCAGGATTACGCAATTTCTGGTCATGATGATGCAATATTTAGAGTCTAACAAACACTTACTACTCATAGGTATACCTGTATCAGTACCCTTTATCACCGTACAAAATTGCAGGGTGATATCTGTAATAGTTTCGGAGATATAGAATGTCAGTGAAATATTTCGCACAGCCGCCATTTTGAGGTTATGTAAACAATTGAACTAAATTAGACTCCAGTGCATTACAATGTGTATAAATATTTGCTGTACCAAGTTTCATTACATTTAGATAGTTAAATCGCGAGAAAAGTCTATTTAAATATCTCAAATTCGCTTGGCCGCCATGTTGGTTTTGTAGTCACCAGGTTTTTGAAAATCTCATAGGTGAACTTCTAGTAGTGCCCTTTATCACCGTACACAATTTCAGGGCGATATCGGTAATAGTTTCGGAGATATTGAATGCTAGTGAAATATTTCGCACAGCCGCCATGTTGGATTGGAGAGACGTAACAAAATTTGAAGGGCACGGTCGAGGTCGCCGGGAATAGTGCTATGAACTTCCCGAGTTTCATTGAAATCGCTCCAGGTGTTTCGATTTTATTAGGGGGGGACACACACACGAATCACACACACACGCACACACACACACACACACACACACACACACACACACACACACACGCACACACACACGGACAAAAGGTGATCTCATAAGCCTATTTTTTCAAAATTGAAAATAGGCTAAAAATGATAATTAAGTAAAAATATAAATCGTATTTAAAGATCCGTGTCTAGGAACTCCAAAATGAAAAGTAGAGCGAGAAATAATGTATCAATAAATAAAAATAAATAGTAAATATCCAAATAAAAGGGTGGAATAAAAACCCCCAAAAGTGAATATATTATGTTATAGGCTATTATGCCAAAACTTATGAAATAAATTGTGTAAATGCCGAAATCAGGCAAATGTTGTGATAATATCCAAGCACGTTAGGTTGCCGTAAGGGCCAATATTAAAGAAATAATGAAATATAGTTTCAAGTAGATATAAAACAAGTAGTTCCGTGAAGAACTATACAGCCTATTTTCATATATCCTACTTATGTTAATTGCCACTATCAACATACACAATTTCTGTTTGATTGCTGTAATAGATTCGTAGATATTGAGAACCGACTAAATATTTCGGATGGTCGCCATGTTGGATTTTATATATGTAGGTCCTAGAGTTATGTAATTTTACATGGAGATTATTGTGAACGTGTAGTATTCAAATTTCAATCGCATAATTAGGACACAAGAAAAAACAAGGAGATTTTAAATTTTTTCACAGCTGCCATCTTGAGGTTATGGAAACAATTGAAATAAATTAGATGCCAGTGGATTAACATTCGTATAAGGATTTACTGTACCAAGTTTCACTGCACTCGGATGGTTAAATTGCGAGAAACGTCCATGTGAATTTTTGTATTTCGCGTCGCCTCCATGTTGGATTTGTGAACACCAAGTTATTTAAAGTCCTATAGGTGAACTTAAGTTCATAGCCCTTATGAACATTAAGAAATTCAGTTTGATTGCTATAATAGATTCGTAGATATTCAGAGCCGACTAAATATTTTGGATGGTCGCCATGTTGAATTGTTAAATGTATAGGCCATTGAGTCATGTACCATTAAAGGAAAATTATTGCGTAGGTTCAATATTCAAACTTTCAATTCGATCGCATGATTACATCACAAGAAATAAAAACTTAATTTTAAAATTCGCACATCCGCCATCTTGAGGTTATGCAAACAATTGAACTAAATTAGATACCAGTGCATTACAATGTGTATAAATATTTCCTGTACCAGATTTCAGTGCGTTTGGAACATTAAATCGCGAGAAAGGTCTATTTAAAATTTTCAACTTCGCTTGGCTGCCATGTTCGTTTTGTAGTTAACCGGTTTCTGAAAGTCTTATAGATGAACTTCCGTAGTGCCCTTTACCTCCGTAAAAGATTTCAGGGAGATACCGCTAATAGTTTCACAGATATGGAATGCCGGTGAAATATTTCGCACATCCGCCATCTTGTGGTTATGTAAACAATTGAACGAAGTTAGATGTCGGTGCATTACAATGTATATAAACATATATTGTACCAAGTTTCATTGCGTTTGGTTGGTTAGATCGCGAGAAACGTCTATTTAAATGTCGCAACTTCGCTTGGCCGCCATGTTCGTTTTGTAGTTACCAGATTTTCAAAGGTCACATAAGTGAACTTATAGTTGTTCCCTTTATCACCATACAAAATGTCAGGGTAATATCGGTAATAGTTTCGGAGATATTGAATGCTGGTGAAATATTTCGCACAGCTGCCATGTTGGATTGGTGAGTCGTAACACAATTTGAAGGGCACGGTCGGGGTCGCAGGGAATAGTGCTATGAACTTACCGAGTTTCATTGAAATCGCTCCAGCCGTGTAGATTTTATTAGGGGGACACACACACACGAATCACACACACACACGCACACACACACGGACAAAAGGTGATCTCATAAGCCTATTTTTTCAAAATTGAAAATAGGCTAAAAATGCGTTAAGCCCGGATAGATTTATTCGTAGGATGAAAAATGTAGTGAAATTGTCGAAATGCGTGGATGTAATTTCCCACCAAATATATTGTTGTAGGAGCCTCGTGTTGTGACTAAGTAAGCGTCGAATATTGTTGTAAAGATATTGTGAATCGTGGATGAAAAATTCCCACTAAATAAGCGTCGAATATTGTCGGAAAGGTATTATTGAATCGTGGATGAAAAATTCCCACTAAATAAGCGTCGAATATTGTCGTAAGGATAAAGAAAGTGTCAAATATATGTAACTCCCGCTGTAGGATGGATATCCCAGCTAGGATTTGTTGCAGTATAATATTGTTGTAAAAAGAGGCATTGTTGAAATAATAGGATTGTTGGAGGTATTATAAGCGTCGTAAGAAGTAGGAACAATAAACTACCATACAGCATCTCCGAATTAAATACCACTATCCTGGGAACAAAGGATCAATAATAATAATAATAATAATAATAATAATAATAATAATAATAATAATAATAATAATAAAAGAGCGAAGTAAATCTCTGTAGTAAATATGAATTTGTAAGTCTTGGAAACATATGTTTAAAGCCACCCCAGTATAAAGGCTTTGAGGGTGGCTAGACATCATAAATCTCGCCTGAAAGTACCACAAGGGGAAGGAACGACCTTGTCCGTTGCCTTGCTCTTGTGAGAGAGAACGAGGATATATCTTAATGGGTGCGGCCGTCAAGTAGTGTCTGGCCGGCACGGGTGGAAAGAGAAGCGTTGGCACGGAAATAATTAAAATCCAAACGAAAGAGGTGCAAGCAAAACAAATTGTAGAATCATTTTTGCGGGAGTGAAAAAAAAATCATCCCGAGTAAAAGTTTGAATGTTGTATTAAGATTTGACGGACTTGTCAAATAATATATTGTTGGTAAAGAAAATTCCCTCTTCCAGAAATAAACAAATGACGGGCTAAGAAATAATGTAATTTGTTAAAAATAAATATCCCACAGTAATAAATAATAAAGCACACAGTACAACGCAAAAGCAAATCACCTAGATGCATGAAGGGTAACTGGAGAGTTACGGATTCGATCTTTAGACATGGCATGTTTTCTGTACAGTACTATATTATTTTTCACATCTAAGGCTTTGTGAAGAATTATTATGAAGGTCCAAAGGGCTAAATACTTGGTAAATAAATGAATATTCAAATAACATAAATAATAAAGAGACCCTGAAGGGTAAATAAAAATAATTATTATTAAGATCCAAAGGACTTAATAAATCATAAATGAATAAATATGAGTAAATGAAAGAATGTAAATATCCAAAGCCTTGGAGAAAGTATTAAATGTAAATGATAGGCGCGCTCGACGCCTAAGTAAAATAGATATAAATAAATATTAAGGGTTTAATTTAAGCAAGACAAAAATAGTTCTGAAACTTCACAGAACAATGAAATGACATTACAGTGAATTTTAGTGATTTTATTAGTGAATTTATTTTTGGTTTATGAGTGAAACTTGAAGAGACAATTCCAAGTGATTTAAGTTGATAAATTTTGAGTTGATTATTTTGTGAGTGACACTTAAAGGGACGATACCGAGTGATTTTGGTTTTTATATTTTTTTGTGAATTAGTATTTCCTTTTATTGATTAAAAATTTGTATTTTAAATGGTCATGTTGAGTTTTTTCTTGAATCTTGTCAACCTGATTGTGTGAACATATCGGATGTTCAGTCTGTTGAGGAAGGGACGTAACACACCCCGAACCGCAGTAGCCAAGCCGTGGACTGACTGAGCATCCATCCGCTGAGCGGGTACAATAGAGGTAATTAACATGATTAGGATATATGAAAATTGGCTATGGAACTACTTGTTTTAAATTCGAAAGTATATTAAAATACTCAGGATGGGTCCATTTATCAAATAATATGTAAGGAATCATAAGATTTGCCTCCCACTGTACTTCGTATCCGTGGTCTACTTACTGCAGTATGGTTTGATCCCCTTACAGCGCCTCGTCTCCACTCTACACCTAGGTAATGTGGGTGGAGTATGAGCGGGAGCTGTCAGCAGCAGCTGGTTCTACCAATTACTCGCCAAGTTTACACAAAGTGGTTCATTCAACCGACATTTATGATGATCAATGACTTACCCCTTTTCAAATACACACTCTATACACTTTCCACTAATCTGGTCATTAATATAGTTACATTGTAATTCATCAGTTTACTTCGAAATTTATTTCCATTCTTTCCCTATCTCCTGCTTCATTGTGTAATATTAGTAAGGTTAATATTCTTAAAATATGGCAGCTTCGGTGGCGTAGTCGGTAGCATGCTGAGCTTCTATGCCCAATATAGCGGGTTCAAACCCGGCCGAAGCCGTTGGATTTTTTAAGAGCGTTAAAAATCCCTCAGTATGCCTTCCTTCGGAGGGGAAGTAAAGCTGGCGGTCCCATGTCATAGATGTATGGCATGTTGAAGAACCTTCCACTAATTGCACCTGTGTGAAGCTAAATTGGATAGGTTAAGAATGTAAACAACGCTCTTAGGTTTCTACGTTCGTTGCCAAGAGCCGACTGCGGTGGCGTCTAGTAGCTAAGTTCTGAACATGGCCTAGTAGTCGTTCACGGTGGCGCTTGGCGGCAAAAGTAGGAGCTATTTAAAAAATTCTAAGTTGCAGTACTTAAATTAAAAAACAGATAACACACTCTAATACAGTCTTCACAATTAACACCGGTTATCAGACAGATTCTACACACATCCAAAGTACACGGGGCTACATGACCGCGTTGTCGCAGCCCCTAAACTTAAGAACCAACCAACCATTACACATGTCATGTTCGATTAAATTGTAGAAATTCACAGGCGACATTGTAATAAAATAGAAATAACATTCTGAATAATAACGAACTGATGCAATTTTGATTTGTGGGGTAAATTATAAGTGACAAAGGGCCTTTGCTCGGATTTTATAATCATTCTTTAAGAATGTAATATCTATTGTATTACGATGTCGCCTGTGAATTTGTCCAACTATAATCGAACATGCCATGTGTAATGGTTTTAAATTGAACATTGTGAACTTTTCTGTTGTTTATTTTATGCCTGCCATATTGCCTAACCGCCTGATTGTCTGCCTTATTGTCTAACCGCCTGATTGCCTGTCTGCCTTATTGCCTAACCGCCTGATTCCCTGCCTTATTGCCTGACCGCCTGCCTGCCTGCCTGCCTGCCTTATTGCCTGACCGCCTGATTGCCTGCCTTAATGCCTGACCGCTTGATTGCCTGCCATATTGCCTAACCGCTTGATTGTCTGCCTTATTGTCTAACCGCCTGATTGCCTGTCTGCCTTATTGCCTAACCACCTGATTCCCTGCCTTATTGCCTGGCCGCCTGATTGCCTGCCTGCCTGCCTTATTGCCTGGCCGCCTGATTGCCTGCCTTATTGCCTGACCGCCTGATTGCCTGCCTGCCTGCCTTATTGCCTGACCGCCTGATTGCCTGCCTTAATGCCTGACCGCCTGATTGCCTGCCTGCCTGCCTGCCTTATTGCCTAACCGCCTGATTGCCTGCCTTATTGCCTGACCGCCTGATTGCCTGCCTGCCTGCCTGCCTTATTGCCTGACCGCCTGATTGCCTGCCTTAATGCCTGCCTGCCTGCCGATTTCCTCCCATTCCTAGCCTGAATTACAGATACCCACACTATTACAGACACTGTAATATTACAGATTTTTAGAAAAAAAACAACTAATACATACAACTATATGAGCCTGATAACCACGATTCCCAATCCCCTAAATGAAGCAACAAGCACATAGAGAATAAACACTACAAAAGGCCTCAATGAATTTTAAGAGAGTCTGATAAATAATTGTGCTTGAAAAAAGGAAGACGGAAAGAAATTGGAAGCTGTTGTCTACCAAAGATGGATTTTGAAGATAAAAAGAGCAGGGCGAACTAAATTAAGAAGCCAAAGACACGAGCACAAGTCATTAACAGAGAATACGCGCACCTTCTAGATTGCTTTTCCAGCAGATATCTCATTACATCAAATTTCCTTTCGTTTGTGGAAGAAAAGAACAGAAAAAAGGCTGCAGTAATGGTATTTCTTTCACTGCTAAATTAAACGCTGAGAAGAGCACACAGCATCTAAGATGTACCCCAGAACAATCGCGTCATAAGGTGTGACTAGGGCTAGGAATTTTATGTAAATACATATTCTCTCCTTTTGCTTATACTAAACTAAACATTATAAACATCCAGGAATTAGAATCTTAGCTATCATATAATTGTATTTAATTGTTACATATAATATAATAATGTAATATTATTTTACATATTTGATCATAATGGCATTTCTTCTTCTTCTTCTTCCTCTTTTACGGCCTCATTGGACCACTTCAGTCAATCATTTCTTGGTCCTCTTCTTCAGTAAGTTTCCTTTTCGAGTCGCCCAGTAGCTTTTCATTCGCTCTGACCTCTCAGGCGTTCCTCATCTGTAAATACCGTTTTTACTATATTACGTTTGTCATTTTAGCCTGAAATCTTATATTTATATCTCTCATTTTTTTTTGCAAGTTATCCAAGGTTATTTCTAATTCTTTCATATCTTCTCTAATTTCCTTAATCCATCCTACTTGTTTCATATTCCAAAGTTTCACTACAATTTTTCTATATAACCTGGTTTCTGGTGTCCTCATGATGTGACCAAAAAAAGAAATTCGTTTTTTTTCGAATAGTATCAGTGATGGGCTCCAGTTCTCTGTATTCCACTTCTTTTGGTATTATCCGCCACTGATAAATTATTATAATGTCATTTATTGAACATATTTTTACTTTTTAAATTTAAAAATACATATGATGTCTCTTATTATAAATAATCAACATCATCTTCTACAGTTTCCAGCCCTTGGCTGGGTCTGCTTGGAACTTAAGCCTCTCCATCGTTTTCTATCCTCCCACCATCTTTCACGCCTCACTCTGTCCCACTCCTCTTCTCTTTTCTGCACTCCTTCATTCATACCTAAAATCCACCCATCTCTTGGCCTTCCTCTTGGTCTCTCGCCCTCCATTTCCATCTCGTGCATCCTCCTTGGTATCCTGTCCTCCTGCATTCTCTTAACATGTCCGTACCAACTCATTCTTGACTCCTCTATTATCTCTTGTTAGGGATTCTCTTCCACAATCTCTCAAACTCTCTCATTTCTTACTCGATCCGTCCTTGTTACTTGGAATCTGCTTCTCTGAAATTTCATTTTGCGAGCCTGGATCCCGCTCACTTGTCTCTTCTTCATAACCCACGTTTCTTATGTCCTTATTTCTGTCTCTATTTTAAATATTTTATTATAATGAATTATTTTAATCTACGGTACACCTTTTATGTAAAATGATATATTCTGTCTCTTACTGTAAAAAAGCAGTATTTTCTCACAAGTGAAATATACGGTAATTCAAAGCAGTTTGACAATATTTGTTCACTGGAAACTCAGGTACATGGAACGGAATTACCAAGTAATTCATGGCGGCTTCGGTGGCGTAGTTGGTAGCATGCTGAGCTTCTATGCCCAAGATCGCGGGTTCAAATCCGGCTGAAATCGTCGGATTTTTCAAGAGCGTTAAAAATCCCTCGGTATGCCTTCCTTCGGAGAGGAAGTAAACCCGGCGGTCCCATGTCATAGATTTATGGCATGTTAAGGAACCTTCCGCTAATTACACTTGTGTGAAGATAAATTGCATAGTTAAGAATGTAAACAACGCTCTCAGTTCCCTACGTTCGTTGCCAAGAGCCGACTGTGGTGACGTCTGGTAGCTAAGTTCTGAACTAGTAGTCATCGTTGACGGTGGCGTTTGGCGGCAAAAGTAGGAACTATTTGAAAAATTCAAAAGTCTGCAGTCCTTGCATTTAAAAAACAGGTAACACACACTAATTCAGTCATCACATTTAACACCGGTTATCAGACGGATTCTAAACACTCCCAAAGTACACGGGGCTACATGACCGCGTTGTCACAGCCCCTAAACTTAGGAACCAACCAACCAGCCAAGTAATTCATAAGCTACTGAGAAAGGGCTAGGGAAGAATTCCATGAAAGATATTAGTGGAGATAAGGGGATGTGAATTCACGCACACCCAGACTCAACGACTGGACTTTAGTTTATTTCAGTTGTCCAGTGAGTGCCTGAGACTCTGTTACATTTCCTCCCACCCTGCAAACAAAAAGTGCCCTCACAGTACTTATTCTTGAGTTCGTGCGCAGTATCACATACATAATAATGGAATTTATTTAAATGTTCTATAATATGGACACGCTTAATTAATTAATTCATTCATTCATTAATTATTGTACCACACTTTATTTTGCAAAAAAAAATTCATAAAATGTGGAATCTCCAAGTAATAATAATAATAATAATAATATCGTATGGCCTTGGGTGACGGGTGCAAGCTTTGTTATTTGACGCCCAGAGGGTAGCTTGCATATCGAATTCCGTTGTTCCTTGAAGCACTATGAAAGTCAAGGAGGTTAGATATCTAAGCTCCTTGAACACTATAGCGATTTCTAGTAGGGAAATGAGGAACTTTGTGTTGGCAGAAACTCCCGAGATTAATTTTGCCATGATGAACACGGCCTACTGAATTCAAATGGGTTCATTGACATGCCAACATCGTATGACATGCGTGTCGTAATTTTTGCCGCCTTTCAAAAATAACTTACCACGGCCAGGAGTGAACCTGCAAGCTTGGGGTTGGTAGACCGACACGTTAACCACTCATCCACCGTGGTAAGCTATCTCCAAGTAATATCGTGTGTAATATGTCATTTATATAAAATCTAGCAACCCACCCCGGCTTCGCCAGGTATCTTAAGCCCAGCGTAAGCTTAAAAGGCTTATATTGTTTTTATTTTTATTTCAATGAACTTCGAGCAATAACAACTGTTCTCCATCTCGGCATGATGGGTTAAAATCACTGCTGTTATTGGTTTTACGTCCCTTTTAACAACTGCGGCTTTTAGAGACGCCGGGGTGCCGGAATTTTGCCCCGAAGGGGATCTTTAACGTGCCAGTAAATCTACGGACACGGCTCCCTCGCATTTGCGCACCCTCAAATGCCAGCTGACTGCGCCAGGATACGAACCTGCAACCTCGGGCGGGTTAAAATCACTGACTGGACTACTGTATAATTATTATCATGGAGATAGCATGTGCAACGAATTCTTGTCCCCGTGGCTCATGATCTCGAGATTAACGGTCACGTTAAACTACAAGCTTCCTTCCTTCCTTTTTCGAATTCTTGTCAGACGTAATTTAAGACTGGCGAGGTGCATGAAACACAAATCTCTCTTCCGTCCAATCTAAACTTGACTGTGTATTCTGCGTAACGAAGGTTGAAACTGTTGTGATAGGCTCACTTGCAAGCTAGCTAGCTCGTAAAATGAATTGAATGGAGATTGTTGAAAGAAATGAAAAAGTAAAATCACTTATAGTGGGCAATGTATTGAAGATAGAGATAGGCCTATGTTGTCCCGGACTTATTTGTAGAACTTTTCATGCTGAACAATTCTTACACTCATAGTATACAGGTATGTTTAACGGTATACCCAGCGTAAGCTTAAATGGTGCACGAAAGGTAAGTAAACATGTTCATATTTTGCATGTTGATATTAAATAAATATCCCAGCGCTAGTGATGGACTTATAACATATTCTCTTTTACGGCCATTATGAAAGTGGATTCCAGCAACACTACATACCACAGCTTGTCTGGAGTCTGCCCCCAAACTCAATCATACGTCCATTCAAGAGGGGACGCGGGCCTTTGGTACGTATCGCTCAATAGACACGAGTATTGTAAGCGCCAATCAAGTTACTCTACAATTAAACTGGTGACATGTTGGCCTGGCTGCTTGCTTGAATGAAGTGACCGGAGAGCTCCGGACAGTGGTATATTTGTACATGTTAATGGTATCAATTCAGCTTTAATTTTACCCTCCTTGGATAATTTGACGGCAATGATTGAAATTGCAATTAATAGCCTAGGAAATACGATATACGCAGGAAATACATTACATTTATTCCCTGCACAGTTACATTAATTATATTTTTCTCCTTTTACATATATTGGCAAGATATCGGGGGCAATGCTCCTTGCACAGTTTGCTTCCTACATTCCTCATTTGGCTAATGAAATCTTTTGGTGATGCATAACTTGTAGCGGAAGCCATGCACAGCAAATCGCATGATAGCTTGCTTCAGTTTATAATTGGCATTTTTTCCAGTCTTCTGTTAGTATTGCGTCTGTCACATAGAAATAATTCTAGATGTCCTTCCTTTTCTCAAGCAAATTGTACAGGTTTTCTCATATGACTTCGTATT
The DNA here is from genome assembly GCA_946902985.2 of Meconema thalassinum. Lineage (NCBI taxonomy): Eukaryota > Metazoa > Arthropoda > Insecta > Orthoptera > Tettigoniidae > Meconema > Meconema thalassinum. The sequence continues at coordinate 361,833,873 of OX336394.1, read as the reverse complement.
CGGTAGGTGCAGTTGTAACCTCGTATCTTCTATAAAGAAGCTTTCTTTAAGCATAATGTAGCCAAGTCGAGACGGTGCTACTATCCCTATTCCCAGGACACTTATTTACTGTATCTGGCCTTATTTTTTTCTAGAGTTAACAGGTCTCTGTCAGTAAGAGTCTACCATTGTCTGCTGCTTTTTAGTCGGTCAACACGATATCGTATAGGCAACACTGAAAAAAGAAAGGCTTCAAATCTCCACAGAGTTTCCCATATTATTGTGAGTCCATAGGTAGCTATTGGCGTTGTTACTGTTTGGAAAAGGAACATTCCAGTTATTGTTTTAAGGGACCTAACATCCAGCTTATCGGTCCATAAATGATTGGCTGATAGTGAAGATGAACGATATGAACAGGAACCAAAAACTAAAACTAACTACTGGGGGCTGCGAAATGAACCAAAATATTCAATAGTTCCAAAATGTTGTTCTATCGCCATGTTATTCTACGGACCGCTAACTTTCTAATTGATATTTATTTATTTAGCGTATAGCATTCAGTGCCGGGAGTATCCGATGACATGTTCGGCTCGCCAGAGTTTTTAGCTGCTTCTATGTGGACACCCATGATTTGAAAACAAGTAGCCTACCGTCACGTTTGGATGATATGAAATGAATGAAGATGAATGAGAAAGTTAAATTGCAGGTAGAATCAACTTAGGCTACCAGATGCCACTGACACCAAGCTGTGAACGTAGGAACTTGATAGAGCGTTTCTGACGAATGAAATAACCCACACATTTGGCCATATACTGTGCCCTTCAGACAAGGTCGTTGGGGCACTATCTGTCGTAAATAGCCTTCCCGACTTCCTCATCCTTCGGACCCACACATTGAGAGGATGGGATGTGTCCTCAGACCAGCTCTGGCACGAGACCAATAACCTACGGGTATCGGGCAAGGTGAGAGGCAAAGTCATAGACATGCCGAAGAAGCACACTCCCAAACGAAAAGGAAATCTAGGAATGACTAGTCCAGGCTTAAGTAGAATTCGTAAAAAAAAATGAAGCAGAATAAATCCCTGTCCTACCAAGGAGGGTTTAAAATATCGGCTAGTCCGCAAAGCCAATGAAATAAAAATAAATAAATAAATAAATAAATAACAATTCTTCCCTAAACTGACTTTAAGTTAACCCTCTCGACAGTCCTAATTACAAACATAGAATGAAGATCAAAAATCAAAACTAAGAATGTGACACGTAATGAAATCCATAAGCAATTACGAAAATCCAATTGAAAATACGAATAGTCACATCATCGAATTTACAGCAAATCGTCCATATGCCACAAGAATAAATTTACATTTAATGCACCAATAGAAAATAGGCTATGTTATGAAGGTGTCACTTCCAACATTTAAATGACTAATAATCCGCTAGCTAAATCCAAATTGAACTTAACACTAGATGATAAACATCTCTGAAGAAGAAAAATTCAAAGTTATTAAAGCAACCAGTCTAACAATAAAAAAAAGTTATTCAATAATGCAATTTTAAAAAGATCCATTAAAATTCAAAAATACATTTATTTTCAAACATGTAGATTCAAAGTAAGGAGAGAGTTGTGAAGAATAACGATGAAAATAATCGATTAGTTCCTGTTAATAGTTTCTCAGACAAAGGTAAATTAATTGTTGATAATTAGCATGGGCAATATAGGACATTCTGGAGTCCCTTAACAACTAACTTACTTACTTAATAGAAGAAAAAAAGGACAAAAGGAAATTAAGGACAAAAGAAACAAACACACGGGGAAAAGAAATGCTCTCGAAGAATTAGGACTAAGAGATTCCGAAATAGACATAACAGACCCTAATAATAATAATATTAATAATAAAAACAATGCTATTTGGTTCACGTCCCTTCTAACTGCTGCAGCTTCTAGCGACGCCGGGGTGCCGGAATTTAGCCCCAAAGGGGATCTCTAACGTGCCAGTAAATCTACTGATACGGTTCCCTCACATTTGCGCACCCACAAATGCCAGCTTACTGCGCCAGGATTGGATCCTGCAACCTTTGGACAGCAGCAGGCGAGAACGTTACCGCTGAGCTTCGCAGCCAGCCGATTCGGAAATAAGTAGGTCCATGAAAGACAGGAATGGGAAAGAAGAGAGGGTCCACCCCAAAGACAATGAAAACGTGGAGAAACCGGACACAGCTCAAAAATCCCTCGGAGTAACCAACTTCCGATCTCATCAGTCGTGAGCCCTTGATGGTGTAACACTATACAGGGTGCACCATAAGAGGTGGGGCTACACACATCCTGCCTCCTTTAGGGCCTTGTACAGAAAACAAGATATATCATGAAAAGGGGAAACAAGAGGTTTGATCCGTCGAACAATCAGTATATCTGGAAAGATCAGACGAGGGAAGGGAAGTGAAAACTCCCTAGGACCTGGATACCCTAATACTGTGAGAGTCGGAAGACATCAAGAGTTGACCAGATTACAGCAACGAGCCTGGCACAAGTAAGTGGAAGAAATACAGGGCCAGTTGGGGTCCCGCGGTCGCCAACCCACGTCCAACTAGTAGTGAGCCCCTGGGGAAATCAGATTATTTGAGACCGACTGTGTGGCACAGATGTTTTGTTTTTTATGTTGCTGTTTTATTTAGTGGCTTGAGACATCTTGATCATAAACTCCGAGTACTTACGTGTATGTGGAAATTTTCTGATGACTTATATGACAACTATATTGGTGTTTGAAATTGTATTAATGTAACCAGATTTTAGGACAGATGCCCCGGAACTTGAAATGAGGAATTACGTTGGCCAGGAGGGGAATGAATCCATACATAGAATATAAATCAGCAGCACACATACATTTACAAAATAATGATGGTGATGATGATTGTTGTTTTAAGGGGAAGAACAGCGAGGTCATCAGCCCCTACAAAAACACAATCATTACGCAAGATAAGTCTCTAAATCTTACCATAATAATATAATACATTCATGTATTAGTAAAATCATATTGGCTGGCGCAGGCAGCACAGATCATTGATCTATTATTGCCAAATGAGAATTAAAATGGCCTGCTATAACTCAGTGGCTATAGTATCAGCGTAAAAAGTTGTAAATTGGAGGTTTGAGTCACACTGGATCAGGGGGTTTATTTCCCTAACTTCCAAATACAAGGCTTGCACTAGTTGTGCATCACATCACCTCATTTCACACAAAAATCACAACTTGCTTATTTCAGTAGTATTTAACCAGGACTTACAATAAATAATTGTTGTTTCATTTTAGGGGCTTGACCATCCTCATCATTTAGCTCCGTGTACTCGGATGTGTGTGGAACGTCTCTGATAACCTGCGTTATAGTGGTGCCTCCAGTGGTGTGTATTTGTAATTTAGGTGAGGAGTGGGACGATGGCGGCCATGGCCTTAAATTAGAAACCATCTCGGCATTTACATTAGGTAGGAGTGGGAAACCCAAGAAAACCATTTCCAGGATGGCTGAGGTGAGAATCGAACCCACCTCTTCTCAGTTTTGCCTCAAGAGGCGCAGTGTGCCCCGTTCCAGCCCTTAAACCAGAATTTAATTTCTTGGCAGAGGCGTGAATCGAACCCAGACTTCTGGGGCGACAGCCAAGAAAACTACTCGCTAAACAGGGAAGAGATTTACATTAAGTTATATTATAGCCTGTATAATAATAGGAAAGTCTCGGAGGAAAACCCCCAGGGTTATGTTAACTGTTCCATCATGTTTACATGAAGGCATACATGTTAAGACATTGTTAGCAAACGTAAATTGGAAGTTCAATCATTGCAACTCTGCAATATCCGGTGGAGGAACACTACTTGTTAGGAGAGGATCTGGCTAATTCAAGTGATACTGACGAGGATTGTCAGCTCGCTGTGTTGACACATTCTCACAGAGCCTGCCACTCGCTATCATCTATTTGTTCAAGACGAGCTCTAATTGCAGGCTGGCACACAATATCGGACATGGGCCCAAGTCAACACATTATTACATTAGCAACACAAATGAACAGAGAGAACAAGTCTAGTCTAGTAATGCAGTGGTAGTGTGTGTACTCGAATATCCTCTCCTTTATCCATACTGACTGATGTTCCTCAGCGCTCAAATATGCACGTGCCGAGATGTTTAAATCTAACTCCACTTTATTTGTGCACATCCCGAATCCATGATTGCTTTATAGGCCTAAATGTTTACCCTAGATATATCTGGGGAACAGTGTCCACTTTACAATACAATGTTTTTATTCAATAACTACTCCACTTAACTGCTAGTTGTGATAAATATATCGGCTCCTCTCAAGCCTTCATCAGTCACTAAGCAACATAAAAATTCACAATATTCAATTTTAAACCATTACACATGTTCCTTCGGAGGGGAAGTAAAGCCGGCGTGGCGGTCCCATGTCATAGATCTATGGCATGTTAAAGAACCTTCCACTAATTACGCCTGTGTGAAGGTAAATTGTATAGATCTAAGAATGTAAATAATCCTCTTAGGTTCCTACGTTCGTTGCCAAGAACCGACTATGGTGGCGTCTTGTAGCTAAGTTCTGAACTAGTAGTCAATGACGGTGGCGTTTGGCGGCAAAAGTAGGAACTATTTGAAAATTTCAAAAGTCTGCAGTCCTTACTTGAATTTTAAAAAAAGATAACACACACTAATTCAGTCATCACAATTAACACCGGTCATCCGACAGATTCTTTACACACCCAAAGTACACGGGGCTTCATGACCGCGTTGTCGCAGCCCCTAAACTTAAGAACCAACCAACTATTACACATGGCATGTTCGATTAAATTGTAGAAATTCACAGGCGACATTGTAATAAAATAGAAATAACATTCTGAATAATAACGAACTGATGCAATTTTGATTTGTGGGGTAAATTTTAAGTAACAAAGGGCCTTTACTCGGATTTTATAATCATTCTTTAAGAATGTAATATCTATTGTATTACGATGTCGCCTGTGAATTTGTTCAACTATAATCGAACATGCCATGTGTAATGGTTTTAAATTGAACATTGTGAACTTTTCTGTTGCTTATTGACTGATGAAGACTTGATAGGAGCCGAAATATGTATCACAACTAGGACTAAAGTGGAGTTGTTGTTGAATAAAATCATCGTATTGTAAAGTGGACACTGCTGCACAGATATCGTAATCAATGTATGAAAAAGAATATATTATGGCTAAGGTCATAGACATACATACCCTATATGTCAGATTGGTACTCATATTGGTACTGGAAACCCAATTTTTTTGTGCCAAATTATTATCATCATCAGGCGTGGCTCCCAAGGTTAGACAAAGCTTATCTGGACAGTTTGAAAAGCAAAACATAACCATCAACTATACTTGTATTCAATATTTTCTATTTTATTTTTCCAAATCTACAGGCACTCGGTGGAAATCAAGAATGGAAAAGTAACGCAAGTGGAAAGTTTCAAATACCCGGGAGAGATTATACAGTAAACAGAACTGAACTTGGCATCCAATTAAGAAAGGATTACAAAACTACAGATGCATACAGACTTAAACGGAACCACTACAACATAAGAAAAGAATCTCCATTAATTCGAGGCAATTATAATACAATACTTTAACCAGAAGCCTTATACGATTCAGATACGACAGCAATCGATGGAAGATTAGAAATCAGGGAACTAGAAAAACAAGAGTGACAAATACTGAGAAGGAACTACGGTCCAGTTCAGAAGGGAATATGGATTAAGAGACCAACAATAGAACTGTACAAACAGACAGAGACGATTACAAACAACATCAGAAAAAGAAGGGCAAGATTGTATGGACATACACATAGGATGACCTAAGAAAGACTGACCAAGAAGATTTTTCATATAGTTATGACTAGTACACTGAAAATTAATTGGGTAAAGGAAACCGTGGAAGAACTTAAGAAACTAAACATCTCTACAGAAGACATCACAGACAGGAGCACATACAGAGAAAAATCAGAATACGTTTGAGTAAACGCCAAAAGAGAAAGGAACTGGAAAGAATTGGACAGATGAGAGAAAGAGGAGTCACAATGAATGTATGAGAGGTTTCTGGGAAGAAAGAAGAGAGGGACAGAAAGAAACATGAAAATTGATTGTGATTTAACGCTGTTCTTAATGGAGAATTAACGAAACTCCGTCGTCAAGCCATCTGTTCTGTATGCTTCTGAGTGCCTTGTAATGACCAGAAAGGGTCCTCTCAGAAAACTGGAGTTAAAAGAGAGAAAGATCCTGAGGAGGATATTAGGTCCAATTAGAGAGGAAGGAGGCATTTACAGAATCCGTCATAATGTTGAATTGTATGAACACCAGGAGGACATCATCACGTCTATAAGGAAAAGACGCCTGGCCTTTTATGGACACTTGCCACGTCTGGATTCTGAAAGACTCAGCAAAAGGATATTCACAGTAACAGGAAGAGGCAAGGCTTCTAAGAACAAATGGATTGCGTCAGTTAAGTCAGATATGGAACAGCTAGATATCCCACTGGAACAAACTCGTGACCGTCTGCTGTTCCGTCAGGTCATCCGACAGGGCGTTTTCCCAACGTCCCTTACAAGTAAGAAGACTACAGGAGCTAAGTGGACAGAAGAAAGAAGACTGATTCACAGTCAGAAAATGAGGGACTATTGGAAGAAAAAGAAAGCAACAACTTTACCGAAGAGTAGATACGAGCCCCGTGGTCCTAAGTAGGCCTAAACGATAAAGAATAATAATAATAATAATAATTTAGGGAAGACTCTGTTAAATCCGCAATATTAAGTGATTGATGGTAAACATTATAAATTAAGGGAAAGGGTTTCAAAACATCAACATGGACATTGAATTACTACATATTTGTGACACATTTAGTTCTTATCTGGGATGGGTTGTCTAAATCAATTAATACCACTTTCGAAGACATTTGAATTTAGTATTTTTTTAGACTTTTTCTACTAGTAGACCCTAGTAGTAGGGCTAAATCCACGATACCTTGTGTGAAAGTACAATGTGGTACCTTCTTATTCTCCTTCTTCTCGCTCTTCTCCTTTTCTTCTTCTTTAGCTAGACCTCTTCTCAATTAAGTGTGGTCGGCATTTCCATCCATCATTCTTTTCCCCCAATCCTTTCTGTTTAGGGCTTCTCCTCTCGCCCAACCTTTTTCCCTCAGGTCATCGGCAACCGTATCTCTCTACCTTAGCACAGGTCTCCCAACCGTCTTCCTTCCAAGGAACATCATCGTCTGCACTATCTTTCCCAAATAGTCTTCATTTCTTCGTACTACGAGTCAAACCACCTTAATCTGCTTTCCTGCATCTTCTTGCTCAGTGGTCCCACCTTAACTGTTCCTCTACCGACAGCAGTGGCTACGCTCGCTAAAGCGCAGCGTTAGGTCAAGGGGCAAGCTCTCTGCTGACTCGGTAGACGCGTGGGTTCGAGCCCCAGCGTCGGCCGTCCTTGAAATGGTTTTCCGTGGTTTCCCCATTTTCAACACCAAGCAAATGCTGGGACGGTACCTTCTGACAGGCCACGGCCGCTTCCTTTCACATCCTTACCCAGTCTCATTCATCTTTATCCATCTCATCCCGACGCGCAGGTCGCCCACGGGCGTCGACTCGAAAGTCCTACACTCGGTCCCGTCTGGTAGCAATGCTTCATTACTACCTCTACCCCATAAATGCGTCACCGAAATACATGTAATTTGGTAAATACGTCACAAACAAAATAAAACACAGGTTTTCACGATTTTACCACCAGGTGGTTGTTGAGGAGTATACTGCCACCAACAATATGTTCCACTGTCTCACTAGAACTCCCATGTTGACGGTATTTATAATCCATATTGCTGTATCATTATTATTATTTAAGAGGAGAGGTACACCTTTACAAGTGTAAAAACCACAGATATTTAAAATAGCTTTCCTCTGTAACCCTTTGTTCTGTTGATATGACATTTTGCCCACTACTAGAACTGTCTTTATCTTTATATTTTAATTTGAATATTTTCAATTAACTTTCCCTAGTTATACAAAAAAATTGCACTAATTTATACATTGATCATGCTTTTCTTTGTTAATTTCTACAAAACCTCAAATTTACTGAAGATTATTCCCTTAGAATGTTCATAATGCTTGTGTTAACAATGTGAACTAACATCTTTTGCCTATCTTTTAAAATAATATGTTTTTCTCCCCTGTGTATTAGAGTAGATTTTTTTGACATTTTAGTGAGGTATGTTCACTCAGAAAATACAAAAAAAAAAATTGTTGCAGCAATGGTTCCAGTTCTCATTCTTACGACACAAGAGATACATGTGAATACAAAATTTCATCAAAATATTTCAAAAACGGCTTGAATTATGAAGGAAAACAAAAGAAAACATTTAAGTTTGGGGAACGAGTGTTAAACGTACCAATAGGAGGAAACGTTTTAGGTAGATTTCATTAGAAAGCTAACTATTGCAATGGGTACTATGTTTCGACTTCCGGAAAATTTCGACATATCTTCGCGTTTCACATCCCCCAGACCCCAAAACCACCGTCAGTTCAAAAGTTTATATATAATTTATGTATATATGTATCTATATATATATATATATATATATATATATATATATATATATATATATATCAGTTTCTTGTGGACGCGATAACTGCCGTAATTTTACACCAATCACTTTGATTTTTTTACATAACATGTATCCCTATAAAATCTCGGTCGAGTTCGTTAATGGGCAAAATCGGTCGAAGGGGGTGAATATGGGGGGCTTTTTTCGAAAAAGTGAAATTTCGCTATAACTGTCTTAATACGTGAAATATCGAATCCATTCAAAGTTCATAATATGTGTCGGATAAGTGCCAAAAAGTTATGTCAAATAAGTTTTTTGATAGCACCAACCATTGACCAAAGGGGTGGAAAAAAGTGGGTTTTTCGGGAAACAATAATCATATCTCTCTTAATAGGCACAATATCAAAACCGTACAAAATGGACAATATTCCCCTAATAATTACCTAAAACTTTTGTCTGAAATAATTTTTGATATGACCCACCATTACGCCAAGGGATGAGAAAAATGATTTCGGAATTTTAAACAAGATGTTCAGTACAGAACATATAGCCTACTTTCTCCTAAATGCATGGGTATTGTTATAACTCTTTGTCTTTTTCAAGGAGTATGATTGAATGTTGGTTGTAGTAGCTTGTTGAAATACAACGTGCTATAGGGATATTAAACATGAATATGAGGTGCCCTTTGCTAGTGCTACCTCTGTACCAAATTTCGTTCAATTCGGTTTCACCGTGTTTGAATTGATAGGGGGAATCGATTTACACACATACTTGGCCACCATCTGCAAACTATTGGGCTGATGTTCTTGCAGTTTGGTCAGAATATGTTTCCCACATAAAGATATGGTGTTGAAAAATTTGGTAGAGACTGGGTTATTAGGTTGGGCGTAATTACATTTTAGCTTTAACATGTGGGTGGCCGCGATTACGTTTCCGGCAAGATAGCGGTGATATAAAACATGACACTGAGGTGCCCTTTGCTAGTGCTACCTCTGTACCAAATTTCGTTCATTCGGTTCCACCGTGTTCGAATTAATAGGGGGAATCAATTTTGACATAAAGATGGCCGCCATCCGCAAACTATTAGGCTAATGACCTATTAGATTGGTCAAAGAATGCTCCCTCCATAAAGGTATGTTGTTGCAAAGTTTGGTAGAGATCGGATGGTTATGTTAGTCGTAATTTGATTTAAGCTTTAAACATTTGTGTGGCCGCCATTACATTTCTGTCAATATGGCGGCGATATTAATCGTGACACTGAGATGCCCTTTGCTACTGCTATCTCTGTACCAAATTTCGTTCCATTCGGTTTCACCGTGTTTGAATTAATAGGGGGAATCGATTCTGACACAAAGATGGCCGCCATCCGCAAATTATTAGGCGAATGACCTATTAGATTGTTCAAAGGATGCTCCCTCCATAAAGGTATGTTGTTGCAATGTTTGGTAGAGATCGGATGGTTATGTTAGTCGTAATTTAACTTAAACTTTGAACATATGTGTGGCCGCCATTACGTTTCTGTCAATATGGCGGCGATATAAAACATGACACTGAGATGCCCTTTGCTAGTGCTACCTCTGTACCGAATTTCGTTCCATTCGGTTTCACCGTGTTTGAATGAATAGGGGGAATTGATTTTCACACAAAGATGGCCGCCATCCGCAAAGTATTACTCTAATAACCTATTAATATGGTCAAAGGATGCTTCCTCCATAGAGGTATGTTGTTGCAAAATTTGGTAGAGATCGGATGATTAGGTTAATCGTAATTTGATATAAGCTTTGAACATGTGTGTGGCCGCCGTTACGTTTCCGTCAAGATGGCGGCGATATATTACATGACACTGAGGTGCCCTTTGTTAGTGCTACCTCTGTACCAAATTTCGTTCCAATCGGTTGCACCGTGTTCGAATTAATAGGGGGAATCAATTTTCACACAAAGATGGCCGCCAACCGCAAACTATTACGCTGATGACCTAATAGTTTGGTCAAAGGATGCTCCCCCCATAATGGTATGTTGTTGAAAGATTTGGTAGAGATCGGATGATTAGGTTAGTCATAATTTGATTTAAGCTTTGAACATTTGTGTGGCCGCCATTACGTTTCCGTCAAGATGGCGGCGATATAAAACATAGCACTGAGGTGCCTTTTGTTAGTACTACCTCTGTACCATATTTCGTTCCATTCGGTTGCACCGTGTTCGAATTAATAGGGGGAATCGATTTTCACACAAAGATGGCCGGCATCCGCAAACTATTACGCTGATGACCTATTAGATTGGTCAAAGGATGCTCCCTCCAGAAAGGTATGTAGATGCAAAATTTGGTAGAGATCGGATGATTAGGTTAATCGTAATTTGATTTAAGCTTTGAACATTCGTGTGGCCGCCATTACGTTTCAGTCAAGATGGCGGCGATATAAAACATGACACTGAGGTGCCCTTTGCTAGTTCTACCTCTGTACCAAATTTCGTTCCATTCGGTTCAACCGTGTTCGAATTAATAGGGGGAATCAATTTTGACATAAAGATGGCCGCCATCCGAAAACTATTAGGCTAATAACCTATTGGATTGGTCAAAGGATGCTCCCTCCATAAAGGTATGTTGTTGCAAAGTTTGGTAGAGATCGGATGGTTATGTTAGTCGTAATTTAACTTAAGCTTTGAACATTTGTGTGGCCACCATTACGTTTCTGGCAATATGGCGGCGATATAAAACGTGATACTGAGATGCCCTTTGCTAGTGCTACCTCTGTACCAAATTTCGTTCCATTCGGTTTCACCGTGTTTGAATTAATAGGGGGAATTGATTTTCACACAAAGTTGGCCGCCATCCGCAAACTATTACGCTGATGACCTATTAGTTTGGTCAAAGGATGCTCCCCCCATAAAGATATGTTGTTGCAAAATTTGGTAGAGATCGGATGATTAGGTTAGTCGTAATTTGATTTAAGCTTTGAACATTTGTGTGGCCGCCATTACGTTTCCGTCAAGATGGCGGCGATATTAAACATGACACTCAGGTGCCTTTTGTTAGTACTACCTCTGTACCAAATTTCGTTCCATTCGGTTGCACCGTGTTCGAATTAATAGGGGGAATCGATTTTCACACAAAGATGGCCGCCATCCGCTAACTATTACGCTGATGACCTATTGGTTTGGTCAAAGGATGCTCCCTCCATAAAGGTATGTTGTTGCAAAATTTGGTAGAGATCGGATGATTAGGTTAGTCGTAATTTGATTTAAGCTTTGAACATTTGTGTGGCCGCCATTACGTTTCCGTCAAGATGGCGGCGATATAAAACATGACACTGAGGTGTCCTTTGCAAGTGCTCCCTTTGTTCCAAATTTCGTTCAATTCGCATTCACCGTGTTCGAATTGATAGGGGGGGACAGACATTCAGAGTACACACACTCACACACACACAGACACACACACACACACACACAGACTCACACACACACATACACACACACACACAGACTCACACACACACATACACACACACAGACAGACACACTTTTTTCGCCCTGTGTTGATCTCATAAGTCTACTTTCATTTTTTGCAAAAATCGAAAGTAGGCTAAAAATGCCAAGTGCCATCAGAGGTTACCATAACAACGCTTTTAAATTGATAAGGGATGATCTATCAGAGGTTGCCAAGACAACGCCATTGACGAGATCACATTCATTTTTAGCCTACATTTCACACTTTTCAACAAGTAGTTCCGTGAAGAACTATACAGCCTATTTTCATATATCCTACTTGTGTTAATTGCCACTATCAACATACACAATTTCAGTTTGATTGCTGTAATAGATTCGTAGATATTGAGAACCGACTAAATATTTCAGATGGTCGCCATATTGGATTTTATATATGTAGGTCCTAGAGTTATGTACTCTTACATGCAGATTATTGTGAACGTGTAGTATTGAATCTTCAATCGCATAATTAGGACACAAGAAGTAACAAGGAGATTTTAAAATTTTTCACAGCTGCCATCTTGAGGTTATGGAAACAATTGAAATAAATTAGATGCCAGTGGATTAACATTCGTATAAGGATTTACTGTACCAAGTTTCACTGCACGCGGATGGTTAAATTGCGAGAAACGTCCATGTGAATATTTATAATTTGCGTCGCCGCCATGTTGGATTTGTGATCACCAGGTTATTTAAAGTCCTATAGGTGATTTTAAGTTCATAGCCCCTATGAACATTAAAAAATGCAGTTTGATTGCTAAAATCGATTGGTAGATATTCAGTATCGTCTAAATATTTCGGATGGTCGCCATGTTGGATTGTTAAATGTATAGGCCATAGAGTCATGTACCATTAAAGGAAAATTATTGCGTAGGTTCATTATCAAACTTTCACTTCGATCGCATGACTACATCACAAGAAATAAAAACTTAATTTTAAAATTCGCACTGTCGCCATCCTGAGGTTATGTAAACAATTGAACTAAATTAGATACCAGTGGATTACAATGTGAATAAATATTTCCTGTATCAGGTTTCAGAGCGTTTGGAACATTAAATCGCGAGAAAGGTCTATTTAAAATTTTCAAATTCGCTTGGCTGCCATGTTCGTTTTGTAGTTAACCGGTTTTTGAAAGTCTTATAGATGGACTTCCAATAGTGCCCTTTATCTCCGTACAAAAGTGTGGGGAGATACCGCTAATAGTTTCAGAGATATAGAATGCCGGTGAAATATTTCGCACGTCCGCCATCTTGTGATTGTGTAAACAATTGAGCGAAGTTAGATGTCGTTGCATTAAAATGTATATAAACATATACTGTAGTAAGTTTCATTGCGTTTGGTTGGTAAAATCGCGAGGAACGTCTATTTAAAAGTCGCAAATTCGCTTGGCCGCCATGTTGGTTTTGTAGTTACCAGGTTTTCAAAAGTCACAGAAGTGAACTTATAGTAGTTTCCTCTATCACCATAGAAAATATCAGGGTAATATCGGTAATAGTTTCGGAGATATTGAATGCTGGTGAAATATTTCGCACAGCCGCCATGTTGGATTGGTGAGTCGTAACAAAATTTGAAGGGCACGGTCGAGGTCGCCCGGAATAGTGCTATGAACTTTCCGAGTTTCATTGAAATCGCTCCTGCCGTTTAGATTTTATTAGGGGGGGACACACACACACGAATCACACACACACACGCACACACACACGGACAAAAGGTGATCTCATAAGCCTATTTTTTCAAAATTGAAAATAGGCTAAAAATGAGGGAAAAGTAGACTTATAAGATATATCCGGGAAAATGTGTCTGTCCTTCTGTCTGTCTGTCTGTCTGTCCTTCTGTGTGTCTGGCTGTGTGCCCCCCCCCCCCTATCAACTCCAAAACGGCTGCAGCAATCGAAACCAAATTTAGTATGAGTAAAGATGTATACCGGAATATCTCAGGCCCATATTTGAAAAAAGATGCCAGTGCTACCAACTGCTTAAAAAACGCACTAGAAATTTGAGCTCCATGTTGGATATCTTGGAAGGTATACATGGGAGCTATTCTAAAATTGGCACACATGTAGATAATACTATTTCAGTTTAATTTCCAGGTGGCCATACATGACACAATTGCCAAAATAATTTTAAGCCTTCTGATAAGTCCAATTTTTAAATGCATATAACTTCTACACTATCAATTGGATTTCAACCAAATTTTGTATGGAATATGTGTAAATAAACATATATGACTGAGTGTATTCTTAAGAGCCACTAGGGCTGCCAACTGTTAATAATTGCTCTCTATTTTGTATCCAAATATATCAGAAAGTATGCAAGCCGACAGCTTTAAACTATGCACACGTAAATTACCCGACATTTTACATTAATTTGGAGTAACTTATATACATCAGTTCTACCAACATGATTCTAAGCCTGTTGATAGGACCAATTTTTAAATACATGTAACTTCTATACCAACAAATGGATTTCATCCAAAATTGGCACAAAAATATATATTTCAGATTATTTCTGACCAGCACTCGTATGACATTGTCGCCAACATGCTTTTACGTGTACTAATAGATCCAATGTCTAAATCCATGTAACGTCCTTTGGACTTCAACCACATTTTGTATTCTGTACCTTAGGAGATGGAAGTAAGAATATATTCAGTCACCAGAGCTGCCAACTGTATTGCTCTATTAGGCTACATTATGCCTAGTATACCTTATTTCGAACTAATTAAGACATTTCGATATTACCCACTTAATTTCGTCATTATTCTAGATAAGTTCATATACTGTAGATTAATCTATGGCATGAATCTTAATTTTAAGAAAAGTAGGCTCTTTAGTTCGTCACGGAACTTCTTGTTCCATCTGACTATGAGGGAAGCGGCTAACTGGTAGCATGCTGAACTTCTATGCCCAAGGTGCTGGATCAAAGCCGGACAAAGTCGCCGGATTTTCTAAGAGCGCTAAAAATCCGTCAGCATGCTTTCCTTCGGAGGGGAAGTTACAACGTTCGTTGCAAGTTGCTGGTTGCGGTGGCATCTAGCAGCCAAGTTCACAGCTAGGTGTCGTTGACGTTAGTATTTGGTACAAAATTAGGTACTACTACTTAAAATTGACCGTATGCAGACCTTACCTGAATTACAGACTAATACAGTCATCACAAATAACACCGTTTATCAGACAGATTCTACACACACCCAATGTACACGGGGTTACATGACCACCTTGTCGCAGCCCCTAAACTGAGGAACCAACCAACATCTCTGCGGGAGATAAAATTTTGTGTGAAGAAGTAACAGACTGTTAGATAGTTACACATTAGTTCCAAACCTTGCATAAGGACAGTGTGATCACAAGTATAAAAATTAACCCCAAATGACAAGAAGGTTACCATCCCCATTAGACAGTAAAATGTTAAAAGTATGCATAGAAAGACGAAAAAATGTTAACTAACCTCCAATTGTAAAATACTTTCTGCAATAAATGAGGTCTGATCCTCCTACGATAACCTGCATATTTTGCCTATTATAGCCTACCCCCTAGTTTGCCCGGTGAAATCTACCTCCGCCTTCCGGCGTGCCGAGAGGAATTTTTTGAGATATATACGGGCTACAAGAAGTCAAGCTAACCTTGGACTGACACCTTTCTCTTTACACTTCCGCCAGACGTTTTTCAACCTTTGGTTCCTCTTCTGTCGTTGTTCTTCTGAGAAGTTTCTCAGTTTACAGCATATTTTTGAACACTTTCCCTCAAATCTGCATCTTTCTTCCTAAAATGTATTGTGCATTTTATCTGGTGTTTGCTTCCTTCCTGTAGGTCATTGTACACCTTTCTCAGCCAATTGAGGGAGATGTTTCAATTTCTGCTGGAGTGCAAGTGTCGTGTAAGTCAATATATTTGGGTTGATTCGCCCGAGATTCTCACATCTCCTCTTTCGTATTGGAATGACTGCGTGGCTCAGCGGTAAAGTTCTCGATTGCTGTTCCCTAGGTTGCAGGATTGAATCATGGCGCAGTCAGCTGGCATTTGAGGGTGCGCAAATGCGAGGGAGCCGTGTCAGTAGATTTACTGGCACGTAAAAGATCCCCTTCGGGGCAAATTCCAGCACCCCGGCGTCTGTAATAGCCAGAGTAGTTACAAGGTAGGTAAAACCAATAACATTATTATGTATTTCGTATTGCGGTTATTCCTCCTTTTTCGAGAGCTTCTCAATACAGAATTCACTTCGTTTGTTCTGATTCTTGTTACAGGTGGTAATTCATAATCAGAATATATTAAGAGGATTCTTTAACGACATAGCTCAGCAGAAGAAAGAACTTCAGTTGAAATATCACAGCAATATCAATATACAAGCCGTTCCGTGAAGAACTAAATAGACTATTTTCATATATCCTACTTAGGTTAATTGCCTCTATCAACACACAGTATGTAATTTTGATTGCTGTAATAGAATCGTACAAATTGAGAACAGTCGAATGGTCGCCATGCTGGATTTTTAGCCTATTTTCAATTTTGAAAAAATAGGCTTATGAGATCACCTTTTGTCCGTGTGTGTGTGTGTGTGTGAGAGAGAGAGAGAGAGAGAGAGGTGTGTGTGTGTGTCCCCCTAAAAATTCTAAACGGCTGGAGCGATTTCAATGAAACTCGGTAAGTTCTTAGCACTATTCCGGGCGACCCCGACAGTGCCCTTCAAATTTTGTTACTTCTCACCAATCCAACATGGCGGCTGTGCGGAATATTTCACCAGCATTCAATATCTCCGAAACTATTCCCGATATCACCCTGGAATTTATTACGGTGATAAAGGGATCTACTAGAAGTTCACCTATGTGACTTTTGAAAAACTGGTAACTACAAAACCAACATGGCGGCCACCCGAATTTGCTACTTTTAAATAGACGTTTCTCGCGATTTAACCAACCAAACGCAATGAAACTTGGTGCAGTACATGTTTATACACATTGTAATGCACCGACATCTAACTTCGTTCAATTGTTTACATAACCACAAGATGGCGGATGTGCGAAATATTTCACCGGCATTCTATATCTCTGAAACTATTAGAGCTATCACCCTGAAATTTTGTAAGGAGATAAAGGGCACTACTGGAAGTTCACCTATAAGACTTTCAAAAACCAGTTAACAACAAAGCGAACATGGCGGCCAAGCGAATTTGAAAAATTTTAATAGACCTTTCTCGCGATTTAATGTTCCAAACTCAATGAAATCTGGTACAGGAAATGTTTATACACATTATAATTCACTGGTATCAAATTTAGTTCAATTGTTTACATAACCTCAAGATGGCGGCTGTGCGAATATTAAAATTAAGTTTTTATTTCTTGTGTCGTAATCATGCGATCGAAGTGAAAGTTTGAATAATGAACCTACGCAATAATTTTCATTTAATGGTACATGACTCTATGGCCTATACATTTAAAATTCCAACATGGCGACCATCCGAAATATTTAGACGGCTCTGAATATCTACGAATCTATTATAGCAATCAAACTGGTTTTTTTATGTTCGTAGGGGCTATAAACTTAAGTTTATCTATAGGACTTTAAATAACCTGGTGATCACAAATCCAACATGGCGGCGACGCGAAGTATAAATATTCGCATGGACGTTTCTCGCAATTTAGCCATCCGAGTGCAGTGAAACTTGGTACAGTAAATCCTTATACGAATGTTAATCCACTGGCATCTAATTTATTTCAATTGTTTTCATAACCGCAAGATGGCAGCTGTGCGAAATTTTAAAATCTCCTTGTTACTTCTTGTGTCCTAATCATGCGATTGAAGTTTGAATGCTACACGTACACAATAATCTTCATGTAACAGTACATAATTCTTGGACCTACATATATAAAATCCAACATGGCGACCATCCGAAATATTTAGTCGGTTCTCAATATCTACGATTCTAATACAGTAATCAAACTTCAATTTTGTATGTTGATAGTGGCAGTTAACATAAGTAGGATATATGAAAATAGGCTGTATAGTTCTTCACGGAACTACTTGTTATATATGTAGGCCATAGTGTTTTGTACTATTAGATGAAGATTATTGCGTAAGTTCATTACTCAAATTTCAATCACATAATTAGGACAAAAGCAGTAAAAACGGGATTTAAAAATTTCGTAATAGACACCATCGTGAGGTTAAGAAAACAATTGACATAATGTCAATGTCAGCGGATTACAATTTGCATAAGCATTGATTGTACCAAGTTCCACTGCGCTCGGATGGTAAAATCGTGAGAATAGTACATTTAAATATTTCAATTTCGCGTCGCCGCCATGTCTTATTTGTGCTGACCAGGTTATTGAAATTTCCATAGGTTAACTTAAGTTAATAGCTTTTATCAACATACAAAACTTCAGTTTGATTGCTGTCATATATTCGTAGATATTGGGAGCAGTCTAAATATTTCGGATGGTTTCCATGTTGGATTGGTATATATGTAGGCCGTAGAGCTATGTACTATTAGATGCGGATTTTTTCGTAGGTTGATTATTCAAACGTTGATTTCGATCGCTTCATTAGGACACAAGAAATGAAAACTTAGTTTGAAAATTTCGCACAGCCGCCATTTTGAGGTTATGTAAACAATTGAATTAAATTAGATGTCAGTGCATTGCAATGATATAAACATTTCCTGAGCCATGTTTCACAGCGCTGGGATGGTTATATCGCGTGAAACATGTTTCAACTTCGCTTGGCCGTCATGTTCGTTTTATAATTAAGAGCTTTCTTAAAGTCACGCATTTGAACTTTTAGTAATGCCTTCCTTCGGAGGGGAAGTAAAGCCGGCGGTCCCATGTCATAGATTTATGGCATGTTAAAGAACCTTCCACTAATTACACCTGTGTGAAGCTAAAGTGTATAGGTTAAGAATGTAAACAACGCTCTTAGGTTCCTACGGTCGTTGCCAAGAGCCGACTGCGGTGACGTCTGGTAGCTAAGTTCTGAACTAGTAGTCGTCGACGGTGGCGTTGGGCGGCAAAGGTAGGAACTACTTGAAAATTGATCGTCTGCAATGCTTAATTGAATTAAAACAGATACACACACTAATAAAGTCATCTCAATTAACACCGGTTATCAGACAGATTCTATACACACCCAAAGTACACGGGGCTACATGACCGCGTCGTCGCAGCCCCTAAACTTAAGAACCAACCAACCAACGACTTCTAGTAGTGTCCTTTATCACCGTACAAAATTTCAGGGTGATATCAGTAGTCGTTTCGGAGATATTGACCACCTAGGTAGAATGCCTGTGGAATATTTCGCACAGCCGCCATGCTAGATTAGTGAGACGTATTAAAATTTGAAGGGTACGGTCGTGGTCGGCCAAAATAGTACCATGTCCTTACCGTGTTTCATTGAAATCGCTCCAGCCGTTTAGACTTTATTAGGGGGGGGGGGGAGGACACACACACACTGACATATTGTAAGGTGATCTCATAAGCCTGTATTTTCATAAATGAAAATAGGCTAAAAATTGTTTTTAACAAATTTCCTTCCTTAACAAACTACTCCAAGACATAACCTTGAATATTGATAGTATCTAAAATGAATTACACTGTAGGCTACTACAGCACTTAGAATTAAGAGTAACTATTTAAGAATAAATAAATATGCAACGTTTTTACGCCAGTTATAAGTAAATGTACAAATTGTCTTTTTTATAAATAGCAATATGTCCTTGGTTATGTTGGTCTTCTATATAAATATTGGCAAATATTCATAGTGCTGGCGAAGAAGTATCATCCGTTTGTAACATGTTCACGTAGCCTAATCTAATGTTGAATGTAATAAAGTAATAATAAAATGTTTAGGCAAGAAAAATCACTGGAATGTGTTTCCTACAAAGGTAGTTGCTATTCCAACAGACTTGGTGTGCTGTACGTCTTATCACCAGGGCAAAACCCCACTGACACTGCCATAATATGTTAACTAAGATAATTCCCAGTAATACCTGTTTCTTATACTTGTATACCTGTCATTTAAATTCCCTCCGGAACATCATATTTCTTATTTAATCGAACTATTGGTACGCAATATGATTGCGTCATGGGCTGGGAGATAAATCTGAGATGTAGGCAGAACATTCAGTCAATGAGCTGCGGTTTCACTACTTCTCCGTGGATTTCCACTTGATCGCTCTTACTTTGTGGAGTCTCTCAAATTCTAAAGCCTCGGGAGGTGGAAAGACCGACCTCCAGATTGTATTTACGACTTCTGGCTCGCAAGAGAGAAAGTATTAGAGAAGAAGAGCTTATGTAAGGAAAGATTTACGACGTTGATTATTACTTGACGATCGAATTTGAGTGCAGCTTTAAAAATGGAATCCATCCAACTTATCACATTTAACTCTTCTGTCTATTTTGGCGCTGCTTTGTAGTATGAAAGAGAGATAGAAAATAACAATAAATAATAAAATTAACTATAATAATAAAATTATTATTTATTTATTTTAAGCTAATTCTCCCAATAAACGGAAGACGTTAAGCAAATCAACCCTGTTTTGGATCTTCTTGTTGTTCCAATAGGCTTTCATTCTTTCCTAGAACAATGCCAATCTCGCATTATGCAAAGAACGAATGTCAATGATATCTCTTATGTATTAATTCTGTACACATTGTGTTTAATTCCAATAATAAATTATTTCCGAGAAGGATTGTTTACGTTTTTCCGACCACTAAGCTCTGTACTGTTTTTGGTTGGGTTGCTCTGATGTAACGACCCATGTGTTTACTTTGTGTCTAAAGGTGTCCATTTCTGAAATGTCTGTTGAACTTATGTTTGCGTTTTTGAGGCCCTTTCGAAGTTCGTCTAGCCAAGGCGTTGAGTTCTTGAGTGTGGTTATATGATCTATTATCCTTTTCGTCAACCAATTTTCGGGTAGTGTAGTGAGATGGCCAAATAATTTCATTCGTATTTTCTTAACATCAATTTCGGTGTTTGAATACTGTTCTGTTGTTTTGATTGATTGTAGCCTGTATCCATCTCGGGTATATCTTGCTCCTATGTTGAAAAATCTTCTTCTTCTTCTTCTTCTTCTTCTTCTTATTATTATTATTATACAGTATTCATTATGTTCACCATATCGTTGCGTATAGCACACCATCATCGATAATTGTTGCAAGATGGAGTGGAGTTCTTTCTGATGGTAGGTTGAGGAACAAACGAAGTACGGAGAAGGTCTCTAATATGACATCTTTTTTCATACTAATATGCAGATTCTGGTAAAGCCTCCGTGGCTTAGGCGGCAGCACGCCTGCCTCTAACCGCTGGGTCCGTGGTTCAAATTCCGGTCACTCCATGTGAGATCTGTGCTGGACAAAACGGAGGCAGACAGGTTTTCCCTGTCAAAATTCCATTCCAGAAACACTCTCCACTATCATTTCATTTCATCTGTCATTCATTTAATCATTGCCCCAGAGGAGTGCGTCAGGCCTCGGCAACCAGTACAGTTCATATTCTCGCCGCTAGATGGGGGCTTCATTCATTCCATTCCTGACCCGGTCGGCGACTGCAAGCAGGCTGTGGATTTTTTCATGCAGATTCTGGTAGAGTCTTAGTTCATGAAGGTTGGCCCTCAGCGACTTCGGTATGATCCCAGTGGAAGAGATTGTGATTGGAAATACAGTAACAAATTCCCATCGCCTCATCTGCCGGCTAGCTTCAGCCAGAGGCATTTTTTTTCAATATCTCTGCGTTTCCTTCACACTATATGGCACTGTAGGAAAGTACAAATTACTGAAAATAAAAAGAAGAATAGTCGGAACATGCATTAACAAGCATTATCAAGTTAAAACACACAAGCTTCTAATGAAGCAATCTACAAGGAAATGGAACAGGTAATGAGGACAATTTAGAAAATAACGCTTATCAAGCTTTGGACACTTAATCAGGACACCGATAAACAGAATTAGTAGGAGGATAACGGGAAAAGTATGGAACAATAAAAGTAATATTAGTTGGATTATGGAAATTAAGTCTAACTATAAGTGGGCCATTCCTTCTTGACCGGTATATATTACATGCGCAGTGGAGTCTCCTCGCACAGTGAACCATCATATTGTAATCAATGCAAATAAAGTGCGCAATGTGTCCTCGGCAGCGCAAGTTGCATGTTCAGTGATCTCAGTGTTCTACTCGGGCTTTAAGAAGAATTATCAGTTATCACGCACTTACGACCAGCCAGGAATAACCAGCCCATCTATAGCCTATCAGTAAGTAACTACGTAAGTAAGTTAGTTTTGATGCTAACCCATTACAAACAACAAGAAGTGAAGAGAAGCCTGATGTACGGCGATAGCTCTAGTGAGAAAAGTGACCATCTATCTATATATATAAAGCTCAAAGTTTGTCTGTCTGTTTGTCTGTTTGTCTGTTATGTATACAAATCTACACCGTTTCACCGATCTGAACCAAAATTTGTATACTTACCCTTTGGAACCTTGCGGGTAACCCTGTCAACTTTAAATTTCCGACAGACCACCCCATTCCCTGCATTTAAGCCCTTTTACTAAAATCTACACCGTTTCACCGATCTGAACCAAAATTTGTATACTTACCCTTGGGAACCCTGCGGGCAACACTGTTCACTTAAAATTTTGGACAGACCACCCCATTCCCTGCATTTAGGCCCTTTGGTCCAAATCTACACCATTTCACCGATCAGAACCAAAATTCGTATTCCCACACTTTGGTACCCTGCGAGTAACACTATCTGCTTGAAATTGCGGACAGACCACTCCATTCTCTGCATTTAGGCCCTTTGTCACAAATCTGCACCGTTTCACTGATCCGAACCAAATTGTTTTTAATTACCCTTTGGAACCCGACGAGTAGCACTGTCGACATGAAATTTCGGACAGACCAATCTATTCCCTGCATTTTGGCCCATTGGTACAAATCTACATGGTTTCACCAATCGTACACCAAATTTTACATGCTTACCCTTTGGAACCCGATGAGTAACACTGTCCACTTGAAATTTCTGACATACCACTCCATTCCCTGCATTTAGCTCAGGAATCCCTCGGGGTTGCCAGCTTCCTAACTCACCAGCCATGAGCCCTTGAGGGTGTACCAGAAGTGGTGGGGCTACACACACCCTGCCTCTTTGAGGGCCTTGAGCAGAAGACAGGAGATATTTTGAAAAGGAAAAGAAGGCAGACCCCTCGAAGAATGAGGGCATCAGGAAAGATGGGACAACGGCCAATTAAGGCGGGAAAATGAAAGACTCCCTAGCCCTCGGATACCCTAATACAGTCGGGGTCGGAAGAGAACAAGAGTTGACGAAGGGAGGCCGACAGGAAAGAGAACTGAAAGGAGCCCGGCACCAGGAAGTAGAAGCGATGCCAGACTCAGCTGGGGTCCCGTGGTCGCCAACCCACGTCCCACAAGTTGTGAGACCCTGGGGGGGGGGCAGTTGTGAGAATAGCTTGCTGATTCATCGCGAGGTGACATGAAAGGACTTTCCAGTGCCCGCCGTGTTATCTGCTGTCTATGCTGATTCCAGCACAGGGCCGTTGCTCAAGCCACTGTGGTGTTGCGAAAGAGTGAGTGATTCCCTGGCCAATCTAAACACTGCGGGGAACCCCGAACGTGTGTCATCATATTTCATCATCATCTGCGATCATCTCAGGTTCATGCAGCTCGGACCCATATTCTTTGCCGAGCAGTACGCCAGAAGCTATTTCACTCGACGCATCGAGTACAGGCCTAAGCCAGAAAATAAGGTTGAGACTTTGGAAGACATCGAAGCTAGACATCTGAATTACCTATATCAGTTTTAAAATTACACCATGTTCCTTTAGTAGTCATTTTTTCATTACCTTATTACGATCATCTTAAGTGCAAATGACCTAGATGTTACGTGCATCATACCACTAATCACCGCCGCATAAAGTCTTTCTCGACTGTGATTTTTAAAATATTTATTTTTATTACAGTACATTGTGTACATTATAAGTTGAATTGTCAATTCCATACAGGTAGTAGTTTCCCTTATCATCCTCATCATAAGGGCAAATGACCTAGATGTTACGCCCATTACACCATTGATCACCACACACGAATAAGTCTTCCTCGCCTGTGAATATTGAAATATGTATTTCTATTACGGTAGTTTGTAAGTTTGACGTGTCAATTCAACAGTAGTTTTCATTATCATACTTATCAAAAGGGCAAATGACCTAGATTTTAAGTCCATTCTATTTCTAAGGATATTTTGAGACATTATCATCATTCCACCGGGCGAAGCCGGGTACTACTGCTAGTATACAAATAGAATTCTAGTGCATATTCAAATTTTATTTCCTTTTTATTTTGTTATATTGTGTTGTTATAAATTGTATATACGAGCACAAAACCATTACACATACGTAATACACAAACACTTGGGAGCGTGGTGGCACAGCGGTGAAGCTGTTGGCCTCTCACCACGGTGGACGGGTTCGGTTCCCGGTCAATCCATGTGAGATTTTCAAAGTGGAGTGCCACATTCTGTGGTTTGGATTCCACGTAAAAATGAGTTCCCGTGGCTCATGATATCGAGATTAACGGACACTACAATGTTCCTTTTTTTTCACAAACACTTAAAACAAAACAAACCAATATGCGAAATTGCGAATCCTAAACAGCACTACATTTTTTGTAGTTAGATGATATATTTGTGTACAAACTTAAACCTCAACACAGTGATCAGGATCTGATGATGACCACTTGAAGGTCGAAAAGTGTAATCCTAAAAATTGCTCCATTATAATAGGGATCATAAACTAACACATGTATTTTTTTCCAGGAGAGTTTTTTACATACAGTGTAACCTCCCAATCATTAGGCAAAGTCGCGTTGACCTACAAATAACAGTTTGTACAGGCAACACACAAATAATGGCTTCAAAACTTTACATTACAAAATAATAAGCAAACTGATGTAATATTAAATGCATTTTCTGAGATTTGCTGATGACATTGTCATCTTGGCCGACACGCCTGAGGATTTGATTGAGTTTTTGAATGGTATGGACTCCGTCTTGAGGAAAGAATTCATGGTGAAAATTAATAAAGGTAAAACAAAAATACTGGAATGCAGCCGAAATAAATCAGAATCCTCTAAGAACATCAAATTGGCAGGTGAAAAACTAAAGGAAGTAGGAGACTTCTGTTACACAGGAAGCAAAATAACCCGTGATGGACGAAAGAGGATATAAAAAGTAGGTTGGCTCAGGCAAGGAAAGCATTACTACAGAAAAGGAATCTGTTGACATCGAATATAGATTTAGGTGTTAGGAAGTCATTTTTGAAGGCCTTTGTCTGGAGCGTCGCACTCTATGGAAGTGAAACTTGGACTATAGGTGCAGCAGAAAAGAGGAGAATTGAAGCGTTTGAAATGTGGTGTTACATGAGAATGATGAAGATCAGATGGGTAGATAGGGTTACAAACGAAGAGATGTTAATACTAGTGGGAGAGGAGAGATGTTTCTGGCGACTGCTAATGAAGAGAAGAGATAGGTTGGTGGGATACATACTAAGACACCCGGGAATAGCAAGCTTAGTTATGGAAGGAAGAGTCGAGGACAAGAACTGTAGGGGTAGACCAATCTTAGAATATGTTAAACAGATAGCCTCGGACGTAGGGTGTGGTAGCTATGTAGAGACGAAAGGATTACCTCAGGACAGGGAGGCATGGAGTGCTGCATCAAGCCAGTCAAAAGACTGAAGACTCAAACAAACAACAAACATGTCTTTATTACAGACATATTTTTTGACTTATCTCCATCAATTACGTTAGTAGTGTGGTAACAGGGGAGCTGCTTACTAACTTATTGAGCCCTCCTCGTAGCGGCCCCGAACCTGATATATCGCTAACCAATCATGGGATTTGAACATACAGGTGTCCCAGCACTGCTAGTAATGCCCCCTACTTTCCTATAGCCTCTTAATTTAATTAAAAGACCAAAACTAAAAGGTCATTCGCGAGTAGTGGGGTAGTGTTGGTTTCCTCAAGTCGCCCTCGTGCTTGAATATGTATGGCTATGTTGGGAAAGGGTTAGGTGGTGGGGGAGGAGTAGGGTCGAGTGAGGGGTCGTTTGGATGGTATTTTTTCCGCTCTAGGTGATGGTGAGGTTATTTTTTTAAAATGGATGGAATTGGAAAACGCCATTTGGGGTAAACATGTTGTTTTTTGGACATTTTGGCGATGAATGTTTTTTTATACGCATGCGCACTTGAGGAGTTTTGTAAGAGGGCGGGCTTTTTAAATGATGATTTATAAATGAGTGTTTTTTTAATATGTATTGAAATAAACCCCAAAAACTAATAGGTCATGGGCTTTTTACTATCTCGCTAACCAATAATCGGATTTAAACCTATGAGGTGACGTAGGACTCATGGTGAACTCTCCTTTTCCATGGACGGGGTATATCCACCCCAAAATAAAAACGTGGTAAGGGGGTGGGGAGCTGCACTACTTAGGAAGTTGTGAGCCCCCCGCGACCTTGGAATGGAAGAGCCATGCTAGGAGGGCGTGCTTGGATTCGTTTTTTTCGTCTCGTTGTGCTCTTTACGGGAATGTAGGTGTCGAAAAGGTGAACTTAGGGTTTTGGGTCAAAAAATGCGTTTTTCACATTTTTGCCGATTTTCGGAAAACGGGCCATGCTAGGAGGGCGTGCTTGGATTCGTTTTTTTTTTTTTCGTCTCGTCGTGCTCTTTACGGGAATGTAGGTGTCGAAAAGGTGAACTTCGGGTTTTGGGTCAAAAAATGTGTTTTTCACATTTTTGCCGATTTTCGGAAAACGGGCCATGCTAGGAGGGCGTGCTTGGATTCGTTTTTTTCGTCTCGTCGTGCTCTTTACGGGAATGTGGGTGTCGAAAAGGTGAACTTAGGGTTTTGGGTCAAAACATGCGTTTTTCACATTTTTGCCGATTTTTGGACATTTTGGCGATGAATGTTTTTTATACGCATGCGCACTTGAGGAGTTTTGTAAGAGGGCGGGCTTTTTAAATGATGATTTATAAATGAGTGTTTTTTAATATGTATTTAAAGAAACCCAAAAAACTAATAGGTAATTGGCCTTTTACTATCTCGCTAACCAATAATCGGATTTAAACCTATGGGGTGTCGTAGGACTCGTGGTGAAATCCCCTTTTCTATGGACGGGGCATATTCACCCCAAACTAAAAACTACCCTTACCCGGGGGATGAAATAGTAATTTATTTTTGTATACTTACGAACTTGGCGGTTTTTGTAAAAGAGCGGGCTTTTTAAATGATGATTTATAAATGAGTGTTTTTTAAATATGTATTGAAAGAAACCAAAAAAACTAATAGGTCATCGGCTTTTTACTATCTCGCTAACCAATAATCGGATTTAAACCTATGGGGTGTCGTAGGACTCGTGGTGAAATCCCCTTTTCTATGGATGGGGCATATCCACCCCTAAATAAAAACTACCCTTACCCGGGGGTTGAAATAGTAATATTTTTTGTATGTGCGCGCACGGACGGCTTTTGTCAAAAGGACCTAACTATACGTTAGTTAATATTTTCTGAACCCCTCATGGGATTTTGCCATAGGCAATATCATAGCCCTGGGGGTGACGCCCCGTTTTTGAATGTATGATTCATTTTTGTCGACAGGGCCTAACTACACTTTTGTTCATATCTCGCGAACCAATCATGCTAGGGACTTGTATGAGGGGTCCTAGCACTTGGGGCAACATCCCCTGTTTGGGGGTGAATCTACCCCCCCCCCCAAAATTGAAAAATCCATATCTAGGAAACGAAGAAGCCTAAAATTAGGTGTGATAGCTCAAAAAATAGGGGATGATATGGGCTTTTACCTCGATTGATCATTTCACCCCTAAAACAGTAAATAGTTATGTTATGGGGGAAAAAACGTGTTAAACACCTAAAAATGATAAATGAACCTAAGATCTTTTGTTTTTGATGAAAAATAGCAGGGGGGTGAAACTACCCCCCAAAATTGAAAAATCCCTATCTCGGAAACGAAGAATCCTAAAATTAGGTGTGATAGCTTAAAAAATAGGGGATGATATGGGCTTTTACCTCGATTGATCATTTCACCCCTAAAACAGTAAATAGTCATGTTATGAAAAAAAAAGTGTTTAACACCTAAAAATGATAAATGAACCTAAGATCTTTTGTTTTTGATAAAAAATAGCAGGGGGTGAAACTACCCCCCAAAATTGAAAAATCCATATCTAGGAAACGAAGAAGCTTAAAATTAGGTTTGACAGCTTAAAAAATAGGGGATGATATAGGCTTTTACCTCGATTGATCATTTCACCCCTAAAACAGTAAATAGTCATGTTATGAGGGAAAAAATGTGTTATACACCTAAAAGCATAAGCATCTTTGTGAAACCATGCTTTAATGGACATGTGTATGGAGGATGATTGTTGTTATTATTATTATTAGGTAATTATGGATTAATGTGTGTATAGATACCATCCTGTGGGAAGCGTGATGGCGCAGGTGCTTAGCTGCTCGTCTTTACCCGGACGGCTGGGGTTCAAATCCCGGTGACAGCGGGGGTTGGAATTTTCACTTGAAAAATCACGTGGCGTCAGGAAGGGCATTCGGCCTTTAATCCCGGGCCAAAACCAAAATGAGCCTGGTTGGCTCCGGCGACTCAAAATAATAGGGAAAAGCCGAAGAAAGAAAAATGGTAACTCACCAGTAATAGTAAACATTGGTTTGAGGTGTTGAAGAAGTCAGGATGGGCAACCCTTTGCCCTGGTTCACGAATGGACCCCAAAAAGTTTTACCTGTCAAGACTCAGTATACCCTGTTGCAGCCTTGAGAAAAAAAAATCGAACCTGGGCCTCTGTGGTGACAGTGGACTTATATTCATGATGCTTTTTAAACAAACATACGCTTGCCTACTACCGCTGGCTTGAATCTGCACAGAGACTCTGGCTTTGGTTTGTCTAGTGTGCCTTGACGATAACAGCACAGCGACCTTGTCAGCAAGTTTCATATTACTCGTCTGTGTGATAGCGGACGTGCTCTGCACCGTGTTATCATACAGGGCATGACTAGATCGTTGTTAGGTTTGACAAAAGCTTATTGTAATCTTGAAATGAATGTCATGGTATAGTCGGGGTTGAAAGCCACGACCTTAGGGTTGCCAACCAAGTAGGTTAACCACTACACGGTGAGATGGTCAAATAATAATGTAACAGAACATATAGAAACGTTTTCTATAGTTTAACGAATTGACTAAGAGCCATACCATGAGAGGTGTAGGTAATGAAAATTAAATCTAAGCTATAACTAAAACTAACTACACGCTTATATACTAGAAGAAGAAATGGAAAACAAAAGGGCAATAGGCCAAATAAAGGACAGAAGGAATAAACAAGATGTTCAGTAAAGAACATATAGCCTACTTTCTCCTAAATGCATGGGTATTGTTATAACTCTTTGTCCTTTTCAAGGAGTATGATCGAATGTTGGTTGTAGTAGCTTGTTGAAATACAACGTGCTATAGGGATATTAAACATGAATATGAGGTGCCCTTTGCTAGTGCTACCTCTGTACCAAATTTCGTTCAATTCGGTTTCACCGTGTTTGAATTGATAGGGAGAATCGATTTTCACACATACTTGGCCACCATCTGCAAACTATTGGACTGATGTTCTTGCAGTTTGGTCAGAGTATGTTTCCCTCATAAAGATATGGTGTTGCAAAATTTGGTAGAGACTAGATTATTAGGTTGGTCGTAATTACATTTTAGCTTTTAACATTTGGGTGGCCGCGATTACGTTTCCGTCAAGATAGCGGTGATATAAAACATGACACTGAGGTGCCCTTTGCAAGTGCTACCTCTGTACCAAATTTCGTTCATTCGGTTCCACCGTGTTCGAATTAATAGGGGGAATCAATTTTGACATAAAGATGGCCGCCATCCGCAAACTATTAGGCTAATGACCTATTAGATTGGTCAAAGGATGCTCCCTCCATAAAGGTATGTTGTTGCAAAGTTTGGTAGAGATCGGATGGTTATGTTAGTCGTAATTTGATTTAAGCTTTAACATTTGTGTGGCCGCCATTACGTTTCCGTCAAGATGGCGGCGATATAAAACATGACACTGAGGTGCCTTTTGTTAGTACTACGTCTGTACCAAATTTCGTTCCATTCGGTTGCACCGTGTTTGAATTAATAGGGGGAATCGATTTTCACACAAAGATGGCCGCTATCCGCAAACTATTATGCTGATGACCTATTAGTTTGGTCAAAGGATGCTCCCCCCATAAAGGTATGTTGTTGCAAAATTTGGTAGAGATCGGATGATTAGGTTAATCGTAATTTGATTTAAGCTTTGAACATTTGTGTGGCCGCCATTACGTTTCCGTCAAGATGGCGGCGATATAAAACATGACACTGAGGTGCCTTTTGTTAGTACTACCCCTGTACCAAATTTCGTTCCATTCGGTTGCACCGTGTTCGAATTAATAGGGGGAGTCGATTTTCACACAAAGATGGCCGCCATCCGCAAACTTTTACGCTGATGACCTATTAGATTGGTCAAAGGATGCTCCCTCCATAAAGGTATTTAATTGCAAAATTTGGTAGAGATCGGATGATTAGGTTAATCGTAATTTGATTTAAGCTTTGAACATTCGTGTGGCCGCCATTACGTTTCAGTCAAGATGGCGGCGATATAAAACATGGCACTGAGGTGCCCTTTGCTAGTGCTACCTCTGTACCAAATTTCGTTCCATTCGGTTCCACCGTGTTCGAATTAATAGGGGAATCAATTTTTACATAAAGATGGCCGCCATCCGCAAACTATTAGCCTAATAACCTATTAGATTGGCCAAAGGATGCTCCCTCCATAAAGGTATGTTGTTGCAAAGTTTGGTAGAGATCGGATGGTTATGTTAGTCGTAATTTAACTTAAGCTTTGAACATTTGTGTGGCCGCCATTACGTTTCTGTCAATATGGCGGCGATATAAAACATGACACTGAGATGCCCTTTGCTATTGCTACCTCTGAACCAAATTTCGTTCCATTCGGTTTCACCGTGTTTGAATTAATAGGGGGAATTGATTTTCACACAAAGATGGCCGCCATCCGCAAACTATTAGGCTAATGACCTATTCATTTGGTCAAAGGATGCTTCCTCTATAAGGGTATGTTGTTGCAAAATTTGGTAGAGATCGTATGATTAGGTTAATCGTAATTTGATTTAAGCTTTGAACATTTGTGTGGCCGCCATTACGTTTCCGTCAAGATGGCGGCGATATAAAACATGACACTGAGGTGCCTTTTGTTAGTACTACCCCTGTACCAAATTTCGTTCCATTCGGTTGCACCGTGTTCGAATTAATAGGGGGAGTCGATTTTCACACAAAGATGGCAGCCATCCGCAAACTTTTACGCTGATAACCTATTAGATTGGTCAAAGGATGCTCCCTCCATAAAGGTATGTAATTGCAAAATTTGGTAGAGATCGGATGATTAGGTTAATCGTAATTTGATTTAAGCTTTGAACATTCGTGTGGCCGCCATTACGTTTCAGTCAAAATGGCGGCGATATAAAACATGACACTGAGGTGTCACTGCTACCTCTGTACCAAATTTCGTTCCATTCGGTTCCACCGTGTTCGAATTAATAGGGGAATCAATTTTTACATAAAGATGGCCGCCATCCGCAAACTATTAGGCTAATAACCTATTAGATTGGCCAAAGGATGCTCCCTCCATAAAGGTATGTTGTTGCAAAGTTTGGTAGAGATCGGATGGTTATGTTAGTCGTAATTTAACTTAAGCTTTGAACATTTGTGTGGCCGCCATTACGTTTCTGTCAATATGGCGGCGATATAAAACATGACACTGAGATGCCCTTTGCTATTGCTACCTCTGAACCAAATTTCGTTCCATTCGGTTTCACCGTGTTTGAATTAATAGGGGGAATTTATTTTCACACAAAGATGGCCGCCATCCGCAAACTATTAGGCTAATGACCTATTCATTTGGTCAAAGGATGCTTCCTCTATAAGGGTATGTTGTTGCAAAATTTGGTAGAGATCGTATGATTAGGTTAATCGTAATTTGATTTAAGCTTTGAACATTTGTGTGGCCGCCATTACGTTTCCGTCAAGATGGCGGCGATATAAAACATGACACTGAGGTGCCTTTTGTTAGTACTACCTCTGAACCAAATTTCGTTCCATTCGGTTGCACCGTGTTCGAATTAATATGGGGAATCGATTTTCGCACAAAGATGGCCGCCATCCGCAATCTATTACGCTGATGACCTATTAGTTTGGTCAAAGGATGCTCCCCCCATAAAGGTATGTTGTTGCAAAATTTGGTAGAGATCGGATGATTAGGTTAGACGTAATTTGATTATAGCTTTGAACATTTGTGTGGCCGCCATTACGTTTCCGTCAAGATGGCGGCGATATAAAACATGGCACTGAGGTGCCTCTTGTTAGTGCTAACTCTCTACCAAATTTCGTTACATTCGGTTGCACCGTGTTCGAATTAAAAGGGGGAATCGATTTTCACACAAAGATGGCCGCCATCCGCAAACTATTACGCTGATGACCTATTGGTTTGGTCAAAGGATGCTCCCCCCATAATGGTATGTTGTTGCAAAATTTGGTAGAGATCAGATGATTAGGTTAGTCGTAATTAGATTTAAGCTTTGAACATTTGTGTGGCCGCCATTACGTTTCCGTCAAGATGGCGGCGATATAAAACATGACACTGAGGTGTCCTTTGCTTGTGCTACCTTTGTACCAAATTTCGTTCAATTCGCATTCACCGTGTTCGAATTGATAGGGGGGGACAGACATTCAGAGTACACACACTCACACACACACATACACACACACAGACTCACACACACACACATACACACACACAGACAGACACACTTTTTTCGCCCTGTGTTGATCTCATAAGTCTACTTTCATTTTTTGCAAAAATCGAAAGTAGGCTAAAAAATGGCCCTCAACCCTCAAGCATAAGGATTGAGGGAGTTGGAAGGAAGGAGAGCCATGAAAGGCAGATAAAAAGTATACTAGGAGTGGCTTTGCCCCAGAGGTAATGGATAAAGAGGAGGAAAACTGGACTCAGCTCAGAAATCCCTTGGGGTCGCCAACTTCCAAACTGATCAGCCCTTGAGGGTGTAGCCATATGCAGAGTGCACCGCAAGTGGTGGGGCTAAATACACCCTACCTTCTTGAGGGGGCTTGGGTAAAAGACAGGCAATAACATGAAAATAAAAAAAAAGCAAGGCTGCCTCCTCACACTAGTAGGACTTCAGAAAAAATAAATAAACCAGGGCCAATGAAGTTGCAAAAGGAAGAGACTCCCTAGGGCTCGGATACCCTAATCATGTTGGGGTCGGTAGAGAACAAGAGTTGAGCAAGTGTGGTCGACAGGAAATAAGACAGAGAGGAGCCTAGCACAAGTTAGTGGAAGCAATGACGGTCTCAGCTGGGACTCCGTGATCGTCAACCTACATGACACTAGATATAACGCCCAGGGGTGGAATTAAAGATCTCTATTGTTTTATATCACTGGCTTTTAAGAACACTAACACATGGCATGCCTTATAATGCAATACTGGTCCTAGGGTATGCAAAATTGTATTAGAAACTCAGCTAATAATAGTGTGCTTGCCCATGATTATTTTCCCAAGGACTGATAACCATGATTTCCAAGCCCCTAAGTAAGACAAAAATCAAATGATTTTCATTTTCCAATGAGTTGGGGTGAGGTGAGCTGAGTTTTCTATACACCAAACTGATGTGGTTTCCCACTTCTACTCCAGGCAAATGCACATTTGATGTTAAGAATAGTCAAATGGTTTGCAACTGCCCAATGCTAGGACCTGATTAATGGCTTTTAAAAAATGGAATGGAATGGAGTACACTTCCCCCAAAACCAACAAGAGGAGTGTTCGATCCCCCACAACAACCATCCTTAAAGTCAATATAAATGACTATGCACTTCAGCTCATGACGGTCTCCTCTCTCCAATCCTACCCCTTGGTGGTGAAAGGCACACTCTAATACAACCATTATAGTGACAGGTTATCTGTTAAATACCTAACTATCCCCAGATTTACCTTAAATTTTCCTAAAATCCACTACATTTTCCGAAAATTGACCAAATGATACAACATTCCAGCAAAATTCAACAAATGACTACCAGATTTATTGAAATTCCATTGATTTACCTAAGCATGGTTTAAACCATCTCAAATTCATATAAAATTAGACGAATATAGATGAAAATTCACTAAAATTTACCGAATTCAGCCAAGTGGTGTTGATGATGGATATATACGTTAAGACTAATTTTTGTTAGGTCTTGACTGGCCTTGCAATTAGAAATTGACAAACCAAACATGGGTTATCTACCAGGGGAACACTTTGACCACTATGTTGGTTATTGACCAGTAAGTACAGTTCTAGTAATGAGACAGAAATCCAACACAAACAATGAGCGCGCAATGCGGCGGAGATTGGTACCACGATGTACTGTCGGTTATGTAGCTATGTGGAATGTACATCACATATGGTTTACTTGAAGGTTTGGAGATTCCATTAAAGATATTTCTACAATAAACCATTTTCAAATGGTCATTCGTTGGTGTGAAAATATTTATTATATGGTATTTTATGAAAACAATTATGATTTATAAAAAAAAAATATACGTTTACTGTATTCTTATTTAATGTAAGCACTGGAGGCACTATCGACCAAAATATGGCACTATATGGAATGTATATTGCATACTTGAAGGTTTGGTGATCCCATTAAAGGTATTCCTACAATAAAAGATTTTTAAGTTGTCGTTCTATGGCGTGAAAATATTTAATATATGATATTTGCTAATAGGATTTGACACTGGAATTATTTTACAAGTAGTTATTTTAATGACCAACAGAGTTTAATGTTAACAAGGCACAGCTCTATTTGAAATTTTGAATAACATGTTGCATGTTATACATCATATGCAACTACTGTATGGCTTGTGATTTATTTAATGCCTTTAACCCTATATTAAACACTCAGTTTGCAATACTGATAACTGCAATGTTACTTAAAAAAACTGAAACAAAACAAAAACCGGCATTGAGTAACCAAAAAGTGGTTGAGCATATTTATACTGGGGAAAAGAAAAGTTTTGCAAACACTAATGTCCAACAAGACTAATTAAATCAGTAACTGTCAAGGTGGCCGAGTGGTTAAGGCGTTTGACTTAAGATCAAATTTCCAAATATATAAGGAAGCAAGGGTTCGAATCCCTTCCCTGACATAACTATTGCTTGAACATGCAAGAAAACAAGAAATATACACAAACTATGTTTATCAATTTAATCATTTTTTTTACAAGAGATAGACACACAGAATACAGCTCTTTTTGTTTATCATTTCTTTTAAACAAAACACTTGTTGAAAATTATTTTTAGGGGATGGGGGTGTTGCTACGTTGACCCATCACACAATAATAGCAGCTTTACGAAGTTCATTTTCTATATTTAATAGCTCTTTCTCATAACCAATATGACCAACCTGTTTACAGGCATGCAAGAGCTGTAGACGTTCGACTAATATATTAGGATCGTTCCATTTACTATTTTTATGAATGGTTTCAGAATCTCGGGAAGCAGTTCATCATTATCACCATTAATATGATTATCATCCTCATTATTATAATCATTTTCATAATGATGATCATTATCATCGTTATCATTACCATGATAATTTCCACCTGTGTCCACAGTCTGTTCAATGGTTTGAGTTGTCTTTGATAGTGTTGAAAGCTTCTTTTTGGATGTGCGAGAATGCTTTAACATTGTTATGTTATTATTACCACTATTACCTTTCCCCACTAACTTTTTGATGGGGTATATTGTCTCTGATAGGGTTGAGGGCTTTTGAGATGTGGGTGCATGTCTGAACATGGGTTTCACAGGAGGTGTTAAAGGTTTCTCATTAAACAACTCGCTAACAGCATGAGTGCGTTGTAGTGTATTAAACTTGAGGTTAATATTATCTTGAGCAGTACTATCTTTCTCTTGGACTTGGTTTCTTGCTTTGGTTTGGGTTTTCCTTACATTTAGACTAGCGTGATTATTAAGTTTACAATCATGATTGTTTGAAGAAAGTACGTCCAATTCTTTTGTTTTAAGCATTCCTCGACACTGTTTCGATCGTTGCTTTGAACAGCGCCAAATAACAGTTCCATTTTTATTGCTTCGTTTCACAATATATGAATATCCTTTATAGTATGCATAAGGCTAACCATACCTAGTCACTGATACTTCCATATCAACTGTCAAGCACAAACTAATCTCTAGTAAAGACAACTTGGTAATAACAACAATAGTTTAATGTGGGAGCATATATACATGCAAAAAGTGGGAGCAAAGGTGGGGGGTAAAAAGTGGGAGCAAAAGTGGTAGCAAATGTGGGAGAAAAAAATAACTGTGAGCAAAAAGTGGGAGCAAATATGGGATCAAATGTGGGAGCAAAGCAAATATAAAAAAAAGTGGGAGCAAATATGCTAACAAATATGTCAACAAATATACCAGCAAAAGTAAATACACAAGTCAAGATAGATTAAAGTGCAAAGAAAACATGGAAGCAAATATGAGAGCAAAAATTGTGTTTTTTCTAAAACAACTAGACATAACAAACTTAGTCATAACCTAACCTCACCTCACCTCACCTAACCTCACCTCACCTAACTTCACCTAACCTAACCTAACCTAACTTAACTTCACCTAATATAACTTGACTGAACTTTACCTAACCTAACCCATCATAACTTCACCTAACCTAACTTTACCTAATCTAACTTCACCTGACCTAACTTTCAACTCACAGATCAAAATTAAATTCTAGGCATAGTTGAGTTGGAACCCAAGACTTCAGGAATAACACACAAGTATACTAGCCACTACACCGCAAAATGGGCAAATTATCATGCAACACAACATAAAGTAAAAGTTTCCTGTAGTGTAACTCATTGGTTGTCAACCATAGTTTGGGAATTCAAACCCAAGACCTCAGGACTTTTGTTTTGAACATTATCAGAAATATTATTCCATTTACATTTTGCTGCTGCTGCTTATAGTTATAAGAGTTGGCATTAATATGGAAAGCAAAAAATAAATAAATGTGGGAGCAAAAAGTGGGAGGAAAACGTGTAAGCAGAAGTGGGAGCAAATATGGGAGCAGAAAGTGGGAGCAAATGTGAAAGCAAAAGTGGGAGCAAAAAGAGCGAGCAAAAGTGAGTGCACAAAGTATGAGCAAAATGTGTGAGTAAAAAGTGGGGGGCAAATGTGGTGTTTTACTAAAACAATCTCCCCTAACCTAACCTAAACTAACTTCACCCAACCTAATTTCACCTAACCTAACTTCACCTAACCTAACCTTCCAACTCTCAGATCAAAAATTAAATTCTGGCCATAGTCGAGTTGGAACCCAAAACCTCTGGGATAAAACCCAAGTATACTAGCCACTACATCGCGAAATGGGCAAATTATCATGCAACACAACACAAAAATAAAAAGTTTTCTGTAGTGTAACTCATTGGCTGACAATCATAGTTGAGAATTCAAACCCAAGACCTCAGGACTTTTGTTTTGAACATTATCAGAAATATTATTCCATTTACATTTTGCTGTTGCTTATAGTTATAAGAGTTGGCATTAATATGGGAGCAAAAGTAAAAGCAAAAAGTGGGTGCAAGCATGGCTGGTTGTAGAGACTTTCATATCAACAAATACACATAAATTAAATTTTAGTAAAGTGACTTGGCTAATAATAATAATAATATTAACAGTTTAAAAAAATTCAAGGGGATTGATGTTTTTCAGGGTGTAATTTCCAAAGTACTGTCAAGAATAATAATTACATGAACAGATTCCAAGAACTCTAGAGTGCTTTTAAGGTTAATGATTGGCTAGGAGTGAGATAGAGTTAGCTAACCTAAGTTAACCTCAGCTCAGTAAACCTAACCTTGTCACATGGCATGTTCTACAAGTATAGACTTGCTTTGAGACTGGCTATGACGTCACAGATGAATGGCGGTGGGAGGCTGGCAAAAAGGAAAATGTTTTTGGGTAATAAAAAGTCATGTCCAGCCTTACCCCCGGGTAAGGGTAGTTTTTATTTTGGGGTGGATATGCCCGGTCCATAGAAAAGGGGATTTCACCACGAGTCCTACGACACCCCATAGGTTTAAATCCGATTATTGGTTAGCGAGATAGTAAAAAGCCGATGACCTATTAGTTTTTTGGTTTCTTTCAATACATATTTAAAAAACACTCATTTATAAATCATCATTTAAAAAGCCCGCTCTTTTACAAAAACCACCAAGTTCGTAAGTATACAAAAATAAATTACTATTTCATCCCCCGGGTAAGGGTAGTTTTTAGTTTGGGGTGAATATGCCCCGTCCATAGAAAAGGGGATTTCACCACGAGTCCTACGACACCCCATAGGTTTAAATCCGATTATTGGTTAGCGAGACAGTAAAAGGCCAATTACCTATTAGTTTTTTGGGTTTCTTTAAATACATATTAAAAAACACTCATTTATAAATCATCATTTAAAAAGCCCGCCCTCTTACAAAACTCCTCAAGTGCGCATGCGTATAAAATAACATTCATCGCCAAAATGTCCAAAAATCGGCAAAAATGTGAAAAACGCATGTTTTGACCCAAAACCCTAAGTTCACCTTTTCGACACCCACATTCCCGTAAAGAGCACGACGAGACGAAAAAAACGAATCCAAGCACGCCCTCCTAGCATGGCCCGTTTTCCGAAAATCGGCAAAAATGTGAAAAACACATTTTTTGACCCAAAACCCGAAGTTCACCTTTTCGACACCTACATTCCCGTAAAGAGCACGACGAGACGAAAAAAAAAAAAACGAATCCAAGCACGCCCTCCTAGCATGGCCCGTTTTCCGAAAATCGGCAAAAATGTGAAAAACGCATTTTTTGACCCAAAACCCTAAGTTCACCTTTTCGACACCTACATTCCCGTAAAGAGCACAACGAGACGAAAAAAACGAATCCAAGCACGCCCTCCTAGCATGGCTCTTCCATTCCAAGGTCGCGGGGGGCTCACAACTTCCTAAGTAGTGCAGCTCCCCACCCCCTTACCACGTTTTTGTTTTGGGGTGGATATACCCCGTCCATGGAAAAGGAGAGTTCACCACGAGTCCTACGTCACCTCATAGGTTTAAATCCGATTATTGGTTAGCGAGATAGTAAAAAGCCCATGACCTATTAGTTTTTGGGGTTTATTTCAATACATATTAAAAAAACACTCATTTATAAATCATCATTTAAAAAGCCCGCCCTCTTACAAAACTCCTCAAGTGCGCATGCGTATAAAAAAACATTCATCGCCAAAATGTCCAAAAAACAACATGTTTACCCCAAATGGCGTTTCCCAATTCCATCCATTTTAAAAAATAACCTCACCATCACCTAGAGCGGAAAAAATACCATCCAAACGACCCATCACTCGACCCTACTCCTCCCCCACCACCTAACCCTTTCCCAACATAGCCATACATATTCAAG
Source organism: Meconema thalassinum (assembly GCA_946902985.2). Lineage (NCBI taxonomy): Eukaryota > Metazoa > Arthropoda > Insecta > Orthoptera > Tettigoniidae > Meconema > Meconema thalassinum. The sequence goes on along the minus strand of OX336394.1, from coordinate 361,794,185 downwards.
CACGAGGGCGACTTGAGGAAACCAACACTACCCCACTACTCGCGAATGACCTTTTAGTTTTGGTCTTTTAATTAAATTAAGAGGCTATAGGAAAGTAGGGGGCATTACTAGCAGTGCTAGGACACCCTGTATGTTCAAATCCCATGATTGGTTAGCGAGATATCAGGTTCGGGGCCGCTACGAGGAGGACTCAATAAGTTAGTAAGCAGCTCCCCTGTTACCACACTACTTACGTTGTCTTCTATTCAAATCAAAAATACGTTTTCCGTATTTCTGACATCGGTAAATATTTTTATGTTAAACTAGCAGAAGTACCCGTTCTTTGAACGGTGTTATATATTAACACCAGACATTATCAATTGAGCTACTGTTGCAATAGTTAGCGGTTTGTCATTCCTTCATAAGTTTATCAGAACGAAGTTAAATTTCTGGAAATATCACACACACTGTTAATTTAAGGGCCTTAAAATGTGATTTTCGGAGACCCCTTATAGACTCGCGAATTGTGTGTCTCACAATGAGAAGCGCAACATATGCTTTGATCGTCCTTCGAGGATAATTTTTATATTTCGCCTATTTTAGCATGTATTTTGAGAATTTTTCCCCTGTATCCACCCTTCTACTGAATGAAAAGTACGATGAGGAGTTCTATAAATGATTGGTGTATTGACTCATGTTTACCATACCTAATTTTACGATGCACCAAGCATCCGAACACGATTTATAGGCGTACATAAAGATACACAGAAAGGCAGACAGACAATTCTATTGTATACAACATATCACCCAGATATCCAAATATGGGTATATCTACCATACAGTATCAAACAAAATCATCCTTACAATGAACCCGTATGTCGACAAAAAAAAAAAAAAAGATTAGTTAAAATGTGCTCTCAAACTAAATTCACCTAACGTGTACTTCCTGACGTGAAATAGATTTGAAAGCCTTGTAGACGAAACGCAATACACCTCACATAAAAAATTACCATCTACGTTGTGTTAGGTCCCCATACACAGGAAGACCTCGTTCATAAATTATAAAGGTTTGTGGTGCATGAAAATTCAGGTTCTTTAGCCTCAAATGGCCCAAATTCATAAAAGCCGCAAAATATGCTGATTCAATTAAGGAATTTTTGAAAATAATGTTGCTGTTTGGATATATAGTAGACTTTCTGTACTATATGTCGCACGTGAAATTGCATGAAAAAATTCTAGGTTACCCTTTGATCCCCTTAATTGCATTGACGAATTATACAGTCTACGTTGGTTCCGTGATAACCTTATAGCCATTTGCAAACTTTCACTGAAATGTAATAAATGGAGTAGCCTAATAGTAATATCGTATGGCCTCGGATGCCGTGTGCAAGCTTCGTAATTTGACACCCAGAGGGTAGCTTGCATGTCAAAATTTCGTTGTTCCTTGAATCACTATGAATATCAAGGAGGGTAGATATCTAAGCTCCTTGAACACTATAGCACTTTCTAATAGAGAAATGAGGAACTTTGTGTTGGCGGAAACTGCTGAGATCATTTTTGCCATTATGAACACGGCCTACTGAATTCAAATGGGTTCTTTGACATGCCAACATCGTATGACATGCGAGTCGTATTTTTGCCGCCTTTCAAAAATCACTTACCACGGCCAGGAGTGAACCTGCAATCTTGGGGTTAGTAGACCGACACGCTATCCACTCACCCACCGTGGCAAGGTATAAATGGAGTGACATTGCTTCTTACAGAAATAGATGGAAATTTGGATGCCACCCCTTGAGATAATGTTATCATGGTTACCGATTTCCATTCCTTCATTAGTTTGTTAAATTAAATTAGTTTTCCGGGAATATTTCAGATACTGTTGGTTTTAGAGCCTTATAATGTAGTTTTCGAGGCCCCCAAGTTTTGTTTCTGGCACCGAGGGGCTTTGTCTCCTCGTTGTACGCCATAATATAATACTAATAATAATAATATAATATAGGGATAGGAATATAATAGACCTGCCGTACCACACCCGCAGGTGTAAATCGCGTAAAAAAATTCTAGTGTACCCCTTGACCCCCTTAAGCGCATTATACGTATTGATGAATTTTACCGCTCAATTTCTTTCCGTAAGCCTCCGTGGCTTAGGCGGCAGCACGCCAGCCTCTCACCGCTGAGTCCGTGGTTCAAATCCCGGTCACTCCATGTGAGATCTGTGCTGGACAGAACGGAGGCAGACAGGTTTTTCTCCGGGTACTCCGGTTTTCCCTGTCACAATTTCATTCCAGCAACACTCTCCACTATCATTTCATTTCATCTGTCATTCATTTAATCATTGCTCCAGAGGAGTGCGTCAGGCCTCGGCAGCCGGCACAGTTCATATCCTCGCCGCTAGATAGGGGCTTCATTCATTCCATTCCTGACCCGGTCGGAGACTGGAAGCAGGCTGTGGATTTTCAATTTCTTTCCGTGATAACCTTCTAGCCGTTTGCAAACTTTCACACCAATGTAATTAATGGAATTTCATTGCGTCTTACAGCAATAGATGGACCTCGGAGAATCTGTTGCCATGGTTACCGGCTTGAATTCGTTCATTAGTTTATTAAATGAAATTAGTTTTCTGGGAATATCTCAAAAACGGTTGGTTTTAAGGCCTTAAAATGTGGATTTCGGGGACCCTTTAGGGCCCTCGAGTTTTGTCTCTCACATTGAGGGGCTGAAAATGATCTTTGTCTCGTCCTTCTACTCCTATTTCAGCATGTATTTTATGGGGGTAGGCCCTCTTTTATGAGAGGTACGGAGAAGGGTTACATCAATGATTATTTTCGTGCCTCTGATGGATATGGTACCAAATTTTACGTTGATGCACCCAGCGGTTCTCGAGTATTAAGGGAACAAATTTGTCCACAGACAAACAAACAAACAAACAACAGACAGACAGACCAAAAAATTATTTTCGCCCGCATCCATAATAAACAGTCTGAAACGCGTAAATAACTCAAATTTCCGTAGAAATTGCGAAAAAAACATACAAACTTTAATTTTTATGTATGTAGAGATATACTGCACCGCTCGGTGTTGACCGTGTTTTATTGCACAAATTTAGGTTTTACTCGCTAACCGTTGGAGATACACGAAAAGTGATAGGGACCTTTTAGATAGCAAATTAAATGGTAAATCTTGTATATGCATCAAAAGTTTGATATTTCTTAGCGTTCTCTTTTTATTGGAAATGGAAATATGAAATTTTGAAACCAAAGGGTGTAGTGACGTCACATATGTGGGTTTTACTCGCTAACCGTCGGAGATACACGAAAAGTGATAAGGACCTTTCGGATAGCAAATTAAATTTTGAAGCTCACATGTGCCATCAAAAGTTTGCTATTTCTTAGCGTTCTCTCTTTATTTGATATGGACATATGAAATTTTGAAACAAAAGGGTTTAGTGACGTCACTAAAATGGTCGCCATTTTTAATAGTACAAAATATCGAAATTAAAAGTATCCTATATGTAAACATGGTAAATCAGCTACATCCATGCAAAATTTCATTTAAATCGGACCAGTGGTTCTTGCGTTATTGAGTAACACACAGACAGACAGACAGACAGTTAGAAAGACAGACACACACCATCTCATTTTTATATAGTAGTATGATAAAGATATTTCCATATTTAGTGACTTTTAATCAATACTTGTATATATTTTATTCATAGGAGCAAAAATATATAAAATTGTCGCTGACAGAAAATATGACAACTGGGTAGTTTATTGGCTGAGGAATAACCCACCCACCAAGGGAAGATGATTAAGAAAAGGAAGTAGATTTTGGATTGGAGAAAAAGGATAGAAAATAGGAGGAGAGTCCCACAAAATTAATAAGTTTAACTTTAAACACACTTAGAAGCGGTTGCCACCGAAAATCCGTTCTCGGATACCTAAAGTGGGTACGAGCTTGGTCGAAGCTGACGGGAACCGCAGCTAAGACTTTGGCGGTTTGCCAGAGAAAGGCTTTAGTGTATTTCCTCCCAAGCATGCATGAAAGTACTATAGGGAAGGGTGATGGTCTGGCAAGACAAATAGTAAAAGCTTTATTGAGTATGAACGAGGACATAAACCTAGGAAGAGCTAGGAAAGCCAGGATCTTGCCTAACTGTAGTATCAGAGAAATGATGAATCCAAAACCAAATATTTAATTTATTAAACAATGCAAAGAAGTTTGAGTAAATTAACAAACATGTAATATAATTTTGACAAACATAGTTCATTTAAACTTTTTTAAGAAATGGGGTCGCAGACCTCCTCACATTAAACGATTGCTCCAGGCAATTGACAATTTATGAGGTTTGAAACCTTACATGTTTCTAAAATCTTTATAAGAAAATAAAAAGACATGTGTAGTAATTAGAGTTTAAACATTTACATTTAGTACAAAGAGTGTACTTTAAGAAATTCTTGAGAGAATGTTCTAGAGAAAGTGACAACTTCGAAAATAACAATAAGAAAAATATGAAGAATAAGATGGAAGTTTCTACAACTTCTTATATTTAAACAGAATTACTTTATGAGAATTATACAAAAGAGGGCAGGTCACTTACTGTGAAACCTGAAGAGATAATCAAAAGGAAGGTTCTCGACCTCCTATATTTTAGATAGGAATCACGAGCCAAATAGGGCAGTTTCCATTTAGTGAGACCTAAAAATAACTCACACAAGAGTTGAAAGAATTGTTTTCCCTTATTTGAAGGGAGAAAAAATTTAAGTTTGAAACGTGTATAAACCACGTAATTATACAGCAATTACTTAATGATAAACAAGCAAAATGGAAGGGCACTTCACAGAGTGACACCTTATTGAAACAGACTTAAATTTAAAAGTTTATTACAGATTGTTAGTAAGAGGTTTAGGAAAGAGAAATAGGGATGGAGGAAAAAATGTTCATGGCCGTATTTAATATAAACGGACGATCGCGACGCGGTAGAAAAGTGGAGCAAGCACTGATTTTCACTATATTTCGTTGAAATATATGAAAAGTGCACTATAGAAACACGAAAGTTCATGAGAAAGAAAGTTATTGCAATGCTGAAAAGAACTGGTTGCACTAGGTAGGCGAGAGTCTATTGCTGGAGAAAATGGTGGATTACAGTTAAATGCGCCATAGAACATCCCAACGGTGGACGAAAGTTAGCTATTGCAGTAATTGATAAAGAAAACTCCTTATTTTGAATATTATTTTCACATGTGAGTGAAAAATACCTGATGGCAAGACTCGCAGATAGAGTACAAGATCTGGAAGGTTCCAGGACGATCTTAGTAGAAAATGGGGCCAATGTAAATCCAGCGGAGGAACTTGCTTTGTAAGTTATAAACAGCGGGTATTAGATAATATCCCACGTAGTGAGAAGATTTCTCATTTGGCAAGCATAAGAAATGCTGCTTTTCACTCAGATTAGCTTGATTAAACAAAAGCTCAACATGGAAGATCCCGCGGAGGATGATTTTACCCCAAAATAAGTAATTTTACACTGCCTAAAAAAGATAGTTAAAAGCATGTGGTCGGTAAAATCGTGGAGATGAGGTTAAAACTTGAAGATGATACTTATCTTGATTTCATGTTGAAGGCGAAGTTCCGTATGACGATAACTACTTTGCCAACATGGCGTAGAAGAGAGTATGCCTCTTGGTTTGAGGAGGCTGGCTCGAGAGGAGCCTTAACTGATCGAGTCAACTGCCGACTGAGAAGTGAGACTTGCTCAACGGAGCACGGAGGGTCCAAGGTAGGGAAAAAGAGTGGGGGGGGGGTAGGAGACAAAAGGAGAACATATAAACATTGCCAACTTTAAAACAAAAAATTGATCTTCTCTTGCTGAGCCGGTCTTCAAAGAGTTGATAACAGATGATACTAGCACAGCATGGTGAGTAAAAGAGTAGACGTAGTTCTCTTGCTCATGGAGATAATAGCTGGCGATGGCAGTAAAATCTGGTAGCCAGATGGAGAAGGAATTCCTATTGCGCGAGGAAGAGTTGAAGAGCTTCAGAGATTCGCTGCTATATGACGCTAGGTGGTTCATAGAATATATATCTGGAACTGACTCATAAAAGATATAAGCGACCTGAACCCCTAAGAGAAAACAGAAGATCACTGTTGGTGTTTGACAAAGAGGAAGGAAAGAACATGCAAAAGCATTGAAAATTATAATCTCTGGTACCGTGTATTCCAAGAATACAGCAACAACACAAGACAAATTTAAAGTTATTTTGATATTATTGTATCTGAGCAAAGAAAGATTTCTAAAGTATGTGGCTGTAACAATAACAAGCATACCTTTGAGTCAGTACCAGTGCTTATTAAAATAGACCTGGACAGTGTGATACGCAAGTTTTCAAGAAATTCAAGCTTTGAGGAAATGTGTGATGTAAAATAAAAACAAGATGTTCAGTAAAGAACATATAGCCTACTTTCTCCTAAATGCATGGGTATTGTTATAACTCTTTGTCCATTTCAAGGAGTATAATTGAATGTTGGTTGTAGTAGCTTGTTGAAATACAACGTGCTATACGGATATTAAACATGAATATGAGGTGCCCATTGCTAGTGCTACCTCTGTACCAAATTTCGTTCAATTCGGTTTTACCATGTTTGAATTGATAGAAGGAGTCGATTTGCACACATACATGGCCATAATTCGCACATAATTGGGCTGATGACCTTGTAGTTTGGTCAAATGATAAAGATATAAAGTTGCAAAATTTGGTATAGATCATATGATTAGGTTGGTCGTAATTTGATTTAAGCTTTTTAACATTTGGGTGGCCGCCATTACGTTTCCGTCAAGATGGCGGCTATATTAAACATGACACTGAGGTTCCCTTTTCTAGTGCTTCCTCTGTACCAATGATCGTTCAATTCAGTTTCACCGTGTTTGAAAAGATAGGGGGAGTTGACTTGCACACATACATGGCCGACATCCGCAAATTATTGGGCTGATGACCTTGTAGTTTGGTCAAAAGATTCTTTATACTTAAAGTATAATGTTGCGAAATTTTGTGGAGATCAGATGATTAGGTTGGTCCTAATTTGATTTAAGCATTTAACATTTGGTTGGCCCCCATTACGTGTTTTCGTCAAGATGGCGGCGATATAAAACATGACACTGAGGTGCCCTTTGCTAGTGCAACCTCTGTATCAAACTTGGTCCAATTCGGTTTAACCGTGTTCGAATTGATAGGGGGGGGGGGCAGACAGACATTCAGAGTACACTCTCACAGACACACAGACACACACACCGACAGACACACAATTTTTCGCCCTGTGTTGATCTCATCTCCCACATTTTTTTGCAAAAATCAAAAGTAGGCTAACCTGATTTATCACCTGCTGATACAGTGAATTTTAAATATGTGCCAATCACTTCATGTACGGTAGAGCTAAGCTGCAGCCAAGACAATTCACATTAGTGAGACAACAGGAGAAACTTCAAGTTTAAAAAATTAAAACAACATTTTGTGGCATACTGTATTGGTAGCAGAAATAATCAATTAATGAATAACAAATGAAGACTACACGGGAAAAACGGAGTAAGTCACATTGTGTAAATTTTTCAGGAGTGTGAATTTAAACTTTCAACACTAAAAACGAATACTTCAAACACCCCACGGGTAAGCAATATAGTGAAAAATCCACAGCCTGCTTCCAGTCTCCGACCGGGTCAGGAATGGAATGAATGAAGCCCCTATCTAGCGGCGAGGATATGAACTGTGCCGGCTGCCGAGGCCTGACGCACTCCTCTGGGGCAATGATTAAATGAATGACAGATGAAATGAAATGATAGTGGAGAGTGTTGCTGGAATGAAATTTTGACAGGGAAAACCGGAGTACCCGGAGAAAAACCTGTCTGCCTCCGTTTTGTCCAGCACAGATCTCACATGGAGTGACCGGGATTTGAACCACGGACCCAGCGGTGAGAGGCCGGCGTGCTGCTGCTTAAGCCACGGAGGCTTGCAAGCAATATAGTATTTTTGCCAAATGTATTTCTTATAAAGGAAGTATATGTAAAACAAATAACAACTAAAGTTAAATTATGAAAAGTGAGAGGATATGGGACGTTGTTTCCGTTTCCACTAAAAATAAAACCTATGTATCTCGCTGACATTCCGCTTTATTGGAAACTAGCAACCCGACCCGGCTTCGCCCGGGAACAGTTATGAATGCATTACGTGATAAGTGCTATTTTCCAATGTCAATGAACAACGACCAATATCCGTTTTACGTCTCGGCATGATGGGATAAAATCCCTGACTGGACTATCTTTATATATATATATAATTCTTCGACACGTGTGTATGTCACTTAACACCTCCTAAACGACTGGAACGATTTTGATGAAATTTGGTATGTACATTAGGGTGGGTCCATGTATGGTTTAGATTCACAATCTGGCCCGGTAGGTGGAATGAACACAATTTTAGAACCACAATTTACTCATAATTTTAGAACCACAATATGCAGTCAAAAAATTCTCTCGGCACACCGGAAGGCGGAGGTAGATTTCACCGGAAAAACTAGAGGATAGGCGAAAATAGGCAGAATATGCAGGTTTTCGTAGAAGGATCAGACCTCATTTATTGCGAGAAATTATTTTACATTTGGCGCTTAATTAACTTAGCTTTTCGTTTTTATGCATATTTTTGACATTTTACTGTCTAATGGGGACGGTAAACTTCTCGTCATTTAGGGTCCATTTTCATACTTGTGGTTAGGGGCCAATAACCTAGATGTTAGGCCCCTTAAAACAACAATTATCATCTTCATCATCATCATACTTGTGGTCACACTGTCCTTATGCAAGGTTTCGACACTGATGTGTAACTATCTAGCGGTCTGTTACTTCTTCACGCAAAATTTTATCTCCTGCAGAGATGTTGGTTGGTTCCTCAGTTCAGGGGCTGCGACAACGCGGTCATGTAGTCCCGTGTACTTCGGGTATGTGTAGAATCTGTCTGATAAACGGTGTTAATTGTGATGGCTGTATTAATCTGTAATTCTGGTAAGGACTCAGGACGGTCAATTTCAAGTAGTAGTTCCTAATTTTGCTACCAAATACTACCGTCAACGACACCTAGTTGTGAACTTGGCTACTAGATGCCACCGTAGCCAGCTACTCGCAACGAACGTTGACACTTCCCATCCAAAGGAAGGCACACTGACGGATTTTTAGCGTTCTTAGAAAATACGACGACTTTGGCCGGCTTTGAACCCACGACCTTGGGCATAGTTCAGCATGCTACCAGTTACTTCACAGAAGCCGCTTCCTACAGAGTCAGGTGGAAAAATGAATGTGATCCCGTGCAATGGTGTTGTCATGGCAACGTCTGATGGCTCATCCCTCATCAATTCAGTAGTGTTGTCATGGCAACGTCTGATGGCACTTGGCATTTTCTTCTAATTCCGAAATCATTTTGCTCATCCCTTGGCGTAAGGGTGGGTCATATCAAAAATTCTTTCAGACAGAAGTTTTAGGTAATTATTAGGGGAATATTGTCCACTTCGTACGGTTTTGATATTGTGAATATTAAGAGAGATATGATTAATGTTTCCCGATTTTTCTCATCCCGTTGGTGAATGGTTGGTGCTGTCAAAAAACGTTTCAAACATAAATTTTTTGGCCTTATCCGACACATAGTATGACATTTGAATGGATTCGATATTTCAAATATTAAGAGAGTTATAGCGATATTTCAGTTTTTCGAAAAAAAGCCCCCCATTTTCACCCCCTCCGATCGATTGTTCCCATTAGCGAACTCGACCGAGAGTTTATAGGGATACATATTATGTAAAAAATTCAAAGTGATTGGTGCAAAATTGCGGTAGTTATGTTGTCCACAAGAAAGTGATATATATATACATAAAAACATATATATATATATATATACATAAATTATAAATAAACTTTTGAACTGACGGTGGTTTTGGGGTCTGGCGGATGTGAAACGCGAAGATATGTCGACATTTTTCGGAAGTCGAAACATGGTACCCATTGCAATAGTTAGCTTTCTAATGAAATCTACCTAAAACAGTCGTCATGGAAACCACTAGCCTTGGCCTTGGTGAAAGCTGATGTCTTTGGACGGTTTGTCTCTGCACGTTAGAGCCACCTGGTCGCAACCTGTGCAACTACCGCCATAACATACACTCCGCCCGTAGAGGAAAGTAGTGTTTTATACCAAAGGTGGGAGTGATGTCGAATTCTACTGTTTGTCTCTGCACGTTGGAGCGTTCCATAGTCACGTATGCGTTCATATACCGTTCATCCCATTGCGATGAAACTTGGGTGAGATGTTGAGTGTACTCCAGGGAAGGTGTTTGGCTTAGTAAATTATTTTACAATACATAGCGCACGACTAGATTCAACAAATGAGCGACGTCGCACGAAGCGTTTCAAGAAGGTCCCGTATGCGTTCAAATACCATTCGTCCGATAGCGATGAAACATGGGTGAGATGTTGTGTACACTCCAGGTAATGCTTCTGGCTTAGTAAATCCATTTTACAATAGGTAGCGCACGAGTAGATTCAACAAATGAGCGACGACGCGCGAAACGTTTCAAAAAATCGCGTATAAGTTTATATACCATTCATCGATTGAGATGAAACTTTGATGAGTTGTTGTGTACACTTACCTGAAGGTTTCTAACTTAGTAAATCCATTTCACAGGAGGTTGCGCACGAGTAGATTCAACAAATGAGCGACGACGTGCGAAGCGTTTCAACAAGGTCCCGTATGCGTTCAAATACCATTCGTCCGATAGCGATGAAACTTGGGTGAGATGTTGTGTACCCTCCAGGGGAGGCTTCTGGATTAGTAAATCTATTTTACAATAGGTAGCGCACGAGTAGATTCTACAAATGAGCGACGATGTGCGAACGTTTAAATTAAGTCCCGTATGCGTTCATATACCATTAATCCGATTGCAATGAAACTTGGGTGAGATGTTGTGTACACTTACGTGAGGGTTTCTAACTTAGTAAATCCATTTCACAGGAGGTTGTGCACGAGTACATTCAACAAATGAGCGACGACGAGCGAAGCGTTCCAATAAGGTCCCGTATGCGTTCAAATACCATTCGTCCGATTACGATGAAACTTGGTTGATATGTTGAGTACACCCTACGGAAGGTTTCTGGCTTAATAAATCCATTTTAAAATAGGTAGCGCACGAATAGATTCAACAAATGAGTGACGGCACGCGAATCATTTCAACTAAGTACCGTATGCGTCCATATACCATTTTTCCGATTGCGATGGAACTTTGGTGAATTGTTGTGTCCACTTCAGTAAAGGTTTCTGGCTTAGTAAATTCATTTTACAATAGGTAGCGCACGAGTAGATTTGACAAATGTGCGATGGCGTGAGAATTGTTTCAACAAAGTCCTGTAGGTGTTCATATACCATTTATCCGATTGCGATGAAACTTTGGTGAATTGTTGTTTACGCTCCAGGAAAGGTTTCTGGCTTAGTAAATCCAGTTTTTAATAAGTAGCGGTGAGTAGATTCAACAAATGAGTGATGGCATGCGAATCGTTTAAAGAAAATCCCGTACGCGTTCATATGTCATTCATCCGATTCCGATGAAACATTGATGAGTTGTTGTGCACCCGCCAGGGAAGGTGTTCAACTTGGTAAATCAATTTTACAATATTGGTGGCGCACGAGTAGATGTTACAAATGAGTGACTGCGCACGATCATTTAAACAAAATCCCGTATGAGTTATATGCCATTTATCCGATTGCGATGAAACTTTGGAGAGTTGTTGTGCACGCGCTGACGAATGTTTCTAGATTAGTTAATTCATTTCACGATAGTTTAGAGGCAGTTAACAGAAATTGAAAAAAAATATTGTGTATCCGAAAGCACTTCAAGAAACAAAGTTACAACACTTTCTTTGATTGGCAGGACAACGTCTGCCGGGTCAGCTAGTTAATTATATTATCATGGAGATGCATGTGCAATTGATTCTTGTCAGACGTACTTTAAGAATGGCGAGGTGCAAGAAACACAAATCCCCTTTCCGTCCAATCTTAACTTGACTGTGAATTTTGCGGAACGAAAAGTTCACAGGCGAAATGAAGAAAAGCCGAGTTGCACTTCCAGGGAAACACCAAACACAACTACTCTTCTCTAAAGTTTTTAACTCAACACGACTCGACAGATTGCTGCTGTCTGTATCTGGGGCAATAAGCTCGTCCGCTAGCTAAGCTGTAACTGGGGTGATAGACACGACCCTAGCTAGCTCGTAAACTGCCGCCTCGGTAACTGAATGGAGATTGTTGGAAGAAATGAAAACGTAAAAACACTTATAGTAGGCGATGTGTTGAAGATAGAGATATGCTCCCCCGGGATTTTTTGTAGAACTTTTCATGCTGAACAATCCTTACACTCACAGTACATAGATATTTTTAACGGATTGCCCAGCGTAAGCTTAAAAAGCGCACGGACGACAGGTTTTTTTTCGACCTTTTCACTGAAATCATTAGTGCTTGACTTCCTTTTGTCATAAATAAATCATTTTCTACAGAAACCTTTCTCGAGATATCCATTACACAATGGTGAAAACCGCATCAAAATCCATTCAGTGGTTCTCGAGATTACCCGTGACATCCAAGAATCGTGGACTTAGAGATTATACGCCAGCCAGTATAAGTTAATATAATATAATCCCCCTTCCGTCCAATCTTAAATTAACTGTGAATTTTGTGGAACAAAAAGTTCACAGGCGAAATGAGAGTTGCACTTCCAGGGAATGGCGAGGTGAATGAAACTCAAATCCCCCTTCCGTCCAATCTTAACTTGACTGTGCTTCACAGGCGAAATGAAAACAAAAACTAGTTACACTTCCAGTGAAACTCCAAAAACAACCACCCTTATCATAGGTCTTAACACGACTCAACGGTTTGCTGCTGGCTGTATCTGGGGCAATAGGTTCGCCCGCTAGCTAGGCTGTGGGATCACAGACTCGCCCTTAGCTAGCTCGTGAACTGTCACCCCAGTAGTTGAATGGACGCGGTTGGAAGAAATTAAAACGTAAAAACACTTATAGAGGGCGATGAATTGAAGATAGACATATGCTCTCGCGGAATTGGTTGTAGAACATTTCATGCTGAACAATTCTTACACTCATAGTATTGAGATATTTTTAACGGTTTGCCCAGCGTAAGCTTACAAAGCGCTCGGACGCCAGGTTGTCTTTTCGATTCTTCCACTGAAATCGTTACTGCTCGGCTTCCTTTGACCATATATAAATTATTTTTTTCAGAAATCATCCTCTAGATATCCTTTACAGAATGGTGGAAACCGCATCAAAATCCATCCAGTGGTTCTCGAGTTTACCCGTAACATCCAAGTACCGGGGACTTTGTTTTATACTAAGCAGAAATTAATTTAAACTGACCGGTAGTGACGATGGCAGGCCACCAACATGCGCCATAAACTAATTTCCGAAACAAGATGTTCAGTAAAGAACATATAGCCTACTTTATCCTAAATGCATGGGTATTGTTATAACTCTTTGTCCTATTCAAGGAGTATAATTGAATGTTGGTTGTAGTAGCTTGTTGAAATACAACGTGCTATAGGGATATTAAACATGAATATGAGGTGCCCTTGGCTAGTGCTACCTCTGTAAAAAAAATTCATTCAATTCGGTTTCACCGTGTTTGAATTGATATGGGCAATGGATTTGTACACAAACATTGCCGCTATTTGCAAACTATTGGGCTGATGACCTTGTATTCAGTCATAAGATGCTTTCCACAAAAAGGCATGTTGTTGCAAAATCTGGTAGAGATCAAATTATTAGGATGGTCGTAATTTGATTTAAGCTTTTAACATTTGGGTGGCCGTCATTCCGTTTCCGTCAAGATGGCGGCGATATAAAACATGACACTGAGGTCCCCTTTGCTAGTGCTACCTCAGTACCAAATTTCGTTCAATTCGGTTTCACCGTGTTTGAATTGATAGGGGGAATCGATTTGCACACATACTTGGCCACCATCTGCAAACTATTGGGCTGATGATCATGGAGTTTGGTCAGAATATGCTTCCCACATAAAGATATGTTTTTGAACTATTTGGTAGGGACTAGATTATTAGGTTGGTCGTAATTACATTTTAGCTTTTAACATTTGGGTGGCCGCGATTACGTTTTCGTCAAGATGGCGGTGATATAAAACATGACACTGAGGTGCCCTTTGTTAGTGCTACCTCTGTACAAAATATCGTTCCATTCGGTTTCACCCTGTTCGAATTAATAGGGGGAATTGATTTTCACACAAAAATGGCCGCCATCCGCAAAATATTAGGCTAATGACCTATTAGTTTGGTCAAAAGATGCTCCCTCCATAAAGGTATGTTGATGCAAAATTTGGTAGAAATCGGATGATTAGGTTAATCGTAATTTGATTTAAGCTTTGAACATTTGTGTGGCCGCCATCACGTTTCCGTCAAGATGGCGGCGATATAAAACATGACACTCAGGTGCCCTTTGCTAGTGCTTCCTCTGTACCAAATTTCGTTCCATTCGGTTTCATCATGTTTGAATTAATAGGGGGAATCGATTTTGACACAAAGATGGCCGCCATCCGCAAACTATTAGGCTAATGACCTATTAATTCGGTCAAATGTTGCTTCCTCCATAAAGGTATGTTGTTGCAAAATTTGGTAGAGATCGGATGATTAGGTTGGTCGTAATTTGATTTAAGCTTTGACAATTTGTGTGGCCGCCATTACGTTTCCGTCAAGATGGCGGCGATATAAACATGACACTGAGGTGCCCATTGCTAGTAGTACCTCTGTACCAAATTTCGTTCCATTCGGTTCCACCGTGTTCGAATTAATAGGGGGAATCTATTTTCACACAAAGATGGCCGCCGTCCGCAAACTATTAGGCTGATGACCTATTAGTTTGGTCAAAGAATGCTCCCTCCATAAAGGTATGTTGTTGCAATATTTTGTAGAGATCGGATGATTAGGTTAGTCGTAATTTGATTTAAGCTTTGAACATTTGTGTGGCCTCCATTACGTTTCCGTCTAGATGGCGGCGATATAAAACATGACACTGAGGTGCCCTTTGCTAGTGCTACCTTTGTACCAAATTTCGTTCAATTCGCGTTCACCGTGTTCGAATTGATAGGGGGGGGGGCAGACATTCATAGTACACACACACACAGACTCACACACACTCACACACACATACACACACACACAGACAGACACACTTTTTTTCGCCCTTTGTTGATCTCATAAGTCTACTTGCATTTTTTTTCAAAAATCGGAAGTAGGCTAAAAATGGACTTACACAGTCCTTTCCGTGCAGTCTTCAAATGAAAAGTAAGAATATTGAATAATTTAATTTATGAATTCAACATTTTTAGCCTACTTTTCACATTTTGCAAAAATGATGAAAAAGTAGACTTATGAGATCGATCCGGGAAAATGTGTGTCTGTCTGGCTGTGTGTGTGCCCCCCCCCTATGAGTAGGATAAGAATGATCCCTTTGAATATTGCATCATCAGGAGCAGATATTGCGTAATCGCGATGACGTCATGGGTCCTTAGAGCGAGCATGTGGTCCAGGAGCGAGCATGTGCTTTGCACGTGTTAGCGTGGGAATGGATTGACCTTTTGGCTTGTTTATGCGATGGTGATAAAAAGTTAATGGGTGTTGGCGCGAGGACATATTGCATCATCATGATGTCATCTGATAACCATGCGGATGTGAGCACGTGCAGCGTGCACGTGCACATGTTAGCGTGGGAAGAGGTTGACCTTTAACCGCTTGAAGCAGATAACCTTTGGGTAACCGCTTGAAGCAGATAACCTTTGACTTATTTATGCGATGGAGATAAAAATTAATGGGTGTTGACGTCATTTGATACCCATGCAAGTTTGCAGCTGTGCGAGCGATCACGTGATATGTCTGCAGTGTTCGCGTGAGACGTGGTTGACCTTTAACGTCATCGGGTAAGAATGTAATCTTTGACTTCTTTAAGTAATAGTGATAAAAATATAATGAGATGATTGCGTCAGAAGCTTGTTTTTGTAGCATTTGGTTTCTTGAGTGTAGGTGGGGGTGAAGGATATATAAATGCATGTGTGCGTGGATGAGTTTTAACTTCTACGTTTGCGCGAAGAGAGTGTGCGTGTGAAAGAAATAAAGAAAGTCAACGACGAGGAACAAATTGTGTGTGTGATGGATGTTCTAACGAAGTTCAATAACTTAGCCACTTGCGTTGAGTATTCTAATAAGAAACTATCAGAACTAATAATTGATTTACCGTATGTGGTCCAAATTATTTGGGCTGTGGAGACGAGATTTGGAAGAAAAATAGTGGTGGACATTATCATTGAAGGTGAAATAACAAGTGTATTTCTGCCAGCAGTATTTGCAAAACTAAGCGCATCAGAGATCGATGAACTAAACTCACTTAGAGGCAAACTGACGTTGGTGTATTTGGGGTTGAAGAACCGCTCACATCAAGTTGTTTTAAAACTGTAAATTTTTGGTGAGTATATATATATATATATGCAGATTATATATGTATTGATTGATATAACGAATGATATATATATTTAGTTGCTTATTATTTCTTAATGTGTTTAATTTCTTTTAGATTATCTAAAAACTAATAAAAAGGAACAGGAAAATGAAGTGGAAAACTGTTAATTTTCTGAGTGGAACTGAACATCGATCGCACCCGGTAATAGTGTATCATCGTGTATGCTTTCATCAGTCTGAAGAAGAAGAAGAAGAAGGAGAAGAAGATGATAATGAGGTGAGTCATAATGAGAAAGAAGCTTGTTTTAACAAATGGACATCTTCGAGTGGAATTTCAACATTTTCAGTCTACGTTACTAATGTTAGCAAATCAGATGATAGTCAGCGAGAGGTGACAGAAACAGTTCTAAGATATTTGTTACAAGAATTATGTGAAGATGAACATTTTATTTGTTTTTTTCGGATACAATACATTTGATGAGGTTAACAAAATTGAATTTTCCATCACTTGTTTTGAAGTAACAAAATTGAATGAGTATAGAAACAAATTGCTTGATAAACTTCAGAATGAATTTCCCTTTGAAGCCATTCATTGTTCGCTGGAGATTACAGGCAACAATTTATCTCAATGACTTGAATACACTCTAAAAGATTATAGGTTTATGGTGAGCCGATGTTACAGCAACTGCTGGTGGTGTATTAACAACAGTGCGAATTGGACAATTGCTTAGACAACAATGGCAACACCTCCTAGCAAACGTAGAAAGGTTGATATTGTAATACATAATACTAACAGTGAAAATATAAGAAACCAATTGGACAGTGCATTTGAAAGTGTTTCTAATTTTAGAAGTGAACTAAACGGTGCTATTTCAGTATCATACCAAATCGGGGAAAACACTCAAACCGACTTGATTGAGAACAGTGATGAGTTGATTGAATGTTGGAGAGTTATTAGTGAGCACATATTGCAACAAGCAGTGAATTTCGAAGAAATTACAATTCAAATAAAGGATGAATCTTTCTTGAGCTGTGAGTTAATTGAAACGGCATTCAATTCTAGAGTGTACACACTTGCAGTATCAAATGTTAAGAATGAGTTTTTGGATCCTCGCGAATTTTTAGCGAATGCTAATATTTGGTTTACAAAATATGTTAAGAAAGCGTTAACTGTACAAGCTTTAAAGGTGAATTTAGTTTTGTGTGCACAATATGTGCTTCGCGACATATCAGAATCAAAATATTTTGCTATCAAAAATGAAGTAGTTTTCGAGTATACTGTTTTAAATGAATTTTATAATAAGAATATCATTGAAGGTACATTGACAAAAATGAGCGAATTTGAAGCAAATGGTTCCGGGTGGGCTTTAGAAAAAATTCATAGTTTGAGAATTAATATAAATAAATATGTTGGATTTCAAATAGGAATGTCCAATACTAGTCGATTGCCTGACGTAATAGTCAATAAACATGCAGTGCTAAATTTGTATGATACAAAGGAAGCTTGTTTTGCGTGGAGTGTGGTTGCTGGTTTGTATCCAAAAACTCGAAACGTGAATCATCTTTCTTCCTATCCTAATTACAGAGATGTTTTAAATTTAGATGGTATTCCAATTCCGATGGAAATTAAATATTTAAACAAGTTTGAAAACCAAAACAATATTTCTGTAAATGTGTATGGAGCAAAATATGATGAAAACAAATGGGTATGTAAGGGAACAAACGAAGTAAAAGGAAAAAAAAACTTTAACTATTGTACCTTTGTATGTATCAGATAAAGTATATGAAAGGAGTGTAGATTTATTGATGTTGCAGATTGAAAACAGTGAAAGTTATCACTTTTGTTTAATTAGAAATCTTGCTCGCCTTGTGCGTTCAAGCCTCACTAGCATTCACAAAAGGATTTATATATGTAGACGTTGTTTGTCATATTATTTTCTTGAGGATGAGTTAAATGTTCACTTTGCAGACTGTAAACAGTTTCCTGTTGCAAAAAGCATAATGCCAACTGATGAACAAAGATTTGTTAATTTTACAGAAATCCGAGTTAAAGAAACAGTTCCATTTATAATATATGCAGACACTGAATGAGTCTTGTCTCCAATTTCCTCCTGTTTTCCAAATAGTGACATTCATAACTCTACTTTAACACAAAAACATATTCCTTACAGCATTTCTTTATACCTTCATTGTAATTTTGATAGTGAATTGTGCAGTTTCAAACTCTTTAGGGGAAATAATTGCATTGAATTGTTTGTAAAGGAACTTTATAGTATTGTGGATAAACTTCAAACATATTACTTATCGGCTAAGCCAATGTTAAAGATGACCGAAAATGAAGAAAGATTATTTTTGTCAAGTAAAATGTGTCACATTTGCGAGAAACCGATTGCAGATAATGAACTCAAAGTACGCGATCATTGTCACTTAACTGGAAAATATAGAGGAAGCGCACACAATAGTTGTAATTTAAATTACAAAGTAACAAAGGTTTTGCCTATAGCATTTCATAATATAACGGGCTATGATGGACATTTTATAGTTAAAGAAATTTGTGAGAAACGTGATGGAGAGGTGTTACATAATCCTGGTAGTATAAGTTTGTTGCCGGTGAATATGGAACGTTATAAAGGGTTTACAAAGTATGTACGGGTTAAGAATAGATTCATTCAGTTAAGATTTATCGATACATATAATTTCTTGTCCTGTTCACTAGATCAATGTTCATCTTCGTTAAGTGAAGATTCAAAGCAAATAACTAGATGTTATTTTAATGATGATGCACAGTTTCGACTTACTGCGAGAAAAGGCGTGTTTCCCTATGAATACGTCACGAGTATGTATGTACTTAACGAAACTAAATTACCTGAAATATCCAAGTTTTATAGCAGTCTTTATAATCAAACAATATCGAATGCGGAGTATGAGTTTGCTCAATCAGTGTGGGAAACGTTTTCCTGTCAAACATTAGGAGAATACGCCGATTTGTATTTAAAAGTAGACACACTTCTTTGGCAGATGTCTTTGAAAGTTTTAGATCGAATGGCATGGAGACGTATGGCATTGATGCAGCTCATTTTTACACTGCTCCATCTATGTCTTGGTGTGCAATGAAAAAGAAAACCAACGTTCAACTTGAATTGCTTCAAGATATTGATATGTTACACTTTTTTGAACGATCTATTCGAGGAGGAAATGTTCAGTGTATAACACGACATGCGATTGCTAATAATAAGTATATGAAAACTTATGATGAGAAAAAGCAAGAGTCCTACATAATGTACTTTGACGTTAATAATTTATATGGATATGCGATGATGGAATATCTTCCAACGGGTGGCTTTAAATGGGTTGCAAATGTTGAAGGCTTTGATGTTTTAACTATTGATGATACTTCAGAAATTGGATATATTTTGGAAGTAGATTTGACTTATCCTCAAGAGTTACATGACAAACATTCAGATTACCCTCTATGTCCCGAAAAGTTGACAAATTATTCACAGAATAATTGAATTCAATCAGAGCCAATGGCTAAAACCATATATTGATGTGAACACAGAGAAACGAAAACATGTTAAAAATGATTTTGATTTTTTTTATATAAATTGATGAATAATGCAATTTTTGGTCGTTCACTGATGAATGTGAGGAAGTTAAGGGACATCAAATGGGTCACCAAATGGCATGGAGCTCGTGGTGCTGGGTCTTTAATAGCTAAGGCTAATTTTAAACATAGAATTATATTCGATGAACAATGTATGGTCATCGAGATGAGCAGACTAAAGATTTTTCACAATCAACCAGTATATGTTGGTGCATCTATATTAGATTTGTCTAAATGTAAAATGAATGACTTTCATTACAATGTTATTTTAGCAAATCCTGAATCAAATGTGAGGTTGTTATACACAGACACCGATAGTTTTATGTATATATTCTATTATGATATTTATGAGTTCATGAAACAGCATTCAAATTTGTTTGATACTGGAAACTATGAAACAAACAATCCTTTTGGCATTGTGAGACAAAATAAAGGTGAAATTGGTTTAATGAAAGATGAACATGCTGGAAGGATTGTTGAAGAATTTGTGGGGTTAAGACCCAAAATGTATGCAATAAAATTGTGTGATGAAATGAATAGCTTGTGTAAGGCTAAAGGCATTAAGAAGAGTGTGAGTAAAAGTATGAATATTGATGAGTATCGAAAGTGTCTTTATAATAGAGATCAAGTCAACAAAGTTCAAGTTTGTATAATTTCAAAATCTCATTCTGTATTTACTGTTCGGCAAAATAATTTGGCAATTTCATCAAACGAAGATAAAAGACACATAACTGAAAACGGAATTGATACTTTACCGTTTGGTCATTTTTCTCTGAAAAAATGATTAGAAACAAATTTGAGATTAAAGCACTTCATCTCACTTGCTTTATTTCTTTCACACACACACTTTTATTCTGTTAATAATACTAATTTTTGTGTGTTCCTTTGCTTATGAAAAAAAAAGAATAAATAATAACCCAAATTTTGTGTGTATTATTAAAAAAACACCTCCCCCCAACCATTCCCATTTTCCAGAAATATATATATGTGTAATTACTTTATATTACATATCATTTAGTAATGGTGCGTTGTAAGAGGAGCAACTCTACCACTCAATATAAACGAACAGGAAGTGGATAATTAATTAGTCGTGTACTTAATAAAACTATTGATAATTTACCCGTGGAATTACACACCCCGGGATATGAATATTGTGGACCAGGAACAAAATTAGAAAAGCGATTGAGCCGTGGTGATCCCGGAATAAATATATTAGATAAAGCGTGCAAAGAGCACGACATTGCTTACGCAAAGCATAAAGATTCAAACAAAAGAAGAGAGGCTGATGAAATTTTAGCTTCAAAGGCTTGGTCTCGTGTAAAATCCCGTGACGAATCATTTGGAGAGAGAGAGCGGCTGCACTAACAGTCGGTGGCATAATGAAAGCTAAGTCTAAGCTTGGTGGAGGTAAACGAAAATTAAATATAAAAAAACAAGAAAAGATTTAAAAAAAGAACATCGAAAAAGCAAGGTGGTATTTTACCCCTACTTCCGATATTTGCAGCCTTGTCGGGCTTGGGGGGTCTAGCAGGCGGAGCAGCCGGGGAAGCGTCTGCTATAAACAAAGCGAAAGCTGCACAAGAAGAATTAAAAGAAATGAAAAGACACAATCGAATGACAGAAGCAATGCGAGGAAAAGCAGGTCAAGGCATTTATTTAAATCCTCCTGCATACAAAAGATAATTAACCAAATACCAAATAAAGCATTAAGTAATTTCGATTTAACTAAATACGCACATCAATTAAAGATTCCAAATTTTAGAGGAGTCTTTATGCGAGATACGTTACCAAGACATCCTCGAAAAAATGAAAACTGTATTGTTAACCTTGAACCGATGGTTAAATCTGGTTCACATTGGGTGGCTTTCAGTAAACGAGGTAAATACGTGCATTATTTTGATAGTATTGGTAATTTTAGACCACCATTAGAAATTTTAACATATCTTAAAAATTGTTATCTACAATATAATTTTCATTCATATCAATCGATTACTTCTTCGATTTGTGGACATTTATGTTTAGTCTTCTTGTATTGTATAAATAAGGGAAACACAGACTGTCTTTAAACATTTCAAAGATGGCTTTCGAAAGACGGATAACTCTTGAAGGTAAAGGCTCGAAAATTGATGTTACATTGGAGAATCCGATTCATCTTGTAGGAGCAGAGTTTTTTTGAAATAGGACTTGCAGGAATGTAAACATCTAATTCTATTCGAAATGTTACCAACCGAAATAATAAATTTCGCATTCATTTTACTAATTTTTTGTTATCAATTGATTTAGTGGTACCACCAGGTATTTATGAATTTGAAGATCTAGCCTCAACATTTGATGATTTACTTAGTTTTCACTCATTGTCGAAACTTATAACAAATCATATACAAAAAACAAATCTTTATTTGGAAGAGGATATAAATGGAAAAGAACGCAACCGTCTTGTTTTGTCTTCTCCGTTTAATATTGATTTCAGTGTACCCAACAGTGTAGCAGAGGCTTTAGGTATTGAAAAGAAAGTTTACCCTAAAGAGAATAAAAAAGAAATTGAGATTGATCGTAATAGAATCGAAAGTGAAGTAAAAATTAACGAAAATAATAACGTTTTAGCCATAAAGATGAACGATGTGGATACAACAATTTTAATAATACCTGATGCTAGCTATACGTTTCAACAATTAAGTGCAAAGATTAATGAATTATTACTAGCACATTTATTATCAGTTTTATTAGGTGAAAAAGACAAATTTCCTTCATATATTTATATTAATTATGATAAAGTGTTCTCTAATTGTAAACTATATTCGAAAAACTTTGCTATAGATTTTGGTGTTGCAGATTCTATTGCAGATTTGTTAGGATTTTCTCATAAAAAGTTCGAGGCAAACATAACTCATCATTCTGAATTAACACTGTTAATAGTATTCGAGTATGTTGCAACCTCGTGCTTGGTACGAGTTCTTATTTGAACCATAAACCAACACACTCTTTATATAATTTTAAAGCTCATGTTCCTGCTGGTTATCCGATTGTTGTACAACCAACAACAATTAATTTTTTGCCTATGAACAGCAAGGTTATTCAACATGTATCTGTGCAACTTGAAGATCATCTTCAACAGCTCATTGATTTGCAAGATGAAGATTTAACTGTAGAATTAATTATTCGTCCAGCACGTTATCCTGCTATATAAAGTAATGAAATACTGTTATATTTTCATTCTAGTTGAGTAAGCTTACTAGAAAACATTCACAAATATAGTTATACTATATAATACTCAAAGTTTGAAAAAAAGAAGTCGACTCTGATTCGAAAAAGAAATATCAATCAATAAGCTAAAATTTCTAAAAAAAAAAAACAACGCCATCACACCTTAAAATCTAAGAAACAGTTATCGAGTAACAACAAACATTTCTTACAGTCTTTAGGCTATCGCGTACTTTAATTTCAATATAAATATATATGCAATTGCTAATCTATATTTGAAGCTGTTAACATGTTTAACATGTTTAACATAACGGATAAAAGAGAGGTTGACAACAGAGTTGTGCGACGAGAAGAAAGAGTTTACCAACCTTATTCAGCTAATAAATTCGAAAATAATGATGAAATTCGAATACCAATTCAAAATGAAGAAAACATAGTTTTATTATCAGAAGGTGTTCTTCACTTAGAAGGACAAATTATTACTTCTAACGTAAATCCGGCTGCTTATACTACAGCACATCCTGACCAAAATTTTGGGGCTAATCTTTTTAGCGAAATTCGCGTTACGTTAAATGGTAAAGAAATTGATCGTACACGCCATCTAGGTATAACAAGTTCTATAAAAACTTTTGCATCATATTCAAAAAACGAATATACAGCTTTACAAAATGCTGGTTATTTTCCCTCTTTAACAACACCATCAAGTGAAGCAAATATTGTTGATAGTATCACAAAACGTTTCCATGTAATACTTCCTTTAAGCAACCTGTTAGGTTTAGCAGAGGATTATAGAAAGCCGATTTTAAACTGCAAGCATGAGCTAATACTTCTCAGATCGTCGAGTGACGCACGTGCGTTGCAATCTGCAACCGAAAATGATCTTTCTAAGGTCAAGTTATTTAAAGTTTATCTAAAAATTCCCGTTTTATTATTATCGGACGAAGAACAAATTAAAAGATTAAAACTAATGCAGAAACATATTCCCATTCAGGTTGGTTTTCGATCATGGGATGTTCATGTCTTGCCATCTCTTCCTAGAACAACTAAATATAGTTGGACTGTAATGACAACTTCTGAAACTCAAAAACCACGTCAATTTTTATTAGGTTTTCAAACTAAAAGAAATGTACTAAATACGAGCTCTTCCTATTTTGACCATTGTAACATTAAATCTATAAGAGTTTTTTTAAATTAAATTTTTTATCCCTATGAAATGCCAACTTCTGAAATTGCTATAAATGACTACAGCGAATTGTATGACATGTTTGTTAAATTTCGTAATGTATATTATCAGATCGATGATTTTCGTTCAGAGACTCTAGTTTCACGAGATGAATTTAAGTCTCATTGTCCGATTATTGTAATTAATTGCCTTGAGCAAGTGGAGGCAGTGAAGACATCTTCAGTTGATGTGCGAATTGAAATCGAGACAAGTGAGAATATACCTGAAGATACAACTCTTTATTGTGTTCTTATTCATGATCGTCAAATATCTTACAGACCATTAACTAATGAAGTAATTATCTAAACCAATATTTGCTAAGTTATAAGCAAGCAAGTAAAGAAGTATTCTCACTTTAGTTGCAATCATGGAATTGACAACAACAAACTCTCCTTCTACTGATGCTGACACGTGGAATAAGAAGCAGCCAATAGTTGCAGACATTCGCAAGCTACCAAACGGCAGTTTGGAACTTGCTTACTGTATGTTAAATAACAGCAATATACCTTCATTCAGTCCTGTGTTAACATGGGTCGCAGCGTATTGTGAAAAAACTCTTTCTTCTTTTTTGACTCTATTAAAAATAAATATGAATATTTAGTTGTGTATAATTTGCCACAAGAATTTTCTTTGTTTGCACTAAAAACACTTTCCCCTGGGTCATTAATCGATCTTAATACGATTGATGGAATGTCAGATCTAATGTTGAAGCATAGCCAACGTTTACCTACAGATTGTCCAAAACATTTACCATCTCTTGCATTGGGAAGCAATAGTTGTGCTAAATTTAATGTCAATTCTGTTCAACATTGGTTAAATTCTTCTGATGGCATCATGAAAATCGTGTTCGATAATAAACAAGTTTCGAAACAATGGACTTCAAGGTTTTAATAAGTTTGATTGGAACTACTTTCCTATAAACATACTGACTATATATGAGCCACAACGAATTCGTCTGGAGAGGGAACATCTACCAGATCATCTAAAAAGAAAATTTCAACTGTTTCATCTTCGCTGCAAATGTGATAACTGTAATCGCTATCTATAAAAGGTAATTCATTAAATCTACTAGTGTTGTTGACACCTATACATATTTTGTTTTTGTTTGCTTTTTAACACAGTGTATATTTTTTTGTCTACAGAAAATAAACATCTGGACAACTAAAAGAACAAGATCATCTCAACACACACTCATCAGGACAACTAAAAGAATGAGATTACTTCAACACTCATACAAGAGAAATAAAATTGTATTAATTGCAATTCTAAATGAATAAAGAAGAAAAGGTCTTTGTACCACTTCATATTAAAGTTTTTTTAATGATCAAGCACCTCCTCACTCCACATGTATATAAAATAATATTGTCAGGTGAGGGATTCGAACCCTCGCTTTCAATTTCAGAAAATTAGATCTTAAGTCTAACGCCTTAGACCGCTCGGCCAACCCAACACACGAATGTGGGGAACATCTTTTTTGTGAAGTAAAGCATCATCATGAAGTATTTTAATTGTGTAAAGTATTCCAAGAAACAGTTAATGCAAATTGATATTGAGTCAAAAAGTAATGAATTTAAAATCTGAAAGAGATCGGCTAAAACATTTAAGAACTGGCCTTCAGACAGTTTTACGAACACTGCATGGTTAGCAGCTGCGGGATTTTACTATTATGGTTATAAGGATATGGTCAGGTGTGCTTTCTGTAATCTGCAACTTAGTTATTGGGAAGAAGATGATGATCCGTTTGAAGAGCATAAGAAATGGGCTTTTTCTTACCCTTACGTAAACAACATTCTCCTAGCATAGAATTAAAATCTGAATATGAAAGACTTAAAACTTTTCAAAATTGGCCTCTTCCCTCTCCAAACGAATTTTGTTTAGCATCAGCAGGATTTTATTATACCGGTCATGGTGATAAGGTGAAATGTATATTCTGTAAGATTGAAATTGAAAATTGGAGAGAAAACGATATTCCTTTAAATGATCATAAAAATGGGCACCATATTGTCCATATTTAAGAGGGTTTTACGTTGGCAACGTTGATTTAAATCCTGAAAATCCTACTATTATTCCATATAATACAAGTTATGATACGTGTGGAAACAATATATGTTGATGTGATGTGATTTTTTGTGCAGTGTGCATTCTCAGACGTAAACGTAGACATGCTGAAGTTTGTTAAGCAGTCAAACACTCTACCAGTAATTTCATTTACTAATGGTGAAAACCAGAGTAAAAGTGAAAAAAGAAAGCATGGTGTTTTACTACCGAACACTATTCGATGTATCATTTGCGGTCCATCGAACTGTGGCAAAACAAACGTAATGCTAAATTTATTATGTCACAAAAATGGAGTTCGTTTTGAAAACGTTTATATTTATTCTAAATCACTTGCTCAAAGTAAGTATGTTGAATTAAAAAAGTTTTTGGACTCCATAAAAGAAATAAAAAGTTATTTTATTTCGATAATGATGAAGTTATGCCTCCAGAAATGGCTAGAAAAAACTCTATATTTGTTTTTGATGATGTAGCCAGCAATAAACAACAACACATGAAAGATTATTTCAGTAGAGGTCGTCATCACGAAGTTGACGTATTTTATCTTTGTCAAACATATTCTTGTATACCTAAACATCTAATTAGAGATAACGCTAATTTTTTTATTCTTTTTTAACAAGACGGAACAAACTTGCGTCATGTGTATAACGATCATGTAAATACAGATATGAGCTATAATCAGTTCTTCGATATTTGTTCTTATTGTTGGCAAAACTCAAAGTTTGGCTTTTTGGTTATCGATAAAGATAGCGATTTACAAAATGGTCGATATCGCAATGGATTTGATGTTTATTTTCAGTTATAAATAATAGTTCAAAAGAGCTAAATGCTCATTCGCGTTATACACTTTGTGTGGTTAACAACCTAACTATGACATCGTTTAACAAAATCAATAACGTGTCTATCAAACCAACAACTTCACGCCATGATATT
This sequence comes from Meconema thalassinum, assembly GCA_946902985.2. NCBI lineage: Eukaryota > Metazoa > Arthropoda > Insecta > Orthoptera > Tettigoniidae > Meconema > Meconema thalassinum. The sequence continues at coordinate 361,766,640 of OX336394.1, read as the reverse complement.
GCAACTAAATCGTATGTTGATGATAAGCTACTGCAATATGGAAATCAAGTAACAACAACAAGCGATGGGCATCTAAGTATTAACGGCAAACGGTTAAAAGATGTTGGAACGCCCATACATGATGAAGATGCTTGCAACAAAGGTTATGTACTGAAGTTACTGAATGAGCTAAATAAAATTGAGTCTAAAGAAGACATACAACGAAACATTAACGACCTTAAATGTTTAATTTTTTCAATTTGTAAAATAGAGAAACAACAACTTGACTTTGAAAACAAACGTCTCGCAGGCTTAGCTTTACCATCATCTGCAAATGATGCAGTAAACCTTATTGCAATGCAGCAACATACATCGAATATAAAAAAATATCTGGAAAACCGAATAACCGAAGTGTTACAACGAGTAGAATTCATTCATGGTTTAGTGAGTGAATTTTCAGAAGATCACTTTCCGTTTGATGATGATAGTCTCGACTTGGGTAACAAAAGAATAAGAAATGTTAAAGATCCAATTCAAAATCAAGATGCGATATCGTATTCTTTTCTTAAAACTCATGTAACAAAAGAACTCGATGAAATTAAAAAAATCTCTTTTGAATATAAACAAAGATGATGAAACTGTAGATATGTTAAATAGAAGAATAACAAACATATCTGAACCAATCGATTCGTTAGATGCAATAAACAAATATTATTTAGAAAACTTTGCTGCTTCTCGAAAAGATCTAGAAGACTTAATCACTAAATTTAATAAACAAAACTTCTTAAACGTAGACGATGGTGGGACTTTAAATATGATGAGTAGACGAATTACTCTCGTAAACAATCCCATATACGATAACGATGTTCCAAATAAGACGTTTGTTGAACAATATGCCGCTTCACGAGATGAATTTGAAAAAATGAAACAGACTGTAAACAATCTACAACATCAAAAACAAACAAATGTTGAGTTTCCTGTTAACGACCAAGATGTGACAAATAAACGGTTTGTAGAACACTATGCTGCTTCACGAACTGAAGTTAATCAACTAAAATAAATTTTAAGCAATATACAAACTCGTATTGAGGGTGTTGCTAACAATCTAAATATTGTTAAAAAAGAAGAACTTGAAAGTTACGCTGCTGCATCCAAAGAGAAATATAACAAGTTAAAAACTGAACTAGAAAATATTGAGCAATTGGTTAACAAAGAACCACTCGAAAGTTTTACCGCATCCAAAAAAGCATATGGTATATTACAAGATGAAGTAAAGAAAAAGAACTTATCGAAATTTATTCTGAAATTCTCCAACACACCATCAATCCATTCACCGGTATACACGCTTCATAATCATAATATACAATACCAACTTCCCTATAAAGGTATATTAAAACCAATTTTTGTTTCACCAAGATCTCCAATTGTGTATGCAATTTTAAATATACGTCAAGAGATTGAACTGGATGGCAGTGACATTGTAGTTGAAGAACAAGATGAAATACAGTTTCGACTTAGAGACCCCGAGAAACATAAAACCAATGATCTTCCTCTTCAAATTGATTTTGAATATACTATAAATAAATAAAACAACTACAATTTTAGTTTAGTCATGGAGAAGAGCTTGAAGATTAAAGCTGAAAGTCGAGTAAAGGATAAACTTTCTCGCTTAAAAAAAGATATTAAGGACAAGTATCTTTCACTTCAAAATGATGTTAGACGTCAAGAATTAGATATAGAGACTAAGTTTAAACCAGTAACAAATTCATTAAATCAGCTTGTAGCTATTGCTAATACAACGTCAACTAAGAAAAATGAAAATCAAAAAAGAAAAAAATGATGATTCTGAATCAACTGCTACTTCAGACGAAGAAGATGGAGATAGCATCAAAATAATTACACTACTTAACCGCTACTTTGATCCGTTCATTAAACAAAACGTGGATAGAACATTTGGTATAACGATAAGAAATGATAAACAATACTTGGGACGTGAACGAGTTTTCTTTGATAAAAAGTGGATAAAAGTTGGTGGTGAAAAATTTCCTATAACAGAAGGTCTACTTGAATTGATTCAAAGGAAAGTACCAGATCACTCTCTAATCGATAGGAGTGATTTAAGTTCTTATTTGAAATTATTAAATGTTTCAAACGTGCACAAAAGAAATTATGCAAGCAATGCAGCTCCGAGAGGAACACAATCTCATAAGTATAAAAATATAATCGAACCCCTTCTTACTGAAGACATAGATAGAATTATAAAAACAACAGATGAGAATGAAGAAGCAAATACTACGATGCATACTGGATATGGCCAAAAGAAACACATCACACCACAAGCCATTTGGAAATTCGAAGGAGGAAACAATATTGAATTTGTCCATTGGAATGAACCAAACAAATTAGTATCAAGACTTAAAAAATTAATTGCATCGAAAGCTGCAGGTCACACAGGACTTGACAGCGACATCCTTGCAATTGAAGAAGAACTAAGAAATGCAGGATATATTGAATAAAAATTCATATATTTGTAAAACAATGCACAGTATGTTATAAATCTTTGTTTAAAAATTAACTATGAACGAAATCAGACGAGAAATTGCAAAAGAACTTCATGCACCTCTTAGAAAAAAGTTTAAAAGACGACATGTTATTAGCAAAGGAATCGATGACCTCCATGAAGCTGATCTTGTGGACATGTCAAAACTTGCAAAATGGAATAATGGATTTAAATATTTATTAACCATTATTGACGTTTACTCAAAATATGCATGGGCAATTCCTCTTAAAACCAAAAAAGGAAGTGAGATTGTAAAAAGTTTAACATTTGTTTATTCTCAAAGTAAAAGATTGCCCAATTATTTTCACACTGATCGAGGAACGGAATTTTATAACCGTGAATTCAAAACATGGTCTCAGAAACAAAATCTAAAGCATTATTCCACTGGGAGCTCCATAAAAGCGAGTGTAGTAGAAAGATTTAATCGAACTCTTAAGGAATCGATGTGGAAAGAGTTCACAACATGTGGTTCATACCGATGGGTAAATATTTTGCCTGAGTTATTAGTAAAGTATAATCACAAAATACATCGCAGCATTGACATGAAACCTATTGATGTAAAAAGAAACAATCAACCCCGCTTGCCAACACAATATAATGAAACTTTAAGAAAACCAAAATATAAAATTGGTGACATTGTAAGAATATCAATAATCAAGAAACATTTCAGCAAAGTATACGAAGCTAATTGGACTACGGAATTATTTACAATTTATAAAGTTCAAAATACTAATCCACGAACATATCTTTTAAAAGATAATAAAAATTTGCCGATATTTGGGGCGTTTTATGAAGCAGAGTTACAACGAACCAAACATCCTAATATTTACTCAGTTGACAAAGTACTACGTAGAAAAGGAACCCAAGCTTTCGTATCTTGGCTAGGATTCGATTCAACTCACAACTCTTGGATTTCGAACAAAAACATATTCTAATTAAAACAATGTAAGTTTTTTTTAATTCATCGCAAAAAATATTATTATTATTAATATTATTAGTATTAATGTGTCTCTATATATTTTCAGCTCACGAAAACCAGCACACTCAAGAAAGAAAAGAATGATTGTACTTACCTTCCACACAAGATTACCAGCATATTCAACTCTGCAGACAGCATCTTCAATTCTCAGCATCTTGGCGGAAAAAAAGAACTACTTACCACTTTAAGAACGAAGATCATACCATTTTGTTTTCACTATTTCGTATTATATAATTAATGTAAACCACAATGATTAAAATAAATATATTTTAAAAAATATATACATCCGTCATTTTAAATAAAAACACTGACCCCTGTCCATTTAATTAATGATTTGAAAATCATCATCATCATCAACTTCTTCTTCTTCTGCTCCTTCTGTTTCTCCAACACGCTCCTCATCCTCTTCTTCACGTTCTTCTGCTAGAGGAGGCGGAGGAGTCAATAAATCCCCCAACCTCAGTCCATGAAGAGGAGTCATACTTATAATATCCTCACCCCTCACTCTGAATGCTCGAAGTCTATTAATCAAAACATTAATAATTTCAATATTTAGTCCATTTAATATTAATTTAGCACTATATCGTTGGTCTGACACTATTTCCTTCACTTCAAACTCGAAAATTTCTCTTTCTCGATCACTTAAATTGTTTATGATTATTCCTTCTTCTACTTTTACAGCCGAAATAAGGTAATTTAAGTTCAGCGCCCTCGGTCGCTCTCCTATTAATTTCACCTCTCCTATGCGGCACAACTTCTCAATAACACATTCAAATACGTTCATGATGAGAGCAACTATGGCTCCCAAACCATCTCTGCTCATATATACTATGAAGTTAAATAAACAAAAAGCTCATTAAACATATCACATGAATGAGGCTCTGTGAACGGACATCCAAACTTGTTCTCTCATTAAAATAATTTCAGAGTTCAATAATGATGGTTAAGAATTTAAAACAAACAAACCAATATTCATTTCATGCAGTCAATGCTATATATTTGTCTTATAAAACAGTCTATGCAGAAAGAGACCACAGAGCATGCAAGCCCGCAAAAAATGTTAACTAACAGCTGCACATCCTATATGGAGTAGCAAGCAGGACCCCCCACGTTCCGCATGCTAGCGCTAGCCAAAGAACGATAACAGCTGCGCGCGGGGCAAAAGGTTATCCGATTCAAGCGGTCAAGGGTCAATCTCTTCTTAGTGCTAACACATGCAGACCAATTAGCAAACGTATGTGAATAACCAACTGGCTCTCCATGGGCGCGTCGCGCCCAGACATTCTCATTCAAATGTTAGTACCCCTAAAACATTTCCGCTAACAGAGACGCCATTTGAACATTTTCTTTTCATTTTTGTCCTATACACCTGAGAGTTGGTTTACTGGTAGAGGAGATAGAGAGCTTTATTTTATGTTAAACAAACTTTTTGATAGATTTCCTAAATTTGGAAAATATAGCCTATTTTCAAAATTCAATTTATTTTGTCCTGGAGAGTTGAAATTTGGTGTGGGGGAAGGTCAACCCATTCCCACGCTAACACGTGCAGTGCACATGCTCGCTCCTGGACCACATGCTCGCTCTAAGGACCCATGACGTCATCGCGATTACGCAATATCTGCTCGTGATGATGCAATATTCAAAGGGATCATTCTTATCCTACTCCTATTAACTCCAAAACGGCTGCAGAAATCGAAACTAAATTTGGTATGCGTAAAGATATATACCGGAATATCTCACGACCATATTTGAAAATGATGTCAGTGTTACCAACTGCTGAAAAAACGCACTAGAAATTTGAGCTCCATGTTGGATAACACGGAAGGTATGCATGGAAGCAATTCCAAAATTGGCTAACATGTAGATAACACTATTTCAGTTTAATTTCCAGGAGGCCATACATGACAGTGTTGCCAAAATAATTTTAAGCCTTGTGATAGGTCCAATTTTAAATGCCTATAACTTCTACACTATCAATTGGATTTCAACCAAATTTTGTATGTAATATGTGTACATAAACAGATATGACTAAGCGTATTGTTAAGAACCACCAGGGCTGCCAACTGTTAATAATTGCTCTCTCTATTCTTTTATCCAAATACCAATATATCATAAAGTATGCAAGCCGACAGCTTTAAACTATGCACACGTATAGTACCTGACATTTTTGATTAATTTTGGAGTAACTTATATACTTCAGTTCTACCAACATAACTCTAAGCCTTCTGATAGGGCTAATTTTTAAATGCATGTAACTTCTATACTATCAGTTGGATTTCAACCAAATTCCGTATGTGCTATGTGTAATATAACAGATATGACTATAAGTATTCTTAAGAGCAATCAGGGCTGCCAACTGTTAATAAATATAATATTATTTTTTACCTAATATCAATATATCAGGAAGTATGCAAGCCAACAGCCCTATACTTTGCACACGTATAGCATCTGGCATTCTAGATTAATTTGGAATAATAAATATAAGTCAGTGCTGCCAACATGATTCTATGCCTGCTGATAGGTCCAAATTTAAAATACATTTAACTTCTATACTAACAAATGGATTTCGTCCAAAATTGGCACAACAAGATATCATAATATTTCAGATTAGGCTATTTCTGACCAGCACACGCATGACATTGTTGTCAAAATGCTTTTACGCGTGCTGATAGATCAAAAGTCTAATTGCATATAACGTCCATTGTATTTCAACCAATTTTTTATTCTGTACCTTAAAGATGGAACTAAGATTATATTCAGTCACCAGGTCTGCCAACTGTAATGCTCTATTAGACTAAATTATACTAGGTATATTTCGAACTAATTAGACATTTAGATATTACCAACTTAATTTCGTAATTTTTCTAGATAGGTTCATATACTGTAGAATAATCATTGGCATGAAAAGTAGGCTCTTTAGTTCGTCACGGAACTTCTTGTTAATGTATTTTTGTAGGATCTAGCAAATGATAAAATGGAGCGTATAGTCGTAAAATTAGTTTCACTGACCATATTTCGCAAAATATAATCACATTAACACGGTGTTTCTAAATTCCCATTACGGATTTTGAAGGCTAGTAGTGAAGACCAAGAAGGTTAAGGAACTAGTGTTCGGAAACTTACCGCCTTCCCATTACGCGCATAAAAAAACAGCACACGCTCCAATCTCCCACATTTTTTGCGCCACTGACTAGATACGTATGTCATTGAACGATCACCTGATGTTCCATATCCCCAACATGAAAACCTTGATTTACGAGACCAATGTGGAATCCGAAGAAGACCTACTGACGCGGGTTATGGCTGCGACGAACGTTGGAGGACCAGGGATTGGTGATCGTGTGCACCAGACGAAAGGAAGCTTTTAGTTGTAAGTGACCATAAATCTCGCGATCATGAGCCAAGGGACCTCCATTTTACATGGAATCTGAACCACAGGACATGACATTTCATTTCGAAAATCTCACATGCATTGACCAGGAATCAAACCTGGTGAGAGGCTAACGGTTTCACCACTGCGCCACCACGCCCCTCATGCGTACCAGAACATTGTACGGAGGAACCATGTCTGTGTTGACGTCGGTCGTCGTCGCATCGAGCCCCACCTGTAATTGGACCTAGATAACAAGTAGCAGGCGTCGGGAGAGCGCCGAAAATGTGGGAGCTATGAACGTGACCTGTGGTGATTTTTCCGGATAGTGGAAAGACGGTACGTTTCCGGACACAAGTTCCTATGCTAAACTTAACCGTCTTGGTGCCCCCCCCCCCCCCCACTACAAGCCCCCAAAGTCTGTAATGGGAATTTAGTAACACCCAGTATATTTACATATTTTGACATATTTTAGTACATTTAAATCCTAGCCCTGGACATTATATGCCTCATCCAGGGTAAATCCTAAGTTTTAGTCAAATATTCAAAATATTCAGACAAGAAGGTTAATTTGTTTCCAGAGATTTACATAATAATTAGCAACCCGGCCCCGTCTACGACCGGGAACAGTTATGAATGCATTACGTGATAAGCGCTTTGTTTTTCCGATGTCAATGAACTACGACCTATATCCGTTTTACGTCTCGGCATGATGGGATAAAATGACAGACTGGACTATTATTTATGTTATCATGGAGATGCATGTGCAACGAATTATTGTCAGACATAATTAAAGAATCACGTGGTGCATGCAACACAAATCCCCCTTCCATCCAATCTTAACTTCACTGTGTAGTTTGCGGAACGAAAAGGTTCACAGGCAAAATAAAGAATAGCCGAGTTGCACTTCCAGGGAAACTCTAAACACAACCACTCTTCTCTGAAGTCTTAACTCAACACGACTCGACAATTTGCTGCTGGCTCGATCGGGGGTAATATGCTCGCTCGCTTGCTAGGCTGTAACTGGGGTGATAGAATCGTCCCTAGCTAGCTCGTAAACTGTCGATTCAGTAATTAAATGGAGATTTTTGGAAGAAATGCAAACGTAAAAACACTTATAGTGGGCGATGCATTGAAGATAGAGATATGCTTTCCAGGACTTTTTTGTAGAACCTTTCATGCTGAACAATTCTTACACTCATAGTATACTGATATTTTCAATGGTTTGCCCAGCGTAAGCTTAAATATGTAGCACACGGACGCCAGGTTTTTTTTTTCGATTTTGTCACTGAAATCGTTACTTCTTGTCTTTATTTGATCATACATAAATTATTTTCTATAGAAACCTTCCTCGAGATATCATTTACAGAATGGTGAAGACCGCATCAAAATCCATCCATGGTTCTCGAGATTACCCGTGACATCCAAGAATCGGGGACTTGGTTTTATACTAAGTAGAGATATGAAAAAATATCATCCTCATTGCGACCATTGATTATGTAAACAAGATTATTCTTTAGAACTGTTGTGTTCAATTATGTGTAGCTTCTACCGCAACACAACTAAGTCCATATTAGCAACAAGCTTGTTAATTAACTCCAATGACATCAAATAATTCCAATTACATATTAATCCCATGGGACATGCATATTGTTCCAACATTATTTGAACGCCGTAGCCAATTTACACAAGGTTTAATTGTGTCTATGTAGGATCAAACGAAAAACGATGATTTAAATGAATTAATGAAGAACGTACAAGTCGACACTACTGTGTTACAACGATGACATGATTCGTTCGTGAAATGAACATCATTAGATTCAGGTTAATCGAACAAATAATATATCCAAAACAACGACATTTCTACCTACCTTCATACAAACTATTATAACATGCCATCCTTGTACACCCACTTAATGATGCGTGATATTGTAAAGAAATGAGAATGAGATGAAACTACTTTATACTACTGTGCCCTTTTGGGACATACAATAAACAGACTAGAAGAAGAAATGGAGAAAGAGGAAAAATGAATAAATGAAATGGTATGTTGGCTTCCACGGCCAAGGAATAACACGGCATAAACCTAGAAAAAATGCTGAGTGTTATGAAATGAAAGGACGTAGAGCCATGAATGAGAGATCGGAAAGGGAAAGGGCAGAGGATCCGTCTCAAAGTCACTGGAAAAAGAATCCCTCGGGGTTGCCAACTCCCATCTCTCCATCCGTGAGCCCTTGAGGGTGCAGCACTATTTAGGATGCACCTTAAGTTGTGAGGCTACATAATACTCTGTCTCCTTTAGGGTCTTGAGCAGAAAGCACAATAAGTGATCTGACCCTTCGAAGAATGAGAGTATCAGGAAAGATTAGAAAGGCCGGAAAATGAATGACACCCTAGGCCTTGGATACCCTAATACTATGAAGATCAGAAGAGAACAAAAGTTGTCCAAGGAAGATCGACAGGAAAATGACAGAGAGAAGCCCGGTACAAATAAGTGGATCAATGCAGGACACAGCTTGGGTCCCGTGGCCATCAACCCACTAGTTTTGATATCCTGAGGGTTGACCAACTGAAAGTCATCGATTGTTAAAAGAGCAACACTGAAAAAAGCTTCAAAGCTTTCTATATTCGTTTATTGTGAAAATAGACACAAGTGAATATTTCAATGCAATACAAGGATCACTCTTTATATTGTTATAGATAACCTTCCTCTGGAATTACATATCCAACACGAAAGCTTTGTTCTGATGATTCTTGGACCTCTCTCTGTTCGTCCCTTAGCTCGCGCACATCACAACGTCATCTGCTTTCATCATACACAACGGTGCCTCAGTCAGCACATCCATTACTATGCTAAACAGGATTGGATTCAAAGCAAATCCCCGATGCAATCCGACTTGTATTTGAGAGTTCCCTGCTGCTTTTCCAATACTTCTCCGATGTTTCCGTCACATATTCTGTATCAATTTCTAGGGGGACACTTTTTGACTAAACACTGCTGTACACTTTACGCTCAGCCCTACAACTGAGCTGCACGCGTTAAAGCCCACAACAAAACTGCAAGGGGAGGAGCAAGAAAACCGGAGATCAAAGGATTGAATCTCAGCGTTAACGATGGCCATCCTGAACGGGGTTTTCCATACTTCTTCCTGACAAACGTCGGATGGTATGTACTATCGCGTGCGTAAATAACGGGCCACCTTGCCGAGCGGGAGTTGAGTTTTCGAGCCATCAGTTTGCTATCACTTGAGGTGTTCTCGGGAGCACCTCGGGAGGGGAATGCTCAGAGCCGTGGTTGGACACATGCCCTTGTAGGCAAGGGGGGGGGGGGGGGGGAGAGGAGGGGGACAGATCGAGAAGCGCAGCGCCAACTTTGATTTTCTTTAGTTTCGCGCTTGGAAGATCGTTACAGATAACGAGACGGTTTTAATTAATCTAAATTGAAATGCTAAGTAACCCATTAATTGTTAAATCTCGTTGGAAATGCACTGTTGAGTTTTACTGTGTGTGAATTCTTTCTGAGAATCGAGTTTTCACAGTTAGGGACTAAACGGAGTTTAATAAGAAGAAAAAGAAGAAATCGCAAACGTCGTAAACTAATTATATTTCTGTTATTCCGATGCCAGCTTCATAGAGCCCAACCATCTGCCCCCCCCCCCCCCCCCCCCTCGCCAAACGGTCGTTCATATTAAAGGTCACGGACTTCAAAATCGAGTTCGTTGTCGTATTACTGAGCCACTGTCAGCCTCTTGTGATTAACAGGTGATACCACACTCCCCCCTCCTCACCGCCATTGCCAACAAGGACAGCTGCCCAACCACGACTCTGAGCATTCCCCTCCCGTGAACACACCATGTGATGGCAACCTGACGGCTCGAAAACTCAACTCCCGCTCAACAAGGCGGCCCGTTATTTATGCACGCGATAGTACAGTATTTTCAAGTCTCGAGGAACCTATCCCAATCCTAGGAATAAATAAATAATTACTAGATAATAGATAAAGAAAGAAAGAAAGAAAAAAAGAACGAGGGAAAGACTGAAGGAAGGAAGGAATTAATTAATTAATTAATAGAAAGAGAGAATGAAACAAACAAAGAAGGAATGGATGGAAGAAACGAACGAACAAACGAACAAACGACTGAATAAATGAATAAATGAATGAATGAATGAATGAATGAATGAACGAAAGAAATAAGAATTAAATAATGCCAAAAAGAATGACACAATGAATGAAAGAAAGAAAGAAAGAAAGAAAGGAAGGAAGAAAGAAAAATGAAAGAAAAGAAGAATTAAATTAAGAAGGAAAAAAGAATAACAAACAAAAGAAAGAAAGAAAGAAAGAAAGAAAGAAAGGAAATAAAGAAAAAATGAAAGAATTATTATTAGCCTATTTTTAATTTTGAAAAAATAGGCTTATGAGATCACCTTTTGTCCGTGTGTGTGTGTGTGTGTGTGTGTGTGAGGTGTGTGTGTGTGTGTCCCCCTAATAAATTCTAAACGGCTGGAGCGATTTCAATGAAACTCGGTAAGTTCACAGCACTATTCCGGGCGACCCCGACCGTGCCCTTCAAATCTTGTTACGTCTCACCAATCCAACATGGCGGCTGTGCGAAATATTTCACCAGCATTCAATATCTCCGAACCTATTCCCGATATCACCCTGGAATTTATTACGGTGATAAAGGAAACTACTCGAAGTTCACCTATGTGACTTTTGAAAAACTGGTAACTACCAAACAAACATGGCGGCCACGCGAATTTGCGACATTTAAATAGACGTTTCTCGCGATTTAACCATCCAAACGCAATAAAACTTGGTACAGTATATGTTTATGAGCATTGTAATGCACTGACATCTAACTTCGTTCAATTGTTTACATAACCACAAGATGGCGGATGTGCGAAATATTTCACCGGCATTCTATATCTCTGAAACTATTAGCGGTATCACCCTAAAATTTTGTACGGAGATAAAGGGCACTACTGAAAGTTGATCTATAAGACTTTCAAAAACCGGTTAACTACAAAACGAACACGGCGGCCAAGCGAATTTGAAAATTTTAAATAGACTTGACTTGCGATTTAATGTTCCAAACGCAATGAAATCTGGTACTGGAAATGTTTATACACATTGTAATGCACTGGTATCTAACCTAGTTCAATTGCTTACATAACCTCAAGATGGCGACTGTGCGAATTTTAAAATTAAGGTTTTATTTCTTGTGTTGTAATCATGCGATCGAAGTGAAAGTTTGAGCAATGAACCTACGCAATAATTTTCCTTTAATGGTACATGACTCTATGGCCTATACATTTAACAATCCAACATGGCGACCATCCGAAATATTTAGACGGCTCTGAATATCTACGAATCTATTATAGCAATCAAACTGATTTTTTTAATGTTCATAGGGGCTATGAACTTAAGTTCACCTATAGGACTTTAAATAACCTGGTGATCACAAATCCAACATGGCGGTGGCGCGAAATATAAATATTCACATGGACGTTTCCCGCAATTTAACCATCCAAGTGCAGTGAAACTTGGTACAATAAATCCTTATACGAATGTCAATCCACTGGCATCTAAATTATTTCAATTGTTTCCATAACCACAAGATGGCAGCTGTGCGAAATTTTAAAATCTCCTTGTTACTTCTTGTATCCTAATCTTGCGATTGAAATCTGAATGCTACACTTACACAATAATCTTCTTGTAACAGTACATAACTCTAGGACCTACATATATAAAATCCAACATGGCGACCATCCGAAATATTTAGTCGGTTCTCAATATCTACGAATGTATTACAGCAATCAAACAGAAATTTTGTATGTTGATAGTGGCAATTAACATAAGTAGGATATATGAAAGTAGGCTGTATAGTTCTTCACGGAACTACTTGTTTTTTATATATATTTATTAGTTCGCCATGTTGCCAAAATTGTGTCCTGAATGATTTATTTCCTCGTGCCATTATATCTGCGGACACAGATCCATCACATTAATGCAGCATCAAATGGCAATAGACTGCACCAGGATTCGAACCCACACCACACAAAAATGTTTACCAGCTCTGTTTAACACCCCCAGAATATTTTGATTGCGCTCCGAGTCCTCTTTGTCCTTGTCGCTGTAATCAATTTTATTTTTCCGATAGATACCACGGCTGCTGTGATCTCATTTCCATCTAATCTTGTCATCTAATTGAACTCCAGTGAACAGATATCGCAGCTTGAGCAATATAAAAAAACTGTGATATTTTACTTTTCAATTCGTTAGTTTAATTCCCGCATTGCTCATCACACTGTAACTCATCCCACTGGGTTCTTGGTTAGAACAGAAAGCATATTGGATTTCCCAGCGATTGATTGCAGGGCAAGAGCTCGTGAATTTATCGGGGGATATTAGTACCACCCGCTTGTATATCACATCATAGCCTATCTACAGGGTCATCGAAAAATAATGCCAACATTTAAAAAAAATTATAACACCGAAACCCTTTACGTAAAACGTGTAATTCCTTCACTGAACGCCAGCTGGTTAAAGTAAGTTTTGTTTTGGAGGGGACGTGACCTTGCTATGCGCACACTAGATGCGCAGTAGCAAAGGTCGGCCGGGTGCGCGCGCGCCAATGAAGTTCTGACCTCACCCCTTTGGATTTTTTTTCTACGGGTTCATTAAAAACATTGTGTATACAGAAAAAAAATCGGGATTTGGAGCACCTGCGGGAGCGAATTTCTGCCGCAATCTTGACATTTACTCCTGAAATGATTGCACGTACCAATCCAGCCATTGGGAAAGCGTGCGTTCAATGCTGATGTTGATGGTCGGCCTGGCCTAGATTTCTTCTCTACAGTCCCCGTTTCCTTAAATTGATTAAACCATCGAATGACAGCTTTGTAATCAGGTGCAGTTTGTAGGGCAGTGCAGTCATTGGCGCGCGCGCCCCCGGCAGACCTTGGCTACTGCGCATCTAGTGTGCGCATAGCAAGGTCACGTCCCCTCTCCAAAACAAAACTTACTTTAACCAGCTGGCGTTCAGTGAAAGAATTACACGTTTAACATAAAGGGTTTCGGTGCTATCATTTTTTTAAATGTAGGCATTATTTTTCGATGACCCTGTATATATTGCTAAGTCCACCTCGTGGTGTAGCGACTAGCGTTCTTGGCTCTCGCCCCGGTGGTCCGGGTTCGAATCCAGGCTCAGCCAATAAATTTAATTTTAGTCTAAGGGCTGGTGAGACAAAACTAAGAAGATGTGGGTTCGATTCCCACCCCATTCATCCTGGGAGTGGTTTTACATGTTTTCCCACTTGTACTCCAAGTGAAGGCTGGGACGGTACCTAACTTAAGACCACGGCCGCTTTCACTATCTGTACAATACACGACCTAATACTGTAAATGAAAGCCTCTATTTGGTATCAATGTGATCATGAATATCGAACTTTAAAACACTTTTAAATAGGCCTAACTTATGTATCATTTAGTATGAAATATTTCATCCATGGGAAGCATGTTCTCTGTTTCAGTTTAAGTCCATGAAGTATTTGTCATAATAAATACCTCATTCATTTGTAATGTTTTATTAATAAACATTTAATATAAGGCGGTGACACCCGTAGAAAACGTACATTCAAGAAATTTGACATTATTAATCAAATATTAATGAACACAAATTGGTGTTTAATATACTTCTCGCACCTTAATCAATAACAAAGCTAAAACAGAATATATGACAACGGATGCAGGAGAAATCGGAACAATCCAAGTCGACGGCGATGACCTGCCTCGAACGACAAAATTTAAGTATCTTGGCTCTACGATAACTGCTGAAGATCGTCTCACCGAGGAGGTCAACGTAAGAATTAATGCTGCGTGGATGAAGTGGCGAACAACGACAGGTGTCATGTGCGATCGCCAGATGAAAGAACACCTAAAATCGAAGATTTACCGCACTGTCATTCGTCCCGTGGCGCTTTATAGTACTGAATGTTGGCCGACCATGAAGGAAGCAGAACGTCGGCTAAGTGTCATGGAGACCAAGATGTTTAATGGACAGCAGGCATTACTAGGTTGGATCACATCCCCAATCAAAGAATAGGGGAACGATTTGGTGTCGCGGCAATCAACAACAAAATGCGTGAGGGTCGTCTGCGATGGTTTGGGCATGTGCTACGGTCAGGAGCGAACACAATATTGCAAAACAGGGCTACACACTGGAGGTCGACGGGAAAAGACCAAAGGGGCGACCGAGACAACGCTGGGCCGATACACTGCACAGGGATCTGAAAGGCGTCAACCTTCATCTGGACATGGCCCATGACCGAGTGAAGTGGAGACAGCGGATTCACATAGTGGACCCTGCCACGAGGCGGGACAAACGCTAAAGCAATAGGAGAAGAATATATTAATATAAATTAATTAATTAATGAAATGTACCAGTTTCGGCCATATTATGGCCTTCTTCAGCAGTGTTGTTATAAATAAACCAAATTGATTGCATTAAAAGCTTTAGTTTTAGCCTACTTTCGAACTTTGCAAAAAATTAAAGTAGACTTATGAGATCAACACAGGGCCAAAAATTGTGTGTCTATCTGTGTGTCTGTGTGTGTGTGTGTGTGTGTGTGTGTGAGAGTGTGTGTACTCTGAATGTCTGCCCCCCCCCCTATCAATTCAAACACGGTGAAACCAAATTGAACGAAATTTGGCACAGAGGTAGAACTAGGAAAGGACACCTCAGTGTCATGATTTATATCGCGGCCATTTTGACGGAAACGTAATGGCGGCCACTCAAATGTTTAAAGCTTAAATCAAATTACGACTAACCTAATCATCCGATCTCTACCAAATTTTGCAATAACATATATTTATATAGCGAGCGTCTAGTGACTGAACTACAAGGTCATCAGCACAATAGTTTTCAGATGTCGGCCATGTACGTGTGCAAATTGATTCCCCCATTCAATTCAAACACGGTGAAACCAAATTGAACGAAATTTGGTACAGAGGTAGCAATAGCAGAGGAAACTTCAGTGTCATGTTTTATATCGCCACCATCTTGACGAAAACGTAATGGCGGCCACCCAAATGTTATAAGTTTAAATTATATTATGACCAACCTAATCATCTGATCTCTATCAAATTTTGCAACATTATACCTTTATGTATGAAGAATATTTTTCCAAACTACACGATCATCAGCCCAATACTTGACGGATGGCGGCCATGTATGTGGGCAAATTTATTCCCCCTATCTATTCAAACACAGTTAAACTGAATTGAACAAAATTTGGTACAGAGGTAGCACTAGCAAAGGGCACCTCAGTGTCATGATATATATTGCAGCAATCTTGATGGAAACGCAATGGCGGCCACCGAAATGTTAAAAGCTTAAATCAAATTACGACCAACCTAATAATGTGATCTCTACCAAATTTTGCAACAACATACCTTTATGTGGGAAGCATATTTTGACGAAACTACAAGATCATCAGCCCAATAGTTTGCAGATGTCGGCCATGTACGTGTGCAAATTGATTCCCCCATTCAATTCAAACACGGTGAAACCGAATTGAACGAAATTTGGTACAGAGGTAGCACTCGCAAAGAGTACCTTAGTGCCACGTTTTATATCGCCACCATCTTGACGGAAACGTAATGGCGGCCACCCAAATGTTCAAAGCTTAAATCAAATTACGATTAACCTAATCATCCGATCTCTACCAAATTTTGCATCAACATACCTTTATGGAGGGAGCATCCTTTGACTAAACTACAAGGTCATCAGCCCAATTGTTTGTAGATGACGGCCATGTATGTGTGAAAATCGATTCCCCTATCAATTCAAACACGGTGAAACCGAATTGAACGAAATTTGGTACAGAGGTAGCACTAGCAAAGGGCACCTCAGTGTCATGATTTATATTGCCGAGTGAAAGTACGATTTTCAGAACGATTTCCAGGTGTAAAAGTTCCAGGCCATACAACCATTCGTGAACTTAACATTAAATTTCAAGGCACATGAAGTGTTCAGGCTAGGAAATCTACAAGACGTCGTACGATTCTTACCAAAGAAACATTAGACGACATCGTTCGTCGTTTGAAGAATTCCCCCCAAAGATCACTTAGGCGTTTTCCACAACAGGTAGGCATTTCTTATGGCTCTGTGCGAGGAGCTACTAAATTGCTTAAATTAAAACCATATAAAATAACTGTAGCATACGCTCTTACACCGGGTGATCCTGTAGTTAGGCTCACATTTTGTGATTGGTCTCTCAATATATATACAATTGCGAAATAGACCCTCATTTAATATTTTTCCTTAAGAGGTGCCAAAAATGTATGGACAACGACAGTGGCCAATTTCAGCATATCCTTTCATAAAGTTAGTAACACCCTGGAACCCTATACTAGGACACTGGGTTTGTTCTGGGTTTGTGTTGGCAACCCTTACAACCTGCAGCTGCCGTGACTTTTCTTTGTCCTTGACAGTCTTTCAGTTGCCGTGTTAGTCACAGTTGTAACGCATCGCTTCTTTTCTATAGATCGGTTTTGGGGCACTGAGTACCCCAGTGTAAGATTAGTATTACGTAAAGAACGCTCTTAGGTTCCTACGTTCGTTGCCAAGAGCCGACTGCGGTGGCATCTGGTAGGTAAGTTCTGACCTAGTAGTCGCTGACGGTGGCGTTTGGCAGCAAAAGTAGGAACTATTTGAAAAATTCAAAAGTCTGCTGTCCTTACATGAATTAAATAACAGATAACACACATTAATACAGTCATCAGCAAGCCTCCGTGGCTTAGGCGGCAGCACGCCGGCCTCTCACCGCTGGGTCCGTGGTTCAAATCCCGGTCACTCCATGTGAGATCTGTGCTGGACAAAACGGAGGCAGACAGGTTTTTCTCCGGGTACTCCGGTTTTCCCTGTCAAAATTTCATTCCAGCAACACTCTCCACTATCATTTCATTTCATCTGTCATTCATTTAATCATTGCCCCAGAGGAGTGCGTCAGGCCTCGGCAGCCGGCACAGTTCATATCCTCGCCGCTAGATAGGGGCTTCATCCATTCCATTCCTGACCCGGTCGGAGACTGGAAGCAGGCTGTGGATTTTCATTTTTCAATACAGTCATCACAATTAACACAGGTTATCAGACAGATTCTACACACACCCAAAGTACACGAGGCTACATGACCGCGTTGTCACAGCCCCTAAACTTAAGAACCAACCAACCAGTATTACGTTTCTTGTTGTGTACTTTCCGTGAACCAAGGACACCAAAACCCCTATGAAGTGTGCCGAGTGTAAGGTGTTTGTACGCAAATGTCATATCTTATCTGTTCGTGTCAATTAGAGATGACATTCAGTAAAACACTGTAAAATGTGAGGTGTTGCAAAATGTTATTTAAATCTTAGTATAGAATGTTAAAGTGTAATATAAAACAAGTAGTTCCGTGAAGAACTATACAGCCTATTTTCATATATCCTACTTATGGTAATTGCCTCTATCAACATACACAATTTCAGTCTGATTGCTGTAATAGATTCGTAGATATTGAGATCCATTTAAATATTTCCGATAGTAGCCATGTTGGATTGTTATATGTATAGGCCATAGAGTTGTGTACCATTAAAGGAAAATTATTGCGTAGGTTCATTATTCAAACGTTCACTTCGATCGCATGATTACGACACAAGTTAATTTTAAAATTCGCACAGCCGCCATCTTGAGGTTATGTAAACCATTGAACGAAGTCAGATGTCGGTGCATTACAATGTGTATAAACGTATAATGTACCAAGTTTTATTGCGTTTGGTTGGTTAAATCGCGAGAAACGTCTATTTAAAAGTCGTAATTTCGCTTGGCCGCCATGTTGGTTTTGTAGTTACCAGGTTTTCAAAAATCACATAGGTGAACTTCTAGTAGTTTCCTTTATCACCGTAAAATATTCCAGGGTTATATTGGTAATAGGTTCGGAGATACTGAATGCTGGTAGAATATTTCGCACAGCCGCTATGTTGGATTGGTGAGACTTAACAAAATTTGAAGAACACGGTCGGGGTCGTCCAAAATAGTGCTATGAACTTACCCAGTTTCACTTAAATCGCTCCAGCCGTTTATAAGTTATTAGGGGGACACACACCATATCGCACACACACACACACACAGACAGACACACGGACAAAAGGTGATCTCATAAGCCTATTTTTTTTTTCATGAATGAAAATAATCTAATAACTTATCCGAAAGTCTAATCAAACCAAGCTAACGAGTTGTTATACTAAATTCAATAAATACTGGTTTGTAATGTGTAAATCAGGCTTATTATTCTTGGGGCACTGACTGCCCCAATGTGGGAATACTGTCTGTAATAAACAAGTTTAGTGTTTCAGGGTTAAAATTAGTTTTAGAACTGTTGTATAGTTTCATCCGCGCGCCATTCTATGATAGCACCTGACGACAACGAGCGGCCCGGACGCGGAATTGCAAAACACCGCGCAGGTGGTTCGTACTCATTTAGTTCACCCTGTAGAACCAATAGCAGAAGGGGGAATATGGTAAATTGATGTAGAATGGGGCTAAGCTGTGTGAAAATAACTCAGCGCGGGGGTGTTTATTCATCTGGAAATACATAGAAGTTATAGGGTCAAACCTGGGTAAAATATGGTAAAACTAAGTTTAAAGATAGACTTGAACTCGTGGATTAAACCATCACTAACCGTTAATCAATATCACGCGAGGCATTTAATGATAATAAGTATGTGCTGTACTTTAGATGATAATCTCGAGTTCCCCTTTTGAAAGCGCACAGTGCGTGTTCATCATTGTAGCGATATACTGGTATCTAAACTGCTGCACCACAAAATAGCGACATTAGAGTTCCAGATGTCTATCAGCACGTTAATGGCAGCTGAACTTGTAGCCAGGAGATATCCACAAGTACTGGAGCATTAGATACAGAGTGGGCTAACATTAACAAACAAACAAAAATAGGAGCAGACGTATTGTATGTTCAAACGATTCAATATCACAGTCGATAAAATATATCCAAAATAGAGTTGCCTACATTTAATCATGCTATTATAGAATTGTGCACTGTGTCCAGACTCTCAAAATGTAACGTAGAGTTGAACAATGGTTGCAGGTGCGGCTCTTGATTAAATCTCCCAGGCGGGGTCTCTATTGGGAAGTCTTTTTAAATATACAATTGTTTATCTTTAAGAATGATATTTGGCATCTGATATAATAATAAACATCTTGAGATTCGGTTTCATCTAACGATCTACGGCAATATTATGAACTAATGATGGATATGCTTGAAAGATATAGTAGAACCACGTTAGACAGTGCGTTATGCTGTAAATTTTCCCTTCCTTACAGGGCTGAGAGATGTAGTTTAGTGATCTACATTGTACCCATTGTAGCAGCCAAGGATCTGGCACTCGTTTATATCCAAAGGAGCCTATAATCACGCTCTTAAAGATTTCTCATCTACCATTGTCACCCTTCGTTGGACTATTAATTGATATGCTACCTGGTGTTGGAGAATTGCGCATGCGTATCTGCTGAATTCATCAATCTTATCTCCTCCTAACATCGTACTGGCCTTACACGTCACTTGCCCCAGACCAAGTTCTGGTTCTCCCACTGAACTCATCCTACCTTCCATCCCCCACCACTACCATTTTGAAATCCCAAAAGCGAAGATATTAGTACTTGCAGAATGATCGACTGGCTCTAGAATTTTTTTTGAACACTCTGCTATGCAGGGCTGTATAAAATACATTTGGATCCAAAATACTGAATCAAGCACTATGCCTTTATTCCTTTAAAAGCCGCAGCAGTTAAATGTAATGCATAGCCACATACCACCTTCATCTCCGCGGCGAGAGAGTGCACTGGTCTGGGAATATAACAGCACTACGGAACAAATGAAAGCAACGGGAAACTACAGCCTTGATGCTCTTCCCGAAGATATGCACCTCTCTATGCACAATTACATGTGATAATGGCCTTGTAAAATTCCAATCCCGAGATAAACTAGTCCCCCGTTCGGATCTCCGTATGGGGACTACTCAAGAGGGGGTTAACATCACAGAAGTGACAAAGAGGAAATCTGATATTCTACGGATCGGAGCGTGGAATGTTAGAAGTCTGCTGGGAAGTGGAAGGTTAGAAAACATAGAAAGGAAAATGGATAGGTTGAGGTTGGATTTGGTTGGGATTAGTGAAATGCGCTGGCAGGAAGAACAGGACTTTTTGTCAGGAGACTATAGGATCATTAGCACTAAAACAAACAATGGCCAAGCAGGGGTTGGTCTCATATAGAGTAGGAAACGTGGACCGCGGGTGGAATATTATGAGCAATATATTATTATTGTAGAAAAACTCAATTCAAAACCTACCTGCACTACAGTGGTACAAGTCTATATGCCGACCAGTCAAGCTGATGATGAAGATGTTGAAAAGGTCTACGAAGAAATAGATGAAATTCTGAGGTATATCAAGGGTGATGAAAATGTTATAGTAATGGGAGATTGGAATGCTGTGGTAGGAAAGGGAAGAGAAGGGAAGATAGTAAGAGATTTCGGATTAGGTGAATGGAATGATCGAGGAAGCAGGCTGATGGAATTTTCTCCACCGAGCATGAGTTGGTCATAGTTAACACCTTTTTCAATAACCACAATAGAAGAACATACACATGGATGAGACCAGGAGATACAGGGCGTTACCAAATCGACATCATTATGGTCAAGCAGAGGTTTCGAAATCAGATTTTGGATTGTAAAACATATCCCGGTGCTAAACTCTGACCACAATCTGGTTGTTATGAAATGCATATTAAAGTTAAAGAAACTGAAGAAAAGTCAAAAGCCAAAAAGGTGGGCAATAGACAGACTGAGAGAAAAGGATGTAAATGAAAGATTCAAGAAGAATATAAAGGAGGGACTAATGAAAAACCCTAAACAAACTTCAATTGCAGATGAATGAGCCCTTTTGAAGAATGAAATAAAAAAAAACGCAGAAGAAAACATTGGTAGGAAAGAAAGAATAGGTAGAAAACCGTGGATCAGTCAGGATGTACTAGAATTGATGGATGAAAGGCGGAAACACAAGAATGTAAGAGATGAAAATGGGAAAGCAGAATACAGACGTCTGAGAAATGAGGTTAACAAGAAGTGCAAGGAAGCGAAAGAAGAATGGTTGAAAGAGAAATGTGCAGGTATAGAAAATTGTCTGAAATTAGGAAAAGTAGACACGCCTTATCGAAGGATTAAGAATACTTTCGGGGAAAGGAAGTCCAAGCGCTGGACTATTAAGGTCTCAGATGGAAAACCTCTAACAGAGAGGGAAGAAAATGTCGAGAGATGGAAAGCTTACATAGAGTGATTGTATAAGGGAAAGGATATTGAGAATCATGTAATGGAAAGGAAAGAGGAAATTGATGAGGATGCAAAAGGAGATTTAATATTGATATCAGAATTTGACAAAGCATTGGCAGACTTAAGCAGGAACAAATCACCAGGCATAGATGATATACCGATTGAGTTGCTACGCTGCATAGGAGATGAAGGTCTGATCAGGTTATATCATTAGGTGTGTAGGATTTATGAGACAGGTGAGGTACCCTCTGATTTCAAGAAGAATGTTATCATCGCTTTACCGAAGAAAGTGGGAGCTGACAGATGTGAAGATTGCCGTACAATCGGCTTGATTACTCATGCTTCGAAGATCCTGTCTAGAATAATTTACAAGAGGATGGGAAGTCAGATAAAAATGGAGTTGGGTGAAGACCAGTTTGATTTCAGGAGAAATGTAGGAACAAGAGAAGCTGTAGTAAGTCTTAGGCTGATTTTGGAAGGTAAAATAAGGAAAGATAAGAGAAAGTTCATGGCATTTGTAGACTTAGAAATGGCTTTTGATAACGTTGATTGGACTAAATTGTTTGACATTTTGAAAATGATTTGAATGAAGTACAGGGATAGGAGGGTGATCTGCAATCTATACTGAAACCAGACAGCAGTCATTCGAGCTGAAGGACATGAGAGAGAATCTGGTATTCAGAAAGGTGTAAGGCAAGGCTGCAACTTATCACCCTTACTTTTCAATCTTTTCATAGAACAAGCAATGAAGGAAAATGGAGAAAAATTTAAAGTGGGAGTGAAGATCCAAGGAGAAATAATTTCAACTCAGAGATTTGCCGAGGACATAGTCATCTTGGCCGAAACGCCTGAGGATTTGAATCCATGTTTGAATGGTATGGACTCCGTCTTGAGGATATAATTCCTGATGAAAATTAATAAATGTAAAACAAAAATATTGGAATTCAGCCGAAATAAATCAGAAACCTCTATGGAGATCAAATTGGCAGGTGAAAAACTAAAGGAAGTAGGAGACTTCTGTTACTTAGGAAGCAAAGTAACTAGTGATGGACGAAGCAAAGAGGATATAAAAAGTAGGTTAGCTCAGGCAAGGAAAGCATTTCTACAGAAAAGGATCGTTGACATCGAATATAGATTTAAGTATTAGGAAGTCATTTTTGAAGGCCTTTGTCTGGCGCGTAGTACTCTCTGGAAGTAAAACTTGGACTATTGGTGCAGCAGAAAAGAGGAGAATCGAAACGTTGGAAATGTGGTGTTACAGGAGAATGATGAAGTTCGGATGGGTGGATAGGGTTACAAACGTAGAGGTATTAGGACTAGTGGGAGAGGAAAGATGTTTCTGGCGACTGCTAATCAAGAAAAGAGATAGGTTGGTAGGACACATATTATGACACCCAGGAATAGCAAGCTTAGTTATAGAAGGAAGGGTCGAGGACAAGAACTGTAGGGGAAGACCAAGGTTAAAATATGTTAAACAGATTTCCTCGGATGTAGGGTGTGGTAGCTATATATAGATGAAACGATTAGCTCAGGACAGGGAGGAATGGAGGGCTGCATCAAATCAGTCAAAAGACTGAATACTCAAACAACATCAACAAGGGAACAACCCTCAACTCATGGAAATATCCCATCCATCAGTAAAGGAAGATTTCGTTCTCGCCATCCAGGGAACTGCAATGATTTTAGTTGAAAACCATCTTACATTCCAAGAATGCTGGAGACTTACAGCACATGGCAGATCTACAGTATGCTACGGCGGAACAACTCCAGATGCCGTGTGTATCGTCCAAACCACACGGGTTTGATTTGCCCCCTAAGGTATAGTCGGTGCTTAATCGAATAAGCACCAATTCTCTGCACAGCGAGGCACTTCCCTCAACAGTCTACATGACGAAGAGTTGCAACATATGAACATTGTGGTATATGTTGACTGCTGAATGGAGAAAGAGGGGGGAAGTTGCTTAATTAGCTATCAAAGCGCAATCGAACTATAGGGGCAGGTCACATTGGCATCAAAAGTCTTCCCGAATTTCTCTGTGGAATTGGACTGCCCAATTGAACTGCGCCCATTTTACCGGAATCACTTAGAGAACTTTTATTGAAAATATGTATTTATTTACACAAATTATATCACTGAGGGGATGTTAAAATATTTTCGTGAGAGTGCACCATTATTTAGCAACGGCAATGATGCAATCTACCAGCTCTAAGGGTTCTTCGCTTGCCGATGTAGGGAAACACCCATTACAGGGCTTGATTTGAGGCGGAACCCACCGGAACGGCGTTCCGGTACCTCTCTTTAGGGAAAAAGACACTACATTTTTTACTTGTTTTGCAAAATAACGTTTGGAATTAAATAAAATGTTCAAGTTTATGTATAATCTTAAGATTTCTTATTTTCTATCCAATAATTTGGAACCCCCCACCACTACATCCCATGGAAGGTTACAGTCCCGTCTCCGCTATCCCTAGAAATTGAGCACTGCCCATTACAATTAGGTGCAAGAATGATGAACGACTGGAAAGCACCAATTTAGATTGGGCAAACAACAAGGGAAATGAGTGAGAAATTTACAGGTTCAAGAATACATTATTTCAGATCTGAGATTTGTTGATGGTATTGGCATCTTGGCCGATTCACTAGAGGGTTTAATTGAGTGTGTAAATCTGAATTTTGAGGGAAAATTTCGTGATGAAAATCAATTAAGGTAAAACTAATACAGGGTGTTTCAAAACTCGACGGCAAAATTTCGGGAATGGGTTCCTCACAGTAAGATAAGAAACAAATGTTATGACAACATGGGTCTGGAAACGGATACTTCCGGAGTTATTCCCCTTGGCAGGAATGAATGAATGTTAGTACATAAATGTACATTACATGTCCTGTTTGGTGTAAAAGAAATCGAGAAACCGGTTACAAATGGTACATGTAGGCATGTTGTGAATGGAAGTGATGTGCGTCGTATTAAAGACCTTAGCACTCATACATGATATGGGATCGTCTTACGGTTTAGCCGTTGCCGAGAACACGTCTGTTATCTGTGATTAGTGATTAATGTAGTGAAGTGAAGTGTGAGTTTCGGTCTGTTTAACACGTCTGGCATCTGTGATTTGGATTGTGGTTTTCCGTCTGCGTTCGTACGTAACGGAGGTAAGTACGTGAAGGTCATTGAAGTAGCCGTATGTAAGTTGTCCGTGGTTATCAGTCATTGTACAGTACAGTACTGTACTGTTATTTGTGGTTTGCAGGCCGCTATGACGTGCGCATGTACACGAACACAGAGCTTGCGAGCATGCATTACATGTATGGTTTGGCGGATGGGAATGCTTCGAAGGCACGTCGCTTGTATCGGGAACGATACCCCAGGCGCAGACTGCCGGACCGAAAGACATTTGAATCCACCCATCGCCGCCTCTGTGAACACGGGAGTTTCGCACGTCCACCAGGAACCGGGGGACGGTCAAGCAGTACAACAGTTGAGGAGGAGGAAGCCGTCCTCAACGCTGTGTTTGAACGTCCTCAAGTCAGCACTCGGCGGTTAGGCTTGCAGCGGAATAGGCCACACACGACTATCTGGAGACTGCTACGAGGAAACCTGTTGTATCCGTATCATCTGCAGCGTGTACAAGCCTTGTCGCCTGCAGATTTTCCGGCAAGAGCAACGTTCTGCCGGTGGTACCTACAACAGTGCGGCGTGACGCCGAACTTCGCTGCGTATGTGTTGTTCACAGATGAAGCGACCTTCACAAGAGACGGAATACAGAATTTCCATAATCAGCACAGGTGGAGTGATGCAAATCCGCATGCGATCATCCCATCTTCTCATCAACAGAGGTTCGGCATTAACATCTGGGCAGGCATTGTTGGTGATTCCTTGTTGGGACCGTACGTTCTTCCGCGTAGGCTTACTGGACAGAACTACACGGATTTCTTGCGGACACAATTGCCTGAGTACTTGGACGACCTGCCACTTGCTGTCCGTCAAGCAATGTTTCTCATGCATGATGGTGCTCCCGCACATTTCAGTTTGTTGGCCCTCAGGTACCTGAATACCCATTTCCCTGGGCGCTGGATAGGTCGAGGAGGACCGATTGCCTGGCCACCACGCTCTCCGGGTTTGAACCCCCTGGACTTCTACCTGTGGGGACACCTTAAGTCGCTCGTGTATGCGAATCCTGTTCCTGATGAAGCTACGTTACGTGAGTGCATAGTGGCCACCTGTCAGGCAGTACGCACTACACCAGGAATTTATGATCGCGTGCGTAATTCCATGCGACGACGAGCGGAGGCTGTCACTTTGAACATTTCCTGTGATACCTGCTGATACGGTGAAAATGTACAAACGTGTGAATAAATCTGAAAGTATCCGTTTCCAGACCCATGTTGTCATAACATTTGTTTCTTATCTTACTGTGAAGAACCCATTCCCGAAATTTTGCCGTCGAGTTTTGAATCACCCTGTATAATGGATTGCAGTCGGAATAAACATAAAGCCCTATTGGCATCGAACTCGCAGGTAAAAAACCGAAGGAAATGGGCGAATTCTTCTCCATGTGAAGCAATATGAGCATGATGGACGAAGCAAAGAGGATATAAAAATAGGTTAGCACATGCATGGAAACCATTTTCACAGAAAAGAAATCTGATTGTTTTCTGATATTTTATTCTGTTCGTAAATCAGAAATATGTAAATAACTTTTCAATTCACATTGTCATCACTTCGAGCAGATTTTCCTTATGATGAACAATACTTCATGTGCATATCTTATCCTCAACGTACACCAAGGGACCTTCAGGACTTCAGGGACCTTGATGACAGACGTAAAAGTACTCTATTCTCTTGAAATTATGAATTATGAATTTGAATTATGTCGACAATCGCTCTTCATTGTCGATATTATTCCAGTTTACAACAGTCAAGGTCCCTTTTCGGATAATATTCATGAACCTTCCTGCTTTCATTTACTAAACTACCACGTGCCCAGTACTCAAGTTACTTAAATACGGTATGACACTGAATATTTCTATTCTGCATCGTGGAGAGCCTTAGCATATCGCAGTTATCAGATCCATGTACTCGGCTGTGTATGAAATGCGTCTGATAACTTGTTATTGTGTTACAATATATTGTTTACTTGGAACAGAAACGTTTACTTCATCACGATGATGAGGGAAAGGTTTTCATTCCTCTAATTGTAGTCGCTTGTAACCAGTGCCTTGTACAGTGCGGCTGTACTCATGTTGTGATAATGGATTCCCGTCGTTAAACAACATTATGGTCATATTGTATCAGAGAAGCCCCTTCCGTCATAACCCCGTCAATAAAATTTCTTCATGATCCCTCTATAGCCACCAACTATGAGTAATATGCGGTTGAGCATTACATTCACTGGATTGTGTTTGTATCATATTTCGCAAGTTGACTCTGACCCAATTTCAGACCTCAGGTTAGAATCACATTTCTTGGCAGAGCTGGAAACTAAACCAAGGACCTTTCGTTATTGTTGTATCATTTGAGGCTCTTAATTATCGTGGTCATTTAGTCCCATGTATTGTATGTGTGTAATTTTGTCTGATAACCTGTGTTAATGTGATGGCTGTATTAGTGTGTATATTTGTAATTCAGGTGAGAATTGGTCATGGCCTTAAGCTAGGAACTATCCCGGCATTTGCCTGGAGAGGAAGTGGGAAATCACGGAAAACCACTTTTAGGATGGCTGAGGTGGGAATAGAAACTCTCTCTTCCAGGAATCAAACCTGGACATCCACAGTGATAGGTAAGAATTTTAGTCACTACATCACTAGGTGTTTAAAGGACTAGAAGAAAGGGAGTGACACACTATGGGCCAAAATGACCCGGTGCCAGTCCTCGTGTTATATTTCTCCACGCAAGCTCTCAAGGGTTAAATGTCCTCATGAGGCTGAGTACATCCCGTTTAAGCTCTCACGACAGTTTCTGAAATCCCTGATGGAGCCGGGATTTGATCCCCGGACTTCCGGGTGAGAGGCAGGTGCTCTACCCCAACACAATTCTCCTACCGGAGCTCTTCCTAAATGACTACATTTACACGCCCTAAATAACCTCCTTTCAAATATGTCTGTTCCATAGCAGATATCTACATTCAATTTTCACTTTTATTATGGTAAATGGAACAAATGCAGCGGTCTCCCAAAGCATTAAGGGCGGCTTCGGTGGCGTAGATGGTAGCATGCTGAGCTTCTATGCCCAAGATCGCGGGTTCAAATCCGGCCGAAGTCGTCGGATTTTTAAGAGCGTTAAAAATCCCTCAGTATGCCTTCCTTCGGAGGGGAAGTAAAGACGGCGGTCCCATGTCATAGATTTATGGCATGTTAAAGAACCTTCCACTTATTACACCTGTGTGAAGCTAAATTGTATAGGTTAAGAATCTAAACAACGCTCTTAGGTTCCTACGTTCGTTGCCAAGAGCCGACTGCGGTGGCGTCTGGTAGCCAAGTTCTGAACTAGTAGTCGTTGACGGTGGCGTTTGGCGACTAAAGTAGGAACTATTTGAAAAAATGAAAAGTCTGCAGTCCTTACTTGAAATAAAAAAAACAGATAACACACACTAATACAGTCATCACAATTAACACCGGTTATCAGACAGATTCTACACACACCCAAGGTACACGGGGCTACATGACCGCGTTGTTGCTGCCCCTAAAATTAAGAATCAACCAACCAACCAAGGCATTAAGACTCTTATTCGGGACTAAAACTTCATGGGGAAATTTTTAGTGCAAAAACTACTTGAAATATGTGACAATAATGTATGTTTTAGTTATTTTAAGTTAATATAGGATCTGGTAGTACTGGACAGTCGGGAAAATACGATTCACCAGGTCAGATAGAACATAAAGACTTACGACATGTATAATAAAGGTTGGGTGCAAGACGCGTCCCATGTGATGGTATGTTTTACAAAATTGGATAGACATCCCATGATTAGTTCAGTCGTAATTTAATTTAAGCATAGAAGGCTAGTGACCGGCATAGCGATTATTCAACACTGTGCAGTGTCACACGACTGAGTAAGGGAACATTGCAAATGGAAGTTTTTAGTACATGCTAATTTAATTTTTGTTTCTTGACTTATTACTACATTGTTAACACGTGTATATACATTTTACTTACGAAATTCATATTTATTAATTTAGCGGGTATGGCTTTTAGTGCCGGGAGTGTCCGAGGACATCTTCGGCTCGCCAGAGGCTGTAGCTGCTTCAAGTGGACAAGCATGGGGTGAGCTACAAGTTCCGTTAAATTTCAAGTAGTTCCAACATTCGCTACCAGATGTCACTCTAACCTAGTGGTGAACGTTGGAACTTTGATAACGCATTTTAATGAAATATAACCCAGAAATTTAGCTTCACACAAGTTAAGTTAGTGGAAGGTTCTTTTACATGCCATAAATCTATGGCATTGGTCCGCCAGCTTTGCTTCCCCTCCGAAGGAAGGCATACTGAAGGAATTTAACGCTCTTAAAAAATCCGACGACTTCGACCTGGTTTGAATCCGCGATCTTGGGCACAGCAGTTCAGCATACTACCAACTACGCCACCGAAGCCGCTATGTAATTCATAAAACCTTTAAGACAAAACAATCCTAACTTATAACAAGATTCAATTACGAATCGTAAGTAATATACCAAATACATACCACAACAATCAAAAATACGACACGCATGTCATACGATGTTGGCATGTCAAAGAACCTATTTGAATTCAGTAGGCCGTGTTCATAATGGCAAAATTAATCTCGGGAGTTTCCGCCAACACAAAGTTCCTCATTTCTTTACTAGAAAGCGCTATAGTGTTCAAGGAGCTTAGATATCTACCCTCCTTGACTTTCATATTGATTCAAGGAACAACGAAATTCGGCATGCAAGCTACCCTCTGGGTGTCAAATTACAAAGCTTGCACCCGGCACCTGAGGAAATACGATATTATTATTATTATTATTATTATTATTATTATTATTATTACAATGCAGTAGTAGCTTAATTATTTTAGTACAGTAGAACGTCGTTTATCCGGAAGTCAAACAACCGGATCGTCAATTATCCGGACGGGCAAAAAAAAGCATAGGTGGATGTACAAGAGGGAAGTTTAACGTCGTTTACTGTAGGCAGAAGATGAGAAGAGGGTGATATTTTTCCAAAAAAAGATTTCTCTAAAGGACTACTGTTACTTGATACCTGACGGATGGAACATTAACACCACAGAATCTTCGAAATGCATTGAATAAATTGGTATGAGAACAAGAGACCGTTAAGACCACAGACACTGTCGATGAAGATTTGGATGCAAGAAAAATGAGTAATTCCCTCAAGTTGCTGGATTTTCTGACTGTGATAGAGATGGCGCACAAGCTTGGTTGGAAAGTGACAGTGACTCAAGTTTTCAAATCTTAGATGATGATGATGAAATTACTTCTCTGGTGCAAGAAGTAAGTGGGGAAGACGAAAAGGATGAAAGCTTAGATGGGAAAGATGAAGAAGGACCAAGTCATGGAGAAGCGTTTACTGCATTAGAAACTGCGCTATTGTAGTATGGTTGTACTATGAAATAAACACATGTTCGATTATCCGGAAAAATCGTTATCTGGAATACTTTAGGTCAGTGGCGGATCCAAGCCTTGTGGGACCCTGGGCAATATGATAAGGTAGAGCCCACAACAATAGGAAATTAAAAGCATATCGAATCAAATGGAAAATATGTTGGTAATAATAAAATAAAAAAAAGGTTACAATATTTTGAATACACTACATTACATTTTTTTAATGATATGAAAGAAACATTTAAGTCCCCTTGAAGAAGATTATGTAAACTATGAAATATTAAAATATTCCTTTACGACTTTTTTCCCGGCCGTAGTCTTCTATTATTTCACTGAAATCATAACTTGCTAAACGGTCACGGGAGGTCATAGCTGCACTGAAAAAAGGAATATGAATTATAAATTAGTTTGAAAAGTTTAATTAATTAATTAATTAAATTTAAAAAATACATGGCGTGGGGCCCCCCACACCGCGGGGCCCTGGGTGGTCGCCCTTCCCCCCCACCCCTAGATCCGCCACTGCTTTCGGTCCCAATTAGTCCGGATAAACGACGTTTCACTATACATTTTAACCTCAACACAGTGATCAGATCTGATGATGGCCACTTGAGGGTCGAAACGTTTAATCCTAAATTGCCCCATATAATTGTGATATTTAACTAATTCATCTATTTTTTTTTTCCAGGAGTGTATTTACATTTATAGCTTGTACCCCGCCCATTCTTCGGGTACAATCGTGTTGATTTTTCAGTTATATACTGCCATCCTTTTCTCTCGCCAACAATGGGAAATCAAATCTGATGTGTCATACAACAATCGGGCGGTTACCAGACGCGGCGCGGAAGCATTTCAAATTAGCAGAGTGCCGATACGTTACGTTCCTAGGCGATCGATTCGGAAGTGGTGAGAGGGAGAGCTATTTGACTGCGAGAGAAGAGCAATGACTCTCACAGAAAGGTGTTGACCGGCACCTTGGACGTGCCTTTGTAAAGCTCTCGACCGAATCTCTTCATTGATGTCTCTTTTTATAGGGTCCCATAAATCCCATACCGTACAAGGAAACTTAGGATGCCGCTTGGTTGTTCGCCACAACTCTATTTGTCCGACTTCGTGAATACGAGGATAGAGCACTAGACGCAAGTCCGAGGGGCCTCGGGTGCTATTCCTTAGGCCGCTATTTCGTTTTCCTTTAGGCCTCCTTTTATTCACAATTCTATTCAGATCATCCACTTTCCAGTATTTTCTTATCATCCAGTGTCCAAGCTAATGTTTCTTCTTCCCTCTGTAACCTTGTAATAATGCCGTCTATTCCTCAGTTCCTTACAACACCTTTTCAATCCTTTCAATGGTTAGCGTGCTAGGCTTTGGCCCAAAGTGCCCCGGGTTTGATTCCCGGCCGAGTCATCAGGGATTTTAATCTCCTGGGGTTAATTCCCGTGGCTCGGGGACTGGGTGTATGTGACGTCTTCATACTCACTTCATCCTCATTACGGCGCACAGGTCATCCACGGGCGCAACTCGAAAGACTTTCACTCGGCCTTTCCGTAGGCCATATGATCTCTTTACTCTACCCGGCTTATCCTCACCATACTCCTCCATATTTCAAAATCTCTTAAATGCTTTTTGTTGTCCCTCGTAAGTGTCCCGGTATCGCATCCAAATGAAACACTTAACAAGTATCCTCCTGTGTTCATCTTCCAGGCGGCCACAGGGGCTGTAGCTGCTTCATTGCGGACACCCATGGCGTGAGCTACAAGTTCCAACTTTCGCAACCAGATGTCACTGACACCTAGTGGTGGACGTTAGAACTTTGATAGAGCGTTTCAACGAAATCTAACCTAGAAATTTAGCTTCAAACAACGTTAGTCTGTGGAAGGATCTTTTACATACCATAAATCTATAAAATCGGAACGCCGGCTTTACTTCCTCTCCGAAGAATGGCATACTGAAGGATGTTAATATTTGAATGGTTCATTCTGGTTCCGTATTGATGAAACAATTAGTATTAATATTTTGCAAAAGTTCCGCCTAATCAACACCTTTATTGTATTATATAGCCTATAAAAGATCACTTAGTGGTCATTGGTACATGTTTCGAGGCCTAATTGTTTTGGCCGCTACATCAGCCGATATAGATAAAATGTGGTTGGATAGCTTAACACTAATAAACATTCCCTCCAAAAACCTTATTCTGGTGCACCATAATGAAAGGTGAAAGATGTTTACCCCAAAGATACATAAGGAAATGAAAAAATCTACAGCCTGCTTCCCGTCTCCAACCGGGTCAGGAATGGAATGAATGAAACCCCCATCTAGCGGTGAGGGTATGAACTGTGCCGGCTGCCGAGGCCTGACGCACTCCTCTGGGGCAATGATTAAATGAATGACAGATGAAATGAATTGATAGTGGTGAGTGTTGCTGGAATGAAATGTTGACAGGGAAAACCGGAGTACTCGGACAAAAACCTGTCTGCCCCCGTTTTGTCCAGCACAGATCTCACATGGAGTGACCGGGATTTGAACCACGGACCCAGCGGTGAGAGGCCGGTGTGCTGCCGCCTAAGCCACGGAGGCTTACATAAGGAAATAAAATCATACTAATATATAAAAATGAGATGGTGTGTGTCTGTCTTTCTGTCTGCCTGTCTGTCTGTCTGTCTGTGTGTTACTCAATAACGCAAGAACCACTGGTCCGATTTGAATTAAATGTTGCATGGATGTAGCTGATTTACCAGGTTTACATATAGTATGCTTTTGATTTCGAAATTTTGCACTATTAAAAAATGGTGACCATTTTAGTGACGTCACTACACACATTGGTTTCAAAATATCAAATTTCCATGTCAAATAAAAAGAGAACGGTAGGAAATAGCAAACATTTGATGGCACATACGAGCTTTGA
The DNA here is from genome assembly GCA_946902985.2 of Meconema thalassinum. Taxonomy (NCBI): domain Eukaryota; kingdom Metazoa; phylum Arthropoda; class Insecta; order Orthoptera; family Tettigoniidae; genus Meconema; species Meconema thalassinum. The sequence continues at coordinate 361,732,886 of OX336394.1, read as the reverse complement.
AATTTAATTTCCTATCCAAAAGGTCCCAATCACTTTTCGTGTATCTCCAACGGTTAGCGAGTAAAACCGACATTTGTGACGTCACTACACCCTTTGGTTTCAAAATTTCATAATTCCATTTCAAATAAAAAGGGAACGCTAAGAAATAGCAAACTTTTGATGGCATACATGAGCTTTAACATTTAATTTTCTATCCGAAAGGTCCTTATCACTTTTCGTATATCTCGAACGGTTAGCGAGTGAAACCTGAATTTTGTGCAATAAAACACGGTCAACACCGACCGGTGCAGTATCTCTCTCTATATATAAAAATGAAAGTTTGTCTGTTTTTCTCTGAATTTCTACGGAAAATTGAGTTGTTTACGCGTTTCAGACTGGTTTTGATGGATGCGCGCGATTTTTTTTCGTCTGTCTGTCTGTATGTTTGTTTGTTTGTTTGTTCGTCTGTGGACAACTTTGTTCCCTTATAACTCGAGAACGACTGGGTGTATCAACGTAAAATTTGGTACAGATATCCATTAGAGGCACGACTATTATCATTGATATAACTCTTCTCCGTACCCCTCATAAAAGGGGGTTACCCCTTAAAATACATGCTGAAAGAGGCGTAGAAGGACGAGACAGAGCTCATTTTCATCCCCTCAATGTGAGACAAAACTCGGGTACCCGAAAACCACATTTTAAGGCCCTAAGACCAACCGTTTTTGAGATATTCCCAGAAAACTAATTTCATTTAATAAACTAATGAACAAATGCAAGCCAGTAACCATGCCAACGGATTCTCATTGCTGTAAGACGCAATGCAATTCCATTAATTACATTAGTGTGAAAGTTTGCAAACGGCTAGAAGGTTATCACGGAACCAAATTAAGCTGAAAAATTCATCAATACGTATAATGCGCTTAAGGGGATCAAGGGGTACTCTAGAGTTTTTTCACGCGATTTACACCTGCGAGTGTGGTACGGCAGGTCTATTATATTCCTATCCCCATATTATTCATTCATTCATTTCGTATAGGCCATCTATGGACCGCGTCATTCCCACTGTCTCCTACTGGCTTTGATGTTTGACCAGTACGCCCGCATTCGTTCTCGGTGGACTTCCTTCCGTTCCAGGGTCCAAATCTTTCCCGTTTTCAGCTTCGATTTTTCTTGGAAACGTTTGCAAGCTTGAAGTTTCCTTTTGAGTGCGGCGCTCCTGAATATCTATTGGTGTAATCCCCACTTCTTTCAGATCTTTATCCAGTTCTATGAACCAGGCCCATTTTGTTTTCCTCTCCTGAAAGTAAGTTATGTTGCGGTTGGTCAGTCTCGCTGGGCTCATTCGTTTCACATGCCCAAAAAATGGTATCCTTCTCTTCCGGATGACGTTGCTTATTTTCTCCACAAGAGTATATAGTTCATGGTTATGCCGTCTTCTGTATTCCCCATTGTATTTGATGGAACCCAATATCTTTCTCAAAATGTTTCTTTCTTTGGCCTCCAGTTTCTCGACCAAGCCTTTTTTGTTCACCGTGAGGCATTCAGAAGCATGCAAGACCTCCGTTCGGATGACACTGCTGTAATGTTTCAGTTTTGCGTTGAAGGATATTGACCTTTTCTTATAGATGTCCTTAGTTAAATGGTAGGCCATTTCCATTTTGCTCATGCGTGATTGAATACTTATTTCTCTGATAATATCCCTTCCCTGACCCGTCCTGAAAAGAAAAGTACATGGCCATTGGCTGCATTAATAATTTAAAAAATAGGTGTTATAATTTCTCCCTTTATTATATTATTATTAGTATTATATTATGGCGTACAACGACGAGACAAATCCCCTCGGTGCCAGAAACAAAACTCGGGGGCCCTAAAGGGTCCTCGAAAACTACATTATAAGGCTCTAAATCCAACAGTTTCTGAAATATTCCCAGAAAACTAATTTAATTTAATTTAACAAACTAATGAAGGAATGCAAATCGGTAACCATGAGAACATTATATCAAGGGGTGGCTTACAACTTTCCTTCTATTTCTGTAAGAAGCAATGTCACTCCATTTATTACATTTCTGTGAAAGTTTGCAAATGGCTATAAGGTTATCACGGAACTAACGTCGACTGTACAATTCATCAATGCAATTAAGGGGGTCAAGGGGTAACCTATAATTTTTTCATGCAATTTTCACGTTCGACATATAGTACAGAAGGTCTATTATATCTCCAAACAGCAACATTATTTTCAAAAATTCTTGAATTGAACCAGCATTTTTTTGCGGCTTTTAGGAATTTGGGCAATTTGAGGCTAAAGAACCTGAATTTTCATGCACCACAAGCCTTTATAATTTATGAAAGGGGTCTTCCGGTGTATGGGCACCTAGCACAACGTAGAGGGTCAGTTTTTATGTGACGTGTATTGCGTTTCGTCTACAAAGCTTTCAATTCTATTTCACGTCAGGAAGTACACGTTAGGTGAATTTAGTCTGAGAGCACTTTTTTTTTTTTTTTGTCGACAAACTGGTTCATCGTAAGGATGATTTTGTTTGATACTGTGTGGTAGATATACCCATATTTGGATATCTCGGTAATATGTTGTAGACAATAGAATTGTCTGTCTTTCTTTGTATCTTTATGTAGCCTACGCCTATAACTCGTGTTCGGATGCTTGGTGCATCGTAAAATTAGGTATGGTAACCATGAGAGTCAATACACCAATCATTTATAAAACTCTTCACCGCACTTTTCATACAGTAGAAGGGTGGATATAGAGAAAAACTTCTCAATACATGCTAAAATAGGCGAAATATAAAAATTATCCTAGAAGGACGACCGAAGCATATGTTGCGCTTCTCAATGTGAGACACAAAATTCGGGAATCTATAAAGGGTCTCCGAAAACTACACTTTAAGGGCCTTAAATTAACCGTGTGTGTGATATTCCCATAAAACTAACTTCGTTCTGATAAACTTGAAGGAATGACAAACCGCTAACCATTGCAACAGTAGCTCAATTGATAATGTCTGGTGTTAACAACGAACACCGTTCGAAGAACGGGTACTTCTGCTAGTACATAAATAAATAAATAAATAAATAAATAACGAAAGAAAGAAAGAAAGAAAGAAAGAAAGAAACTAGGAAAGAAAGAAAGAAATAGTTGAAATTTGAAAGAAAAAAAAACACCAAAAATACAATATGAAAACATTCTAAAATTTCACCTTTTCTGGCTCATCACTGAAATTGTGCACTCTTCAGTAAGAAAGGGTGAAAATTGAGAGTGTTTTCATATTGTTTTTTTTTTCAAATTTCAACTATTTCTTTCTTTCTGTCTTTCTTTCTTTATTTATGTATTTTATTTCCTTATGTATCTTTGGGGTAAACATCTTTCACCTTTCATTATGGTGCACCATAATACAGTAAGGTTTTTGAAGGGAATGTTTATTAGTGTTAAGCTATCAAAACACATTTTATCTATATCGGCTGATGAAGGGGCCAAAACAATTAGGCCTCGAAACATGTGCCAATGACCACTAAGTGATCATGTATATATAATACAATGAAGGTATTGATAAGGCGGAACTTTTGCAAAATACTAATACTAATACTGAAGGATTTTAACGCTCTTAAAAAATCCGACGACTTCGGCCTGGTCTGGACCCGCTATCTTGGACACAGCAGTTCAGCATGCTACCAACTACGCCACCGAAGCCGCATTTTAGAAAATTTTGTAAATATTGGTTGGATGGTTCCTTGGTGTATCATTTAGCTACTGGGTACATCGTAATAATTAGCTCCATGAACTCATTGGGTGTGTACAATTGGTTTCATTTTGTTAGAGTGTGCTTGTTTCTAAACTTAGAGACATTGGCTACCACATACCTCTCCCCACATTCTTTGCCGTTAGTCTGAGGCCAGTAACATTGTAGTGAAACTTGTTCATTCTTAGAAAGAGGGATTATTGTCCAGCCGTGCGTGTTAGAGAACCCCATAGTTTATTTATTGAAAGCCCGTTTTAAGTTGTGCTAGTGTGGTATCTATGCATTCCTGTATAAGGTGCGTTCAAAAAGTAACGAGCCAGAGGCTGGAATGCGCAAACCGGTGATTACTTCGGCTAATCGTGCCGTGTGTAACGCAGTGTGGTTCCAACCAGAGCGTGGAAGGTCACAGCCCGTCGCTAGAGGGCATGCGTGCACGTCACGTGACGATACAAAGCGAGCAGCAGCATGCATCAATCGTCCAACGCTGCCAGTCGCTTTGCATACAGTGACATGGAGGCGTCAACCGAAGAGAAAAGAGGTGTTGTTCGGTTTCTGACAGCGGAAGGAGTAGGGGGAGCGGACATTCATCGCCGAATGTCACAAGTGTACGGCGAACACTGCATGTCCCTTGCAAAGGTCAAGGCGTGGCACAAGCGCTTCAGGGAAGGACGGGTGTCGTTAGCCGATGATGCCCGATCTGGGGCACCCCCCTGCATTACCGATGACAACGTCCAGCTGGTTGATGTACTCATTACCCAGGACCGCCGAGTGACAGTGAACGCCATAGCCGCCGTGGTCGCCCCACGACAATTTACGACCTCATACGGCCATACAGTCGTGGCACTCCTGCAGAAATTCAAATGGGAGTTTCTCGGCCACCCTCCATACAGTCCAGACCTCTCTCCCTGTGATTACGCCATGTTTGGTCCTCTGAAAAGGGCTCTGCGAGGCCAACGATTCACCTCGGACGCCGACGTCCATCTGTACGTGCGGAACTGGTTCACATCGCAGCCCAGGGAATTTATGAGACAGCCATTCACAGCCTCGTGTCACAGTGGGACAAGTGCCTCAACAGCCAGGGCCAATACTTCTAACATACAGGTACTGGTTTCTTTAATTATGTCTCCGGCTCGTTTCTTTTTGAACGCACCTTATATATTGTTTGGTAACCTATGCTGTGAAGTTAATATGCATTTCCAATGAAATATCATGTAATTGAGTTAATAAACCCACTACATCAATGTATGATACACAAAACTTAGTAATTTTGTTATCAGAGCAAGTTTTGTCATAGGGGTCAGAAAGTTCCCCACGCCACCGTTCCTGTTGCATCAACGAGCGTCACCCGTGAGAACTGGCGCTTGGGTATTTTTTACCCGAGGCTTAAATGATGTTCTATATTTTCGTTTTGTTCAGTCCTCATTTCCTGTCGCCTGCAATACCGTCTTTCCTAGCCTTGAACTTCATCCAGAAAAAGTAACATGTCCATAGCTTTGTGAACACCCAAGTTAGTACTATATTATTTACCGTCGGGACAGTCCTCGCGTGACAATTCTCGGCATACATTAGTCGATGATGATGATGATAATTGTTGATTTAAGGGGCCTAACATCTAAGTTAACGGCCCCTAATGTTTTGGGTGATTGTGAAGATGAAAATGAAATGCAAACTATAACTAAAAACTAACAACTAACCAATAGACTAGAATAAGAAATGGAAAACAAAAGGAGAATAAGGCAAATAAAGGACAGAAGGAAAAGAAATGCCCTCAACCCTCGAAGAATGCGGATTGAGGGACTTGGAAGGAAGGAGAGCCATGAAAGGCAGATAGGAAAGTGAAAGAAGAGAGGGTCGACCCCACAGGTAAGGGTCAAAAGGGGTAAACCGGACCCATCTCAGGAATCCCTCGGGGTCGCCAACTCCCGAACTCACCAGCCGTGAGCCCCTGAGGGTGTAGCAATATCCAGTGTGCACCAGAAGAGGTGGGGCTACATACACCCTGCCTCCTTGAGGGCCTAGTACATTATTCGGGACGATATGTGAAAATAAGGGAGCAAATCCACCTATTTTGTGCAGCACCAGGGCAAACCACAAGGCTCACGTTTTACTTGGTCCATTTTTGAGGGCGAGGGACACCTTGGTCATTAGGTGACTAAAATTGAAAATAATTGTTTTGCCGCCAATATCCAGGCCATTTATACTGTAGCAAAAATTACTGTCATTCTTCTGCATGTTAAGTTTGAACAATAATAACAATACTATCGTATGGCCTGGGGTGCCGGGATCAATCTTTGTTAATTGACACCCAGAGGGCAGCTTGCGTGTCAAATTTAATGCTCCTTGGAGCGCTATGAATGTCAAGGAGGTTAGATAACTAAGCTCCTGGACGCTATACCGCTTTCTAGTAGAGAAATGCAGACGAGCAGGACAAGATGGACGAGGAGGACAGGCAAGAGGACAAGGTGGAGGAAGAAAAGGATGAGAAGAAAGGTAAAGAGAAGGAGGAGGAAGCGGAAGAGAAGTCAGGCAGATGGAGATGAGAGAGTGAGGCATCAGAAGAAGAAAAATGAAAAGAAGATAAAAGGGATAAAGGGGAAGAGAAAAGATAAGAAGAAAGGAATTGTTCAGAAGGATAAGATAGATAAGGAGGAAGAGGAGAAAATGCATTAACCACACTATCTTCAGAAACTCAAATTCATACTGCCAACATTCATATCTCTGATGATGGCATTTTATATATTCCATATCATCTACATAACCACATCAATTCTCTTCCTGTATTCACATCTTTTTCCAACAAGCCTACATCTACATAACCATTCTCATCTTATCTATTACGTATTTTCATGACTTGATTTAATTCGATTCAGTGGGATTCGATTTGCTTCTTCTTCTTCTTGTATGTTGTCTTCATCCTCCTCTGCCTTATCCTGCACCCTTTTCTTCACCTTGTCCTCTATCTCATACATCTCCTCCATTTGGCCTTGTCCTCCTTCACCTTGTTCTCCCGTTTTTCCCATTCTTTTCTTCTTCTTCTTCTTCTTCTTCTTCTTCTTCTTCTTCTTCTATGTCTTCACTTTCTTCCTCTTCATTACCAACTTCCTTACGCCCCCCACCCCTCAGATCATTTTCCTGCTTCTTAATTTCACTTATCTCATTCACTTCCTTACTTATAGACCCATTCCACTGCTTCACAGACTCCTTTAATTCATTAATATCTGAACTAACAGACTCCTGTAATGAACTAGTAGACTCCTTTAATAAACTAGCCGGCTCCTTTAATATATTAAGTCCTGAATTTACAGTATCCTCCATCTCTGTGAACTTGCTAAGCAGTATTAATAGCACATCCCGATTCATATCCTCGGCCTTTCATTTATCTACTTGCACTGTACTCACGTTATATTACTCATTTTTCATCTTAGTCAGCACATTTATTCATTTCCTTGTTCGTGCCTACGTTGATGTGCCATTTATAACGAATTGATTTACTGATAATTAGGGCTCGGATTTTTAGGTAAATAAATATTTTTTATGTCGGCCTGAATACATATATTAAGCATTCTTTCTATAAATACATAAATTCCTGTTTTTCACTTATTAGCACATAAAAAGACAAAATATTTACATTTTTCTAAAATAAGTTTATTGCATTTTTGTCCTGTGTTACTTCAACGGGGAAGAACCGGTGAGCTATCTAATCTTCATGCAGAGCATAGGCTATGTCAGCTTGCGACTGTGTTATTCTTAATTTATCGCCCCGTGCCACTCACTGTGGAAGCCAGGGATTTCCTTGTCCATAGCCATATTGCACCACGTGCTAGACCTCCCCCTCCCCCAGCTACCTGGAACCAGTGTCACTGACATGCAGTTAATTTCTGGCACTGTGAAGTGTAAGGCAGTTCCACGATGCCTAAAGTAAAAAAAAACTACAAGTCACTCGTCTGTTGCAGAATTTAAAGATGATTTTACCTCTGATGGGGGCGTTCTGTTCTGCCAAACATGTGCGAAAGCAATCAAGACTGAACAGCGATCTCAAGTTACACAACACCTCAAGGGCAAGAAACATATGGTCGCAGTTTCGCGCCTTCAGAAGAAGTGTTTTGCGATAATCGTCGGTCGTTTGTGATGGACAATCTAAAGATGTATCTCGTTGTGTATTCGAATGCTCAGCAGTCAGTGAAACATCGCATAAATTACAATCGTGAGTGCTGCATATTGTTGATATTCACATTAATAAAAAATATAATTAAATATTTTTACTTTTTTGTCACATATTTCAGGTATTAGACTACTTTCGATTTTTGCAAAAAATGAAAGTAGACATATGAGATCACTACATGGCGAAAAAAAGTGTGTCTGTCTGTGTGTGTGTATGTGTGTGTGTGAGTCTGTGTGTGTGTGTGTGTGTGTGTGTGTGTGTACTCTGAATGTCTGTCCCCCCCTATCAATTCGAACACGGTGAGCGCAAATTGAACGAAATTTGGTACAAAGGTAGCACTAGCAGTGTCATGTTTTATATCGCCACCATCTTGACGGAAACGTAATGGCGGCCACACAAATGTTCGAAGCTTAAATCAAATTACGATTAACCTAATCATCCGATCTCTACCAAATTTTGCATCAACATACCTTTATGGAGGGAGCATCCTTTGACCAAGCTAATAGGTCATTAGCCTAATATTTTGCGGATGGCGGCCATCTTTGTGTGAAAATCGATTGTCCCTATTAATTCGAACACGGTGAAACCGAATGGAACGAAATTTGGTACAGAGGTAGTAATAGCAAAGGGCACCTCAGTGTCATGTTTTATATCGCCGCCATCTTGACGGAAACTTATGGCGGCCACACAAATGTTCAAAGCTTAAATCAAATCACGACTAACCTAATCATACGATCTCTACCAAATTTTGCAACAACATACCTTTATGGAGGAAGCATCCTTTGACAAATCTAATAGTTCATTAGCCTAATATTTTGCGGATGGCGGCCATCTTTGTGTGAAAATCGATTGTCCCTATTAATTCGAACATGGTGAAACCGAATGGAACGAAATTTGGTACAGAGGTAGTAATAGCAAAGGGCACCTCAGTGTCATGTTTTATATCGCCGCCATCTTGACGGAAACTTATGGCGGCCACACAAATGTTCAAAGCTTAAATCAAATCACGACTAACCTAATCATCCGATCTCTACCAAATTTTGCAACAACATACCTTTATGGAGGAAGCATCCTTTGACAAATCTAATAGTTCATTAGCCTAATAGTTTGCGGATGGCGGCCATCTTTGTGTCAAAATCGATTACCCCTATTAATTCGAACACGGTGAAACCGAATGGAATGAAATTTGGTACAGAGGTAGCACTAGCAAAGGGAAACTCAGTGTCATGTTTTATATCGCCGCCATCTTGACGGAAACGTAATGGCGGCCACACAAATATTCAAAGCTTAAATCAAATTACGATTAACCAAATCATCCGATCTCTACCAAATTTTGCATCAACATACCTTTATGGAGGGAGCATCCTTTGACCTAGCTAATAGGTCATTAGCCTAATATTTTGCGGATGGCGGCCATCTTTGTGTGAAAATCGATTCCCCTATTAATTCGAACACGGTGAAACCGAATGGAACGAAATTTGGTACAGAGGTAGCACTAGAAAAGGGCACCTCAGTGTCATGTTTTATATCACCGCCATCTTGACGGAAACGTAATCGCGGCCACCCAAATGTTAAAGGCTAAAATGTAATTACGACCAACCTAATAATCTAGTCTCTACCAAATTTTGCAACAACAAATCTTTATGTGGGAAGCATATTCTGACCAAACTGCTAGATCATCAGCCCAATAGTTTGCAGATGGTGGCCATGTATGTGTGCAAATCGATTCCCCCTATCAATTCAAACACGGTGAAACCGAATTGAACGAAATTTGGTACAGAGGTAGCACTAGCAAAAGGCACCTCAGTGTCATGTTTTATATCGCCGCCATCTTGACGGAAATGGAATGACGGCCACCCAAATGTTAAAAGCTTAAATCAAATTTCGACCATCCTAATAATTTGATCTCTACCGGATTTTGCAACAACATGCCTTTTTGTGGAAAGCATCTTATGACTGACTACAAGGTCATCAGCCCAATAGTTTGCAAATAGCGGCCATGTATGTGTGCAAATCCATTCCCCAGATCAATTCAAACACGGTGAAACCTAATTGAATGAATTTTTTTTACAGAGGTAGCACTAGCAAAGGGCACCTCATATTCATGTTTAATATCCCTATAGCACGTTGTATTTCAACAAGCTACTACAACCAACATTCAATTATACTCCTTGAAAAGGACAAAGAGTTATAACAATGCCCATGCATTTAGGAGAAAGTAGGCTATATGTTCTTTACTGAACATCTTGTTTTTAATACATAAAAATAAATATTTTCCCGATTTTGGCACCTAAATATCAGAGCCCTACTGATACTAATAGTAGGGGTTGAGACCGGTGTTAGGCTCACAAGGAAAACTTTATTTAACCAAACTATTGTGTATTAACTGTAAAAGTCTTTTCGTACAATGGTAGTTACATATATGTTGAAGAGATTTATAATCCAGTTTAAAATGCATTAACCACACTATATTCAGAAACTCAAATTCATACTGCCAACATTCATATCTCTGATGATGGTATTTTATATCTATTCCATATCATCGACAGAACCAAATCAATTCTCCCCCTCTATTCACATCTTTTTTCCAACAAGCCTACATCTACATAACTATTCTCAGAAGAATAAACAAGATGTTCAGTAAAGAACATATAGCCCACTTTCTCCTAAATGCATGGGTATAGTTATAACTCTTTGTCCTTTTCAAGGAGTATAATTGAATGTTGGTTGTAGTAGCTTGTTGAAATACAACGTGCTATACGGATATTAAATATGAATATGAGGTGCCCTTTGCTAGTGCTACCTCTGTGAAAAATTTCGCTCAATTCGTTTTCGCCGTGTTTGAATAGACATGGGGAATCGATTTGCACACATACATGACCGCTATCTGCAAACTATTGGGATGATGACCTTGTAGTTCAGTCAAAAGATTCTTCCCACAAAAAGGTATGTTGTTGCAAAACTTGGTAGAGATCAGATAATTAGGTTGGTCGTAATTTGATTTAAGCTTTTAACATTTGGGTGGCCACCATTACGTTTCCGTCAAGATGGCGGTAATATAAAAAATGACACTGAGGTGCTCTTTGCTAGTGCTACCTCTGTACCAAATTTCGTTCAATTCAGTTTCACCGTGTTTGAATTGATAGGGGGAATTGATTTGCTCAAAAACATGGCCGCCATCCGCAAAGTGTTGGAGTGATGATCTTGTAGTTTGGTCACAATATGCGTCCCAAATAAAGGTACGTTGTTGCAAAATTTGGTAGAGATCGGTAGGTTAGACGTAATTGGAATTGAGCTTTGAACATTTGGGTGGCCACCATTACGTATCCGTCAAGATGGCGGCGATATAAAACATGACAGTGAGGTGCCCTTCCTGTACCAAATTTCGTTCAATTCGGTTTCACCGTGTTCGAATTGATAGGGGGGACAGACATTCAGAGTACACACACACACACACACTCACACACACCCACAGACAGACACACAATTTTTGGCCCTGTGTATCTCTCATCAGTCTACTTTCATTTTTTGCAAAACTCGAAAGTAGGCTAAAGAACAACACACAATCATAAAAGGAATATATAACCTGCTCAATTAAAACTGTAATGGGCAAAACCCCCTGCCACCTCTTGCTAGGCCACCACAAAGAATCCAGTAGGCTCAAAGGACTAGAATCTCGGTAGTGCCCCATCAATAGGCGGCCATGTTTCTAACCTCAGTGTGACTATTTGAAAAGGAACCGTTACACATGTAAACCAGATGAACGATGGAAAATCTACTCTGATCCTCTAGCAAGTCTGTAGCGCACGTCTCTCTCTTTGTTTGAATGTTAACTGCGTGGGCACTTGAAGTCAACCTGCTCTATGACGTTTGTTTACCAGGCATGTTATTCACAAGCTAACATAGCCCGTTACAAGAATAAATATCGTATATGTAGCATACAGATTGAGCACATACGAATTAAGGCAAGGCAAGACAATGACTACATTTGTACAGTATATTGCGCAGTATGCCTCCGGATATGAAACTAAACATTCGCTCAAACACAAAATGTGCGCACTCCGGGGAACCTTTTGTCCAAGTTCCAACCGTGGTTTACACGAGAACCTGTCAGGGAATATTATGAATGCTATACTAGCGGACCAATGAGAGAACCCTGGCATGTGTATAGACCACCCACGTGGCTTCACTAGTATGCGGGCTGTACGCCTCACAATTCTGGCAGGGGCTATCGTCTTGTTTATTTGTTTAATCGCACTTTTTAAACAAATTTCTGATACTTATGGAATCAGAGTGCAATTCGTCACTGTTGTGGGTAATTCAGCATAGGTCCTCAATCTTGTGCGCAGATTGTCCGACAAACACTTCTTTAATTAACTTCAGTTAACGGTGGAATTGGATTTTAACTCGCACTGTGCATCTATGACCTTGTTGAGAAAAGAACGCATATCAACTTTCTGAACAAGTAATTTGCTCCTCTAAAACGTAACTTGTTGTACTTACTCTTACTATCCTGGCTCCACAAACCGCAGTCGGTTATTGGCCTCGTCAATTAATTAGTTTCCTCCACCTCGTTCTGGTCTTGGCATCTTCCTCTCACGCTCCTAGTTGCTGGATGTCCTTGGCATCTTCCTCTCGTGCTCCCAGGAGCTGGATGTCCTTGGCTACCTGGTCCCTCCATCTCATTTTTGGTCTGCCAATAGGTCTTCGTCCGCTGGCTTTTTCTCACACAATTATCGCAGTCTAGATCCCTCTTCTATACACGTAGCCAGCCCATCTCTGCCTTCTTGTCTTAGCTTCCGCAACAACATCGGGTTCTTTTATACAACTGCTTTAGTTCCTTGTTCTTTCTCCTTCACCACTCACCTGATTCACAAAGTGATCCGAAAATCTTTCTGAATATTTTATTTTCAAAAACCATTACCTTTCTCTTTGTGCATTTGCTCTATCTTCATGTTTCTGGGCCATATACTGTAGCAATACTGGCCTAATTATAGTTTTAAATATTCGTATTTTGGTCCTTCTTGATAACAATTTGGATGTGAGTAGATTGTTAACTGAATATGATGCTCTCGATTCAGCTTTAATTCTCGCTTCTATCTCCTGTTCATCTTCGTTTCTATTGTTTATTAGTGTCCTCAGATATTTCTCTTCTACTTCTTACGTAAGATGTAAATAAATACATTTCACTCAAATAAAAATATTTCTTGTTCAAGTAAGGACTTTCTCCGTTGGCAGAAAACGACCAATGGATTTCTCTCACATAGCTTTAGTCATGAACGAAGGGACCGAGAGCCTAACAAAGCGAGATTGCCTGCCTCGCCTACCTCTTGGACTGCTGAAGAGCATTCGGGCACCACGGTGAAAGCGGCTACGTCCTTGAATGAACCAGAAACACCCGTGGCTCTCCAGGGAGCCTCAGTTCGGCACCCCTGAGTTACAGCGGAATATTCAAGGCTGCAGTATCTGAATGAACCTTCGTGAACTTATTATAAGACCTATAAACTAATTTTAAGTTCTACTTTTTCTTTCTGGAATATATATAAAATGATTGCATAATAATTTAAATGCGAGTACAAGGTTTAACTTAGAATTTCTTAGTTTAGGCTAGGTTATTATCTTCTCGACTGAATATATTAATCTTTTAACTGTGGCTTTAAGAGACGCCGAGGTGCCAGAATTTTGCCCTGAAGGGGATCTTTAACGAGCAAGTAAAACTACTGACACTGCTCCCTCACATTTGCGCACCCTGAAATGCCAACTGGCTGCACCAGGAATCGATCCTGCAACCTTGGGCACAGCCAAGTGAGAACGTTACCGCTGAGCCACGTAGTCAGTCATGTAGAGACGAGAATTATAGGCACTAAAAACAGTTAAAATAGGCAGGCATATAGGCTCTTAAAATAGCCAAAATAGGCATGTAAATAGGCACTAACGTGTAAAATAGGCAACAAAATAGGCATAAAAATTCTTATAATTTAATAACATACTTATCATACTAATATATAACAAGTAGTTCCGTGAAGAACTATACAGCATATTTTCATATATCCTACTTATGTTAATTGCCTCTATCAACATACAAAATTCAGTTTGATTGCTGTAATAGGTTCGTAGCTATTGAGAACCGACTAAATATTGCGGAAGGTCGCCGTGTTGGATTTTTATATATGTAGGTCTTAGAGTTATGTAATGTTACTTGAAGATTATTGTGTACATGTAGTATTCAAACTTCAATCGCATGATTAGGACACAATAAGAATAAACGACATTTTAAAATTTCGCACAGCTGCCATCTTGTGGTTATGGAAACAATTGAAATAAATTAGATGCCAGTGGATTAACATTCGTATAAGGATTTACTGATTCAAGTTTCACTGCACTCGGATAGTTAAATTGCGAGAAACGTCCATGTTAATATTTATTCTTCGCGTCGCCGCCATGTTGGATTTGTGATCACCAGGTTATTTAACATCCTCTAGGTGAACTTAAGTTCATAGCCCCTATGAACATAAAAAAATTCAGTTCGATTGCAATAATAGATTCGTAGATTTTCAGAGCCGTCTATATATTTCGGATGGTCGCCATGTTGGATTGTTAAATGTATAGGCCATAGAGTCATGTACCATTAAAGGAAAATTATTGCGTAGGTTCATTATTCAAACTTTCACTTCGATTGCATGATTACGACACAAGAAATAAAAACTTAATTTTAAAATTCGCACAGCCGCCATCTTGAGGTTATATAAACAACTGAATTAAATTAGACACCAGTACATTGCAATGTGTATAAACATTTCCTGTACCAGATTTCATTGCGTTTGGAACATTAAATCGCGAGAAAGTTCTATTTAACATTTTCAAATTCGCTTAGCCGCCATGTTCCTTTTGTAGTTAACCGGTTTTTGAAAGTCTTACAGATGAAATTCCAGTAGAGCCCTTTATCGCCGTACAAAATTTCAGGGTGATACCGCTAATAGTTTCCGAGATATAGAATGCCGGTGAAATATTTCGCACATCCGCCATCTCGTGGTTATGTAAACAATTCTACGAAGTTTGATGTCGGTGCTTTATAATGTGTATAAACATATACTGTACCAAGTTTTATTGCGTTTGGTTGGTTAAATCGCGAGAAACGTCTATTTAAATGTCGCGAATTCGCGTGGCCGCCATGTTGGTTTTGAAGTTATCAGTTTTTCAAAAGTCACATAGATGAACTTCTAGTAGTTCCCTTTCCCTTTATCACCGTGAAGAATTCCAGGGTGATATCGGGAATAGTTTCGGAGATATTTAATGCTGATGAAATATTTCGCACAGCCGCCATGTTGGATTGGTGATACGTGATAAAATTTGAAGGGCACGGTCGGGGTTACCCGAAATAGTGCTATGAACTTACCGAGTTTCAATGAAATCGCTCCAGCCGTTAAAAAGTTATTAGGGGGGGACACATACACACCTCACACACACACACACAGACACACACACACGCACACACAGACACACGGACAAAAGGTGATCTCATAAGCCTATTTTTTCAAAATTCAAAATTGGCTAAAAATGAGATGGTGTGTGTCTATCTCTCTGTCTGTCTGTGTGTTACTCAATAACGCAAGAACCACTGGTCAGATTTAAATGAAATTTTGCATGGATGTAGCTGATTTACCATGTTTACATATAGGATACTTTTAATTTCGATATTTTGCACTATTAAAAAATGGCGACCATTTTAGTGACGTCACTACACCGTTTGGTTTCAAAATTTCATATTTCCATATCAAATAAAAAGAGAACGCTAAGAAATAGCAAACTTTTGATGGCACAATCGAGCTTTAAAATTTAATTTCCTATCCGAAAGATCCTTATCACTTTTCGTGTATCTCCAACGGTTAGCGAGTAAAACCCACATATGTGACGTCACTACACCCTTTGGTTTCAAAATTTCATAATTCCATTTCACATAAAAGGAGAACGCTAAGAAATATCAAACTTTTGATGCATACACAAGATTTAACATTTAATTTGCTATCCAAAAGGTCCTTATCACTCTTCGTGTATCTCCAACGGTTAGCGAGTAAAACCTAAATGTGTGCAATAAAACACGGTCAACACCGAGCGGTGCAGTATATCTCTACATACATAAAAATTAAAGTTTGTATGTTTTTTTTCGCAATTTCTACGGAAATTTGAGTTATTTGCGCGTTTCAGACTGTTTTATCATGGATGCGCGCGAAAATAATTTTTTGGTCGGTCTGTCTGTCTGTTTGTTTGTCCGTGGACAAATTTGTTCCCTTATAACTCGAGAACGGCTGGGTGTATCAACGTAAAATTTGGTACAGATATCCATCAGAGGCACGACACTAATCATTGATGTAACCCTTCTCCGTTCCTCTCATAAAAGAGGGCCTACCCTCTTAAAATTTTCAGCCCCTCAATGTGAGAGACAAAACTCGGGGGCCCTAAAGGGTCCCCGAAATCGACATTTTAAGGCCCTAAAACCAACCGTTTTTGAGATATTCCCAGAAAACTAATTTCATTTAATAAACTAATGAACGAATTCAAGCCGGTAAAGCGGCTTCGGTGGCGTAGTTGGTAGCATGCTGAGCTTCTATGCCCAAGATAGCGGGTTCAAACCCGGCCGAAGCCGTCGGATTTTTAAAGAGCGTTAAAAATCCCTCAGTATGCCTTCCTTCGGAGGGGAAGTAAAGCCGGCGGTCCCATGTCATAGATTTATGGCATGTTAAAGATCTTTCCACTAATTACACCTGTGTGAAACTAAATTGGATAGGTTAAGAATGTAAACAACGCTCTTAGGTTGCTACGTTCGTTGCCAAGAGCCGACTGCGGTGGCGTCTAGTAGCTAGTTCTGAACTAGGCCTAGTAGTCGTTGACGGTGGCGTTTGGCGGCAAAAGTAGGAACTATTTGAAAATTCAAAGTTGCAGTCCCTACTTGAATTTAAAAAAAAACCAGATACACACACTAATACAGTCATCACAATTAACACCGGTTATCAGACAAATTCTACACACACCCAAAGTACACGGGGCTACATGACCGCGTTGTCGCAGCCCCTAAACTAAGGAACCAACCAACCAAGCCGGTAACCATGGCAACAGATTCTCAGAGGTCCATCTATTGCTGTAAGACGCAATGCAATTCCATTAATTACATTGGTGTGAAAGTTTGCAAACGGCTAGAAGGGTATCACGGAAAGAAATTAAGCTGTAAAATTCATCAATACGTATAATGCGCTTAAGGGGGTCAAGGGGTACACTAGAATTTGTTCACGCGATTTACACCTGCGGGTGTGGTACGGCAGGTATATTATATTCCTATCCCTATATTATATTATATTATTATTATTAGTATTATATTATGGCGTACAACGAGGAGACAAAGCCCCTCGGTGCCAGAAACAAAACTTGGGGGCCTCGAAAACTACATTATAAGGCTCTAAAACCAACAGTATATGAAATATTCCCAGAAAACTAATTTAATTTAATTTAACAAACTAATGAAGGAATGGAAATCGGTAACCATGATAACATTATCTCAAGGGGTGGCATCCAACTTTCCATCTATTTCTGTAAGAAGCAATGTCACTCCTTGTATACCTTGCCACGGTGGGTGAGTGGATAGCGTGTCGGTCTACTAACCCCAAGATTGCAGGTTCACTCCTGGCCGTGGTAAGTGAATTTTGAAAGGCGGCAAAAATACGACTCGCATGTCATACGATGTCGGCATGTCAAAGAACCCATTTGAATTCAGTAGGCCGTGTTCATAATGGCAAAATTAATCTCAGCAGTTTCCGCCAACACAAAGTTCCTCATTTCTCTACTAGAAAGTGCTATAGTGTTCAAGGAGCTTAGATATCTACCCTCCTTGACTTTCATAGTGATTCAAGGAACAACGAAATTTCGACATGCAAGCTACCCTCTGGGTGTCAAATTACGAAGCTTGCACCCGGCACCCGAGGCCATACGATATTATTATTAGGCTACTCCATTTATTACATTTCTGTGAAAGTTTGCAAATGGCTATAAGGTTATCACGGAACCAACGTAGACTGCATAATTCGTCAATGCAATTAAGGGGGTCAAGGGGTAACCTAGAATTTTGTCATGCAATTTCACGTGCGACGTATAGTACAGAAAGTCTATTATATCTCCAAACAGCAACATTATTTTCAAAAATTCCTGAATTGAATCAGCATTTTTTGCGGCTTTTAGGAATTTGGGCCATTTGAGGCTAAAGAACCTGAATGTCCATGCACCACAAGCCTTTATAATTGATGAAAGATGTCTTCCTGTGTATGGGGACCTAACACAACGTAGAGGGTCATTTTTTATGTGAGGTGTATTGCGCTTCGTCTACAAGGCTTTCAAATCTATTTCACGTCAGGAAGTACACGTTAGGTGAATTTAGTTTGAGAGCACATTTTAACTAATCTTTTTTTTTTTTTCGTCGACATACGGGTTCATCGTAAGGATGATTTTGTTTGATACTGTATGGTAGATATACCCATATTTGGATATCTGGGTGATATGTTGTAGACAATAGAATTGTCTGTCTGTCTTTCTGTGTATCTTTATGTACGCCTAGAAGGACGATCAAAGCATATGTTGCGCTTCTCATTGAGATACACAAAATTCGCGAGTCTATAAGGGGTCTCCGAAAATCACATTTTAAGACCCTTAAATTAACAGTAATATATAACACCGTTCAAAGAACGGGTACTTCTGCTAGTTTACTATAAAAAGAATTAACAACAAGCAACTTTTCAATGTTTTCTGGTAATAAGTTTGTTCTCCTGTCATGAAGAATGTTTTTATATTTTTATTCATCTACCTTACCTCGTAGCACACTGGCTACCTTTACCACTGCTTCCCATCCTGGGTTCCTCTGCAGGACCCTACCAAACTTTTCCCTGACAGCGGTTATCTTCCCAGAGGTTCCTTCCAAACTTCCCCTGACTACTTCAACAATCCTACATGACTCCACCAGGGGTATTCCACTCTTCTCTAACTCTGTGATTGCTCCAGGCAGCTTATTGAAATTTGCCAAATCGGACTACTACTCTTCCATCGGTAGTGAAATCGGTATCCCCTGTGATCCACTGCTTCAGCCAGTAAGACTTCGATAATTTGTCTTTCGGCATTGCCACGGACACACTTCTTCTTCGGAATAAATCACACAAGGTTCTGAAGTGAAGATAAAGCGTACGCTTACACAGTTCGCATCGAGAGGGAGGTAGAGGATACGGGTTGTGCAACATAATTCGACGTTGATTGGTCCTCGCATGTGTCTTGCGAGGTTGGAGGGGTTGAATGCTTCGAGGTCAAATTGTTCCTTGTTTCTTCTGGTGGAAATTTCCCAAGCGCTATTTCTGGTGACTTTTGAGAATTCCTATTCTTATTCGTGGGGTAAACACATATTGAGAAATGCGAATATAATTCTTTCGAGCACACCAGCTGCAATATAGTGCATTTTAAAATACAGTCAAAAGGCATCACATAGGCAATTACACTCCAAATAGGCACAAACCCATGAAATAGGCATTTATAGGCACAATAAAACCAACGAAATCTAGCCTAAAAGAACCTAAAACGGATTTATATCTCGAAAGCCTACGTTTCTAAACACAGGAATAAAATAGGCAAATTGGCAAATTCCCGTCTCTAGTCATCTGTATAACAATCTGTAATTTGGAACCGCTGTATAGCTTGTTGATACATTTAGGCGCTTTGTAACATCATGGCCATTCATCTCCGTGTACCTGGGTGTGTGCATAAACCGTCTGATAACCTGTGCCATTGTGATAGCTGGAGTAGTGTGTAAATTTTGAGGCTCGGATTTGGAAGGAGTTGTTCGCGACCATAGGTTAGGAACCATCCCGACAACTGGCCAGAGCAGAAGTGAAAAATCCCGGACGCCCACTTCTAGGATGCCTAGGTAATCAAACCCACCTCTTCTCAGTTCTGTCTAACGATGCTGGGTGTAAACCGTCCTTGGAAAAGGTGAATGCGGGCAAAAAGTTGGAGACTGGTGCCCGTGAACTGGGCTCCTTTTACTCCGTTTTGAGGGGAAAACTTGATAATAATAATAATTGAGTGATTTGAAATATTACTTCTGGCAATGGTATGTCACTAACCATTGCCAGCGTAAATGTTGTGCGATGAATAACATTTATGCAAGGTAATAGTAATAATTGTTCAATTAATCAGTTGGTTAACTAATTAATTAAAGGGGGCAGTGCTAAGTTAAAAACAAGATGTTCAGTAAAGAACATATAGCCTACTTTCTCCTAAATGTATGAGTATAGTTATAACTCGTTATTATCAAAGAGTATAATAGAACTATTCTTTGTTGAAGACCTTAGCAACGATTTACCTCTACCAAACGCCACAACCTAGATAAAAACTGCTACCATCATTGAAGAAAGAAAGAAAGAAAGAAAGAAAGAAAGAAAGAAAGAAAGATAAGAAGTTGTTGTTTGAGTCTTCAGTCTTTTGACTGGTTTTATGCAGCTCTCCATGCCTCCCTGTCCTGAGCTAATCGTTTCATCTCTACATAGCTACCACACCCTACATCCGAGGCAATCTGTTTAACATATTCTAACCTTGGTCTACCCCTACTGTTCTTGTCCTCGACCATTCCTTCCATAACTAAGCTTGCTATTCCTGGGTGTCTTAGTATGTGTCCTACCAACCTATCTCTTCTCTTCATTAGCAGTCGCCAGAAACATCTCTCCTCTCCCACTCGTCTTAATACCTCTTTGTTTGTAACCCTATCTACCCATCTGATCTTCATAATTCTCCTGTAACACCACATTTCAAATGCTTCAATTCTCCTCTTTTCTGCTACACCAATAGTCCAAGTTTCACTTCCATAGAGCGCCACGCTCCAGAC
Organism: Meconema thalassinum; assembly: GCA_946902985.2. Taxonomy (NCBI): domain Eukaryota; kingdom Metazoa; phylum Arthropoda; class Insecta; order Orthoptera; family Tettigoniidae; genus Meconema; species Meconema thalassinum. Next base: position 361,712,086 of record OX336394.1, on the reverse strand, counting down.
AAAGGCTTTCAAAAATGACTTCCTAATACCTAAATCTATATTCGATGTCAGCAGATTCCTCGTTTGTAGAAATGCTTCCTTTGCCTGAGCCAACCTACTTTTTATATCCTCTTTGCTTCGTCCATCACTGGTTATTCTGCTTCCTAAGTAACAGAAGTCTCCTACTTCCTTCAGCTTTTCACCTGCCAATTTGATCTCCATAGAGGTTTCTGATTTATTTCGGCTGCATTCCAGTATTTTTGTTTTACATTTATTAATGTTCATCATGAATTCTTTCCGTAAGACGGAGTCCATACCATTCAAAAACTCATTCAAATCCTCAGGCTTGTCGGCCAAGATGGCTATGTCATCAGAAAATCTCAGAGTTGAAATTATTTCTCCTTGAATCTTCACTCCCACTTTACATTTTTCTCTAATTTCCTTCATTGCTTGTTCAATGTAAAGATTGAAAAGTATGGGTGATAAGTTGCTGCCTTGCCTTACACCTTTCTGAATACCAGCTTCTCTCTCATGTCCTTCAACTCGAATGACTGCTGTCTGGTTTCTGTATAGATTGTATATCACCCTCCTATCCCTGTACTTTATTCCAATCGATTTCAAAATGTCAAACAATTTAGTCCAATCAACGTTATCAAAAGCCATTTCTAAGTCTACAAAAGCCATGAACGTTCTCTTATCTTTCCTTATTCTACCTTCCAAAATCAGCCTAAGACTTAGTATAGCTTCCCTTGTTCCTACATTTCTCCTGAAACCTAACTGGTCTTCACCCAACTCCGTTTCTATCTGGCTTTCAATCCTCTTGTAAATTATTTTAGACAGGATCTTTGAAGCATGAGTAATCAAGCTGATTGTACGGTAATCTTCACATCTGTCAGCTCCCACTTTCTTTGGTATAGGGATGATTACATTCTTCTTGAAATCAGGGGGTACCTCACCTGTCTCATAAATCCTACACACCAAGTGAAATAACCTGATCAGACCTTCATCTCCTATGCAGCGTAGCAACTCAATCGGTATATCATCTATGCCTGGTGCTTTGTTCCTGCTTAGTTCTTCCAAAGCTCTATCAAATTCTGATCTCAATATTAAATCTCCTTTCGCATCCTCATCAATTTCCTCCTCCCTTTCCATTACATGATTCTCAATCTCCTTTCCCTGATACAAACTCTCTATGTAAGCTTTCCATCTCTCAACCGCTTCTTCCCTATCTGTTAGAGGCTTTCCATTTGTGTCCCTAATATTACAGCACTTAGTCTTCTTTTCCCCAAAAGTATTCTTAATCCTTCGATAAGGTGTGTCTACTTTTCCTAATTTCAGACAATTTTCTATACCTGCACATTTCTCTTTCAACCATTCTTCTTTCGCTTCCTTGCACTTCTTGTTAACCTCATTTCTCAGACGTCTGTATTCTGCTTTCCCCTTTTCATCTCTTACATTCTTGTGTTTCCGCCTTTCATCCATCAATTCTAGTATATCCTGAGTGATCCACGGTTTTCTACCTATTCTTTCTTTCCTACCAATGTTTTCTTCTGCGGATTTTGTTATTTCATTCTTCAAAAGTGCCCATTCGTCTGCAATTGAAGTTTGTTTAGGGATTTTCATTAGTCCTTCCTTTATACTCTTCTTGAATCTTTCGTTTACATCCTTCTCTTTCAGTCTGTCTATTGCCCACCTTTTTGGCTTTTGACTTTTCTTCAGTTTCTTCAACTTTAATCTGCATTTCATTACAACCAGATTGTGGTCAGAGTTTATGTCAGCACCAGGATATGTTTTACAATCCAAAATCTGGTTTCGAAACCTCTGCTTGACCATAATGAAGTCGATTTGGTAACGCCCTGTATCTCCTGGTCTCATCCATGTGTATATTCTTCTATTGTGGTTATTGAATAAGGTGTTAGCTATGACCAACTCATGCTCGGTGCAGAATTCTACCAGCCTGCATCCTCGATCATTCCTTTCACCTAATCCGAAATCTCCTACTATCTTCCCTTCTCTCCCATTTCCTACCACAGCATTCCAATCTCCCATTACTATAACATTTCCATCACCCTTGATATACCTCAGAATTTCGTCTATTTCTTCGTAGACCTTTTCAACATCCTCATCATCAGCTTGACTGGTAGGCATATAGACTTGCACCACTGTGGTGCAGGTAGGTTTAGTATTGATTTTTGCTACAATAATCCGTTCACTATATTGCTCATAATATTCCACCCGCTGTCCAAGTTTCCTACTCAATATGAGGCCAACCCCTGCCTGGCCATTGTTTGATTTACTGCTAATGACCCTATAGTCTCCTGACCAAAAGTCCTGTTCTTCCCGCCAGCGCATTTCACTAATCCCAACCAAATCCAACCTCAACCTATCCATTTCCCTTTCTATGTTTTCTAACCTTCCACTTCCTAGCAGACTTCTAACATTCCACGCTCCGATCCGTAGAATGTCAGATTTCCTCTTTGTCACTTCTGTGATGTTAAGTATATCAAGAATGTTATGGATCTGGAGACATACTCGACCGGACTGGCTGCGTGGCTCAGCGGTAACGTTCTCGCTTGCTGGGCCCTAGGTTGCAGGTTCGTATCCTGGCGCAGTCAGCTGGCATTTGAGGGTGCACAAATGCGAGGGAGCCGTGTCAGTACATTTACTGGCACGTTAAAGATCCCCTTCGGGCCAAAATTCCGGCACCCCGGTGTCTCTAAAAGCAGCAGTAGTTAAAAGGGATGTAAAACCAATAACATTTTTATTATTATTATTATTATCATCATTATTATTATTATTATTACATATACGACCTGCCGTGGGCAACATCCAACTTTGAGTTGAGGCATGTCTTTACACGTCTGGTTGTGCATGGCTTTCACAACCCTAATTGAAAAAAAAGGAAGGAAGATTGTAGTTTTACGTGACCGTGAATCTTGTGATTATGAGCCACGGGACCTCCTTTTTACGTGGAATCCGAACCACAGGACATGGCATTTCACTTCTAAAATCTCACATGCTTTGACCGGGAATCGAAAACCCTAATTGAATTAACAAATCTTTCCATGACCCTACAGAGACGTGTGTATACAAACTACTATGTGAAATCGTTTTGTTCTTTACTTCAAATAACATTTTCAAGTAACACAAAATAGGCTGTTACAAACCCTTTAAAATAAAAAGTAAAAATGTATCGTAGTATCATCTTGTCATTCTTCAAATTCGATGCGCATAGAATGCCAATGGTATAGTAATCAATGGAGCCCCACGTAGACTAGTCGTGACATCTATTGGTGAAATATCGAACAATATAATCCTAACAGAGCGAGTGCATTCTAGCGGCCAGAAGAAGAAACTTTTCAATAAAGTCTGGAAGTTAATAAGTAGGTCGACGTGCAGTTACCTTTTTGGCAGCTAGATGTCTCAAGTAAATCTGCTGGCGAATTATGTTTTAATTAAATATATATTTTACACCATAATATGCACAATATAACGCTTAATTTTAAAACGACTGAGTCATTACAAAACAATAAACGTATAACATTTCAAGCAAAAAACCTAGCTCTGATCGGGTTTGAACCATAGGCATTTGAGCGATAGGCTAACGCTCTACCACTGAGCTAATTGTGTCAACGAATATCGTTCTATATAAAATGACTTACATAGAACTTGTTAGCAAATAATGATTTATACTAAACGATTTCATCACTGGAGTATATTATTTATATTTAAAGCATTTCATACAAAGTTTATTTATTTTGTATCAGTACGCTATATTGCATGCAATTCTCAAATTAGTGAAATATAAGTCAGGCACAAGATATCCGCTGCCATCTTGTCTTATTACTGAATCGGCTCAGCTTTTTAAAATCACATCTGCACTATAGTATTACAAAATAAACTTTTAATTTCGAACGTGCCTCTTCCTTTAGAACAGTTAAAACGATTCTCGGCTCGATATTCGGAACTGGTGGGTCCCATGATATGGATTATAAAGTTTGCATAATTCGCACGGCCGCCATTCTGAAATTGTATGGCGGACGACCTTGTAGTGTGGTCACAAGACGCATCCTATACGAAGGTATGTTGTTACCAAATTTGGTAGAGATCGGATGATTTGGTTAGTCGTTATTTGATTTTACGTTTTGAACGTTTGAGTGGCCGCCATTCAGTTTTAGTAAAGATGGCGGCGATATAAAACATGACACTGAGGTGTCCTTTGCTAGTGCTACCTTTGTACCAAATTTCGTTCAATTCGCATTCACCGTGTTCGAATTGATAGGGGGGGACAGACATTCAGAGTACACACACTCACACACACACAGACACACACACACACAGACTCTCACACACACACACATACACACACACACACACACAGACTCACACACACACATACACACACACAGACAGACACACTTTTTCGCCCTGTGTTGATCTCATAAGTCTACTTTCATTTTTTGCAAAAATCGAAAGTAGGCTAATAAAAGGAGCAGCTCATCTCAGCTTAAGTTCGGGGCCAACCCTCAGACCAGAATTAAATTAAACTAGCGGACCGTTGCGAGAACTCTCGCATAATGGGCTGTGTGCGCCCCATGTGTACAGACTACCCGCCCGGTCCTAGTGCTATGCGGGCTTTACGCGACAAAGTTCCACCAGGTGCTATCGTCTTGTTTATTTATTTGAAATCACTTTATAAACAAATAAATATATTTCCGTTGACTTTTCAAGAAATCTTTCCTGTACTATTGAGACGATTTGGAAGATTTTGGTACAAACCACACCTTCTAACTCCCTCTGGTTTAGGAGCTTGAGTTTTGTGAAACAAATTAAGCTTATTATATAATAAGAGTAACTTAAATTCCTTGGTGGGGAAGATGAGAGGTGTTCAGCTTAAATATCTAGTCGTTCACACTGTTGTTGTTGTTGTCTACCAGAAGATTAGTCCCCAACAAGTATTCCCTTGCTACTTCCTGAGTTGTTTGCGAGTTAGTGGTAACCGGTATACAATAACCAGACCTTCAAGAAATACACTCGCTTATTTTAAGAGACTGTCTGTTGTCTTGCTTGGTCATATCCCAATAAGAAGGTCTTTTATTTGTATAAATAATTATTTTTCAATAATTACTTCGTACCGGAAAAACCACCAGTTTTCATGAAATGAACTTAAGGAGGGATGTCAATGTAAATACAACACTTCAGAAAAGCTCATATAAACCAAAGAGTATAAAACCTAGTGCTATGAAAGTTGACAATATAATACTATCATTCCACAATTATTTTGACCCATTTTGAAAATTTCTGGAGGAAGGTTGAGTGAATTGTTGGACTAAATGTTTGCAAATTTATTTTTAAGTACGATACTTATTAAATACTAAGAAATATATTACAGTGAAATTTTGTTTGCTGTTTTGTTTCAAATACAAACTAACTTACAGTATATGTAAGGAATTTTGTCTAGGGTTTTGTTTTTATCAGCAGTTACGAGTTTCTTAGAGGATGGTTCCCGTTCGTGGGATATTAGCCTTCTAAGAGGATCTCCCATGAGTTTAGGGCTGAGTGTTTGTGAATTCATCACCATCGTTTAACACTCATCACTACGAACAGGTCTCTCCCTACTGTCAACTAAAAAAGAAAATGCCCCAGGCATCGCCGGAGTCGGCACGAAATTACGAAAGGGATACTCAGTGATTTACCCTCTCCTAAAACATCTACGAGTCAGGTTCACAGGAAATGCCATGTTGACTGAATATGAATAGTATTATGAAAAGTTATGACGGACACATTCATAAAATATTCAGTTTGCGGGGAGAAGCATTCCGCTGCTACTGAAAGCAGTTAAGCCTACAGAATATCTTGATCGTACAGTAAAAACATGTTTTTGAATTACCTTCCTGTTTCTGAAGTTGAAAACACTTTATAATATATTCATAAACAAGTCTGGTGAAAACATTAAAGCCCAACATTAAAATTCTGTAAACATAGCGGCAACGAATTTAATTACCGTACGTTGTCAACACTGCCATGAGATAGTGACATAGGGGCGCCACATGTCACGTTCAAGGCGGAGTATGACTTGCTGTACTTGCAGTGTTGGATGAATCAAATCTTCCTAAAATGCCATGTGGATGCCCATTGTTGTCTTAAGTAGACGTCGGTTGGTTGGTTCCTCAGTTTAGGGGCTGCGACAGGGCTGTACTTTGGGTGTGTGTAGAATCTGTCTGATAACCGGTGTTAATTGTGATGGCTGTATTAGTGTGTGTTGTCTGTAATTCAGATAAGGATTGCAGACAATCAATTTCAAGTGGTTCCTACTTTTGTTACCAAATGCCACTGTCAACGACATCTAGCTGTGAACTTTGCTACATGATGCTACTGCAACCAGCACCTGACGACGAACGTTGGAACTTATATGAAGCATTAACTAAATCCAACCTACAAATTTAGCTTCACACAATGTAGTTAGAGGAAAATTCTTTTATATGCCATAAATCTCTGACCTAGGACCACCGGCTTTACACTCTCCCCCGAAGGAAGAAATACTGAGGATTTTTTTATCGCTCTTAAAAATCCGACGGTTTCAGCCGGCTTTGAACTCGCGAAGAAGTTCAGCATGCTACCAACTACGCCACCGAAGTCGCTTAGTAGACGTCAAGCCTCAAATAAGCATGGGAGTGTTACCTTACATCAAGACTTCACAAACTGCACATGACAGAAGCTTAACTACATGAGGAGTCCAGGGGACAAGAACACTCATGTCTTATGGCATAGTGATGGTAGACTCTGGATTTTAACCATTATACTGCCAGGGGATTGATATATCGACCGAGGGAGCTTCTGTTAAGAAATACCACGAGCCGATCTATCGGCTGCGTTATTCATATAAACGTTTTATTATTATTCCGGGCCGCGTAGTGTTTATCAGTGTTGTAACCAAGGCAATCGGGAATCATTCCGTCTCTGGATATATCGATGTTCGGTGAATATTTAGATTCATAATAAGTATTTATTTGTCTATTTATTTTTCTAGAAAAAGATTTCCATGAGCAGAACTCTGTCGTGGGGAACAGTGCATAGTTCATTACACAGACAGCGTGTAATGTATTATGGGACTTAAACTTGCCTCACTGTTAATAAGAATAAAGTTAAATGTAAAGCTAATTATTTAAATAGTCGCCCACTTTTGGGTGATCAAAATGAAACATTTAATTGTGTATTAATCTAATAGTGTATCTGTATTGTTGTCAGCTTCACTAAAAAAGTACATAACGTGTAGTATCATATGTATTGCCAGGGCGCCAGATCATTTATATATCATTATCAAAATAATATATTAAACCTCGGTTAAACAAAGGTAGAGCATCGAAATTCCTATCTCCAGCCGTAGTGAAACTTACGTAATCTAACCTTACGAAATTTGTTCAGGAGTATGGTGTTGCCTTATAGTAATTTCTAGCTACTAAAGGAAACCAGTCAAACATTTTAATTTAAAATGAATTTAATATATAAAAACAACAAGTGCAAAAAATATAAAATACTAAAGATAATAATAATAATAATAAATTTAAATGAAAGAATCTACTGAATTTACTTGTATTATGGGTCTTGATTGGAAATTGGAGTATACTGAGTTAATTGAATATAATATATTGAATTTAATAAGCATGATAGCCTTCTGATTTGACTGGAGTATAACTGTTTACATCGCTCACAGCATTGAAGATCTTTGTAGTTGGATTGTTGCGTAGAGAGTTCCAGATGTTCCTCGAAGTAATTAATTTATATGTGGATGACGGAATAAATTCCAAATATCATCCCTGTGACAATAGCCTCGTACACAACCATGTCACAGTTTGATGAGACAGAATGTCTTATCAAATTCACATACTTAATAGTCAACTGTCTAGTTTAGAACTGCGTTATAGACTCCATCTCGCTACAAGTTCCTCTGCTCCACTCAGCATCATTCCCTCTCCTCCAGCAATTCAATAATAATAATCACCTTTCAGTTGGGCGGCCGTCATATATATAACGTTCCCAGGTAAGGCGCGTGTCATTCCTCTCTTCTGAGGTCGAGGCGAAATAAGCCCGCCTTTCACATATCAACAATGACAATACTTCTTTGTAGCAATTCTCGGGAGGTCCAGCCCACCTTTTGTATCAAGTTGCAAAGGACTCATTCATCGGCCCAGCATTGATAGTGGCAAGTCTTCATAGAATATCTTCTTAGTATGATTTGTATACTGGTAGAATATTTGATGTGACAGACATAAGTGTCTATTTATGTCATTTCCAAGAAGCCATGGCTAAGCCGCCCTTCTGTGAACAGCCCTCTTCTTCTCTTGTTCGAATTTTCTTCAGAAATAATATTCAATCAAGCGTCTTAACTTATTTCAAATATAATGTGTATCGCTCCAAGTCCTTTCAATTGCCATAATATTCTACATTACCGCATAATAATAGATATAAATATATTAGTTAACATAATAACTAATAAAAGGTAAAATGTAAACTTAAAAAATATTGATAATAATAATAATAATAATAATAATAATAATAATAAAATATATAAAATTATTTCATTCTGGTCACAAATTGGGACCATCACAAGCGGACTAACTACACAAAGGCCAAATTACAATACATTTAGAGAATACAAATATGCATTTTAAGTGTATTAGAAGCGATATTTTTGACACATTATAGTTTCATTTATAATGCAATTCCTGAATCCGGAAAATGTGTTACAATATATTTGGAGAAAACATATCAGAAACAATGAGGAAAAAAAAGATTGATGTTTCGTGGACATATTTATAGTAATATTGTTATTGGTTTTACGTCCCACTTAACTACTCTGGCTTTTAGAGATGCTGGGATGCTGGAATTTTGACTCGAAGGGTATCTTTAACGTGCCAGTAAATCTACTGACAAGACTCCCTCGTATTTGCGCACACTCAAATAACAAATGAATGCGCCAGGATACGAACCTGCTACCTTGGGCCCAGCAAGCAAGAACATTACCGCTGAGGGCCATATTTACAGAATGGATGACAATAACTAAACGAATTTTCAAATATCTTTGGGAAAAGAAATCAACAACCACCTGGATTCAAGAAGTCAAGAAAGATCTGGAAAGGAACAACATAAGAGAAAAAGAATTATTGAATGGAGAGGTTTATAGGACGAACGTCTTAAAACTGGAAGAATTCCAAGGGAGGAAGGAAAATAAAAAGAGCGCAAAATGGACTGAAGACTGGAAAAAGAAGCATAGTGAAACAATGAAGGAATACTGGAAGGAAAGAAAAGGACAACTAGGAAGGACGATTTGAAATTGTAACATGGTCCTTAGAATTGCGTAACGCAAGAAGAAAAAGAGAAAATGTCAGTATAAGTAAACGAGCATTATTTAACATGCTCTGAAGATATAATCTCATTATATTATACGCAAAGGTGTATGTTTCACAATATTCAAGCTCCTAAACCAGAGGGATTTACAAGGTGTGGTTTGTACCAAAATCTGACGAATCATCTCAATAGTACAGGAAAAATCTTGCATTTCTTATTAAGTCAACGGAAATATATATATTTGTTGTTAAAGTGCTTTTAAACAAATAGTAAAGACGATAGCCCCTGGCAGAACTGTATCGCGTTCAGCCCGCATAGCACTAGAGCCGGGCGGGTAGTCTGTACACACGGGGCGCACACAACCCATTATGCGAGAGTTCTCGCACGGGTCCGCTAGTACAGTACAATCAATAATGATAAACGTAAACATATTTGGATGAATGTGATTTTACAAGAGTAAATTATTAGTCTATACATTCCGGATCAGTAAATAGTATCTTTTTAAATGTTCACGAAAAAAATCCACAGCCTGCTTCCAGTCTCCGACCGGTGGTAGATCGTAGTACCTGTTTTTTTATAGACATGAACGAGTGCTGCAGTCAGTCGACATCCCGCGCATGTTATCTTCTGAACTCGTGTTCACTCACGTTCTTGCTCTGAGCCAATTAAGATAGGTCCTCTTTTAACGAAGAAGAAAATTTCCAATTTAAATGTTTTAAAATTTAATGCGTTTTTAATGAATCAAATTGATCATCATATTAATTATATAAAATGTAATATGTATAAAATATATTTGCCTGCTGCGGAAAAAGTATCAACATTCTAGGAGATAATGTTTATCAAAAATTTGTAATTTCACTAAACTTGGGTTGGGGTTATGAACATAACTATTCAAAATAGCTTGGCATCAAAAAGGTTAACATGAAATCTTGAATCGTGAATTTCAGCCTTCAAACATGCCTTAATATTCCCACTGTAACGCATAGGCCGCTGTGACAGGACCTGGTATCGTAGAGTGATTTAGTGGCTTTGTGACATCGTGGTCATGTACCCACGTGTACTTGGGTGCTTGTTGAATCTGTCTGATAACCTGTGTTATCTTCGGTGGCGTAGTTGGTACCATGCTGAACTGCTGTGCCCAAGATTGCGGGTTCAAACACGTACGAAGTCGTCGGATTTGTTAAGAGCGTTAAAATCCTTCCCCTTCGGAGGAGAAGTAAAGCCGGAGGTCCCATGTCATACATTTATGGCATGTAAAATATCCTTAGTACTAACTAAACTTGTCTGAAGCTAAATTTGTAGGTTAGATTTTGTTGAAACGCTCTATCAAAGTTCCAACTTTCAGCACTATTTGTCAGTGACATCTGGTAGCGAAAGATGGAACAACATGAAATTGAACAGGACTTGTAGCTCACCCCATGGGTATCCGCTTGAAGCAACTACAGCCTCTGGCGAGTTGAACATGTCTTCGGACACTCCTGGCACTACAAGCCAAATGCTAAATAAATAAATAAATAAATAAATAAATAAATAAATAAATAAATAAATAAATAAATAAATAAATAAATAAATAAATAAATAAAACCTGTGTTATTCTGGTGGTTGTATTAGTGTATGTATTTGGTGACTAGGGCTAGGATCAGGAAGGAGGAGGCTGTGACCTCAGTTAAGAGGCCATCCCAGCATTTGCCTGGACCCGAAGAGCGAAATGAAGGGAGCCCATTTCCAGGATAGCTGGGGTATGAATCGAATCCTCATCTTCTAAGTTCTGCCTCACGAGACTGACTGTACTCCTTTCTATACCCCACCTTACTCTATACTGTGGTTACAAATGAATGCGAAAATAATTATTCTTTCAAGAGATGTATGCAAATGAATTTTCCAACAATGTATAGCCCAGGCTACTAATTTCTTAATGTGTTTACCCATGAATAGACCAGCAGGACGTGTATCTGCTAGTGACAATCCTCTTCCAAGGCTTCGAGAAGGGAAGGCGGTCGTTTTATTACGTCACAATCACCTGTTATTATTACGTCATCTGCAGGGAGCTATTTGTATTCAACCAGCTGAACACATTTTCAGTAGAGTACAAAATTAATTTACATGTCAAAATCATACGGAAGTCATAGCTATTTTCTGCGTCACTGGTATTAATAACGTTATTTATGCGTTAGACCACGTGCATAACGAAACGGATTGTTCTTCAAACATGAGTGACACGACACGCTGCATGAGGCCTGTCCGTAATTCAATGGTGCAGAACGTTGGGCAGTATTAATTTCATCGCTGTATGCTTGACTAGTTAACATACAACTGTGGCACACTTTTAGGAATAAAATACGGGAACTCTCGCGTGAAAAAAGTCCTTAGATAGTGGAAGATCTGGCATTCCTGAATGGCAAATTATACGGTTTAAAATGGGTGTTTGCAAAAGGAGTGCATTTTAAATGTTTTGAATGTTCGTTGTGTTTGTTTACATTTTTGAACTCTTTGTAACGTGTTTCGAGCTTCCATCTCCTCTGACCAACATAGACGACCTTACAGCTATCTTCTTGGCATGTGAACAAACACACACCTGACTTCCAACGTGGGTTGTTCTTTGTTAGGTTGCTACTATGTACATACCGTGTGAGGTATTTGTTTTGAATGCTACATTGAGACCTGGATTCTTGAATATATTCGTTATATTGTATGTTCACAACGAATAAAAATAACGAGAAATCCTTAGATAGTAAGAGTTTTATTTGACCCAGTACTTCTCAAATGTCTGACTTACCAGAAAGAGTCTACGGTTTAAAATTAGTGTTGGCAAAATGACTGTAGAGTATTTGAAAAACATGGAATATTTTTCTAAAATAATTGTTGTTAATTTCACCAGTAGCAGTGATTTCTGAAGATAGAGATAGATCGTTTCTGGCCTGTTATTGCGATCTTCTTTAAAACCGGTAATGTAGTAAGAAGATCAATGAAATTCAGCGAGGAGTCCAGATTAGTTCGACGCTCACCTACCATCAGCCAATCCAATCACCTTTATTTAGTTCAGGTTTTACTTCATCCAAGGAGCTGTAAGTTTGCTCTTTTTGTAGGCCTACGTCAACATCGGCGGGTTATCCATAGTTGCTTGCAAACTTGACAGTTCTCTTTTCGTTTGATTTGAGGGGCTTATACATAGTGATCATTGAGCTCTGTGTACTTGGGGTGGCTGTATTAGTGTGTATAATTGTGATTAGGATTAGGAAGAAGGTGGCCATGAATTTAAGTTAGGAATTATCCCAGCATTTGCCTGGAATAAAAGCGGGAAACCACGGAATACCACTTCCGAGATGGCTGAATTGGGAATCGAGCGCACTTCTGTTCAGTTTAGACTCACATGCCCGAGTGTGCCCTGTTCCAGCCCTCAGACCAGAATTAAATTACTCCGCAGAGCCGGGAATTGAACCCGGACCTCCGGAGCGACAGCCTAGAATACTAGTCGCTACACCAGGAGGTTGACTAAGTAATCATTGTCTTCATACCAATACCTTTATTTTTAGCCTACTTTCGATTTTTGCAAAAAATGAAAGTAGACTTAATGAGATCAACACAGGGCCAAAAATTGTGTCTGTGTGTGTGTGTGTGTGAGTGTGTGTACTCTGTATGTCTGTTCTGTCGTGACTGTGAGCCTCCATGGTTCAGAACCCAGGACTGCGGTTCGGAGGAACATTATATGAGGGCAATAGAGTTATTATTATTATTACTAAGTTGGATGTGAGCTTTTGTAAGCCAGAATGTATTTCTCAAGGAAATAAGACTGTTGGAGCCAGGATGTGTACAGAGGTCTGTAAATATTGATTGGTACAGAAGGACACTTGGTCGAGTACTCAGTACTGTAGAGAGAGTGATTCATAGTCACAAGGAGTCCAGAATCTGGACCCAGCAATCATGTGAATGTTAGTACGGGCGGCCACCACCGCTGTGGGGCGCGCCACCGCTGTTGGGCGCGCCACCTACTGGGGCGCTGAGGGTGGAATGGACCACAGGCCTCAGTGGAGGGAGAGATGGACTCTGGTCATCTCTAGTTGGATATAATGATATCCAAAATGGCGAGCGGTGTTCTCACGCCTCAGTTCTTGCCAGGGTAACGTCGTAACGCACGCGAGCAGAATTCAGCCTCGCGAAGACATGCTAGATATCAAGTTACAGTAAGGACTTAGTAGCGCCAATTCAGACCTGCGTGCACTTACAGCAGTAACTTCACATAATTTGTATATAAAGTATATACTTCGACTGCCAAGGCATAATAAATCGGCAGTAGTTCAAGGGAAGTTCATCTTTTATTCCGGAAGTTCCGGGACTAGCCTACAAAACTCAAGTTCCCTCTTCTAGTGAACCGCTCGGCTAGGAAGGGAAAATCGTCGGAGGACCTGTTAACTTGCCAGAATGTCTCACAGGCCAGGTAGGTCACGACAGGCCTACTTCTTGGTGTCAGAAGTGTAGGGTCCCGAGTTCGACGCACTGAACAGAGCAACTTCAGAATAAAGAGAGAGATCGCGACATCGCAGAAGATTGTCCGATAAAGACAGCGACAATGCAGAAGATTGTCCGTCCGCGCATCCGCGTAAGCCGTACTGAGTGCCGCGCAACGCAGAAGAGAGAAGAAGAAGCCTACTAAGCATAAGGAGCCGTGCAGTAGCGAGCCGTGCCGCCAGCAGAGGGGAGAACCGAGAAGCAGCAGTATCCAGTTGGCAGAGAGACAACAAAGAAGAAGAAGCCGCCAGGTAAGCTAACCTTATTACAATGGCAAGACAGACAAGTGCAGCTACCGGTGTCCAGGTAGAGGAGAGGTTAGCAGACACAGACACAGTAAGTACAAGTGGGCCTTTTGTATCAGTAACCGAAGGACATCGCCAGATAGGTCGGGAGTTCGACGGAACCCAGCCCGACAGATTACGTGAGTTTGTGGCTAATGTAGACGCTGCTGTTCGTATGGTAAGGGACGATGATCAAGAGTTAATTTTAAGTATATTCTGACCAAAATTACGGGCAAGGCCCGAGATAAGTTGTTGGACAAACGAGACATAAATCATTGGGAGGCTGCCAAGCAAGCATTAGGAGAGTACTACGGATTTCAGGGCACATTACACTTATATATTTGCCAGATGTTTCAAACAGCGCAGGATCCGAGGGAAACAGTGGCGACATGGGCGCATAAAGTAGAGACTCTATCAGCTACGTTCAGGGAAGCAGTCCTCGACGGAGAGAGCTGGGAGGATAGGGAAGCTCAGTTAAGGATCACAAGGAAAATATGCGTAGCTAGCATCATACAGGGGTTAAGTAACCCACGAATCCAAGCTAGGGTCCAGGGCCACGGGGCCATTACTTTCGAGAAAGCGGTAGCCACTGCAAGGCAAGAAGAGGCGGTAAAACTCTCAAAGAAGGCACGAGAAAGGCTGCACACGAAACATAGCTCAGGGGTAAGAGCAGGTAAACCCGATCAGGAAAGGAAGGCACCACTAAGGTGGCATGCTAAGCCAGCGCAAGCAAATGTTAGGGTGGTCTGTTACAATTGTAACAGGGAAGGCTAAATCGCACGAGAGTGCAAGGAGGCCCGAACCCGAGGTGCACGCACCGCGTTAGGTAGTACACCCAAGGTACAGACAGGGGGCACCCCAAGTAAGATCATATGTAGATATTGTAAAAAAAACGGGACACATAGAGCGCGATTGCCGAAAGAAGCAGAGAGATAAGGAAGCTGTGGCACCGGAAGCCGTGCGCATAGTTAGAGAGAAGCCTCACAAGGAAGTGGACAGGAGTAGAACCTGTTACCGTTGTGGGAAGAAAGGGCACATACAGAACAAGTAGTTCCGTGAAGAACTATACAGCCTATTTTCATATATCCTACTTATGTTAATTGCCACTATCAACATACACAATTTCAGTTTGATTGCTGTAATAGATTCGTAGATATTGAGAACTGACTAAATATTTCGGATGGTCGCCATGTTGGATTTTATATATGTAGGTCCTAGAGTTATGTACTGTTACATGCAGATTATTGTGAACGTGTAGTATTCAAACTTCAATCGCATAATTAGGACACAAGAAAAAACAAGGAGATTTAAAAATTATTCACAGCTGCCATCTTGAAGTTATGGAAACAATTGAAATAAATTAGATGCCAGTGGATTAACATTCGGATAAAGATTTACTGTACCAAGTTTCACTGCACGCGGATGGTTAAATTACGAGAAACGTCCATGTGAATATTTATAATTCGCGTCACCGCCATGTTGGATTTGTGTTCACCAGGTTATTTAAAGTCCTATAGGCGAACTTAAGTTCATAGCCCCTATGAACATTAAAAAATGCAGTTTGATTGCTAAAATAGATTCGTAGATATTCAGTATCGTCTAAATAATTCGGATGGACGCCATGTTGGATTGTTAAATATATAGGCCATAGAGTCATGTACCATTAAAGGAAAAGTATTGCGTAGGTTCATTATACAAACTTTCACTTCGATCGCATGACTACATCACAAGAAATAAAAACTTAATTTTAAAATTCGCACTGCCGCCATCTTGAGGTTATGTAAACAATTGAACTAAATTAGATACCAGTGGATTACAATGTGTATAAATATTTCCTGTACCAGGTTTCAGTGCGCTTGGAACATTAAATCGCGAGAAAGGTCTATTTAAAATGTTCAAATTCGCTTGGCCGCCATGTTCGTTTTGTAGTAAACCGGTTTTTGAAAATCTTATAGATGGACTTCCAGTAGTGCCCTTTATCTCCGTACAAAATTTTAGGGAGATACCGCTAATAGTTTCCGAGATATAGAATGCCGGTGAAATATTTCGCACATCCGCCATCTTGTGATTATGTAAACAATTGAACGAAGTTAGATGTCGGTGCATTACAATGTATATAAACATATACTGTACCAAGTTTCATTGCGTTTGGTTGGTCAAATCGCGAGAAACGACTATTTAAAATTCGCAAATTCGCTTGGCCGCCATGTTGGTTTTGTAGTTACCAGGTTTTCAAAAGTCACATAAGTGAACTTATAGTAGTTCCCTCTATCACCATGGAAAATGTCAGGGTAATATCCGTAATAGTTTCGGAGGTATTGAGTGCTGGTGAAATATTTCGCACAGCCGCCATGTTGGATTGGTGAGTCGTAACAAAATTTGAAGGGCACGGTCGAGGTCGCCGGGAATAGTGCTATGAACTTTCCGAGTTTCATTGAAATCGCTCCTGCCGTTTAGATTTTATTAGGGGGGGGACACACTCACGAATCACACACACACACACACACACACACACGCACACACACACGGACAAAAGGTGATCTCATAAGCCTATTTTTTCAAAATTGAAAATAGGCTAAAAATTGCGGACAGACAGCCCGGGTACCACAAGCAGAAGTGGACCGGCGGAAGTGCTATAGTTGTGGCCGGCAGAGTCACATAAAACGAAATTGTCAGGAGGCCAAGAAAGGCCAGGGCCAGGGCCAGAGTAGGCGCACAGGAGGCAAGGCCATGAAAGGCCGAAGCAAGTGCGATGTTTGTGACCGGTGGTCACATGGAACCAAGGACTGTTGGTTAACGAGTGGGAAAGGTAATAAGAAAATCACGAAGACAGGGGCGACAAACTGGAACGGGTCCGTAACACAGGGACAGCTATGGAATCTCGTAATTTAAAGAGTCCCAAGGCACGTGACACGGAGGGCACTATATTAATGCATTGTGGGGGCCTCTGAGGTTCCTAATTGACACTGACTCCGATGTCAGCCTAGTGAAGAGGCAATCAGTGCCTAAAGGGGTTGCAATAAGTAGAGGCAGCACGATCGAATTAACAGGTGTAAGCGAGGGAACGATTTACACCCAAGGGACCGTTCAGTTTGTTATTGGAGGTACTAAACACACAGTTCATGTGGTGGGCAGTGATTTCCAATTAAGCCAGGATGGTATAATAGGGAGAGACATCCTAGCAGACAGCGTGATCGACTACCGGGAGGGTCATGTTACGATCCACGGTAAAAAAAAATACCCGCTGGGAGCGAGGGAGGCGAAGATAATCAGTCTCGAGCCTCGAACCCAGAAGGTGGTAGTTATTGAAGTCGATAGGAATCTACCAGTGGGAACCATCGAGAGGGCCGAGGTAGCCCCAGGGGTTTACCTCGCAGAGAGTCTAACTAGGTCAGAGCACAACGAGGCAGTAGTCAGCATGATGAATACTACTGAGGAAGAAGTGACTCTGTACAGTCCTCGAGTGCGAATGCAGGAGGTGGACAACACCTGCCTGGCAGAAGTACGCAAGGTACAGCAGGGCAGTAGAGCGGTAACCGGAGAACCGGCTACTCAGAAGCCCAGATCACGCCGAGTGATAGACTGCTTGCGAGTAGACCATCTCACGCAGGTAGATAAGGAGGGTATATACTCCATCTGTGCGGAATACAATGACATCTTCCACCTTGAGGGAGATAGGCTCACGTACACGGACGTTATACGTCACGAGATCCCAACGCCTCGGGATCAACCCCCGATTAATGTGCGGCCGTATAGACTGCCGGAGGCACAAAAGGGAGAAATACAAGCGCAGATAGATAAGATGCTAGGTGATGAAATTATTGTACCTAGTACATCCCCTTGGAACGCACCATTATTGTTAGTACCGAAGAAAATGGATGCGTCAGGTAAACAAAAGTGGAGAATTGTGATTGACTTCCGAAAATTGAACGAAGTAACGATAGGGGTTAGTTATCCCCTCCCACTCATTTCAGAGCTGCTAGATGCTCTAGGTAAAGCCAGGTATTTCAGTACACTTGACCTCTGCAGCGGTTATTACCAGGTGTTACTAAAACCTGAAGATAGGCCCAAGACAGCTTTTTCAGCGTTAGGGCGCAAGTATGAATTTGCAAAGATGCCCATGGGGCTGAAGGATGCGCCAGCCACATTCACAAGGCTGATGAACACAGTGCTTACCGGACTGACAGGTATTCAGTGCCTGTGCTATCTAGATGACATAATAGTGTATGGTAGCTCAATAGAGGAGCACAATGCTAAAGTTGAGAGATGTTTTTCAAAGGCTGAGAGAAAACACGTTGAAGCTCCAGCCAGATAAGTGTGAGTTCCTGAAGACGGAAGTGACATTCTTAGAGCATGTAATTACTGAAAGGGGAGTCTTATCAGACTCACGAAAGGTGCAGGCCGTGAAGGATTTTCCGAGGCCTACCACGAGCCGCCAGATTAAGCAATTCTGCGGGCTCAGTGGGTATTATAGGAGGTTTATACCCAATTATAGTAAGATCGCGAAGCCACTATATGAATTAGTGAAGAAGGACGTTCCCTTCATGTGGGGGGATGCACAGGAACAAGCGTTTGAAACGCTAAAGCAAAAACTCATTGAAGAGCCTATTTTGCAGTACCCAGATTTTGAAAAGCCATTCGTTCTTACCACAGATGCTAGCAACGAATCAGTGGGGGCCGTGTTGTCACAAGGGCCCGTGGGTAAAGATCTCCCAGTAGCCTACGCGAGTAGGACGCTTAATAAAGCAGAAAGAAATTATAGCGTCACAGAAAAAGAATTATTTGGCATTGTTTGGGGTGTAAAGTATTTCAGGCCGTATTTGTTCGGACGGCATTTCACGGTGGTGACAGATCACAAGCCGCTGAAGTGGGTGTTCAATGTCCAAGACCCATCGTCACGCCTGCTAAAGTTCCGATTGAAATTGGCAGAGTATGATTTTGAAATCATTTACAAGCAGGGCAAGCAGAACTGCAATGCTGATGCTCTTAGCAGGAATCCCACTGATGCACAGTGTCAAGCGCGAGTGATTAACTCGGCTGGGCACGAGTTACGGCAGGGGGACGGTCGTGGCCACTCATATGGAAACTCGTAGGAGGGTAGCAACGACTTCAAAACCCGAGGACGCTACGGTAGAGGGAATTGAAGCAGAAGGTAGTGAGGTCTCCGAGCAGAATTCAGCCTCGCGAAGACATGCTAGATATCAAGTAACAGTAAAGACTTAGTAGCGCCAATTCAGACCTGCGTGCACTTACAGCAGTAACTTCACATAATTTGTATATAGTGTATATACTTCGACTGCCAAGGCATAATAAATCGGCAGTAGTTCAAGGGAAGTTCATCTTTTATTCCGGAAGTTCCGGGACTAGCCTACAAAACTCAAGTTCAGAACGTCTCACAGGCCAGGTAGGTCACGACAGTTCCCACCCCTATCATTTCGAACACGGTGAAACCGAATTGATCGAAATTTGGTACAGACGTAGCACTGGCAAAGGGCACCTCAGTGTCATGTTTTATATTGCCGCATATTTACCAAAACGTAATGGCGGCCACTCTAATGGTCAAAACTTACGACCAAACTAATCATTGGATCTTTACCAAATTTGGTACCAGCATACCCTCATATGGGACGCGTCTTGTGCCCAAACTACAAGGTCATCAAATGTACCATTTCAGGATGGCGGCCGTGTGAAATATGCAAACTTTATAATCCGTAACATGGGACCTACCAGTTCCGATTATCAAACCAAGAATCGTTTAATCTGTTATAAACGACGTGGTTGGTTTGAAATTAAAAGTATATATTGAATTATTATAGTCTAGAAGTGATTTTAAAAATCTGAGTCGTCTCGGTTATTTGACAAGATGGCAGCTGATCTCTCGTTCTGACCTATATTTTACTAATTTCAGTATGTTGCATGCAATTTAACCGACTGATAAAAATTATATGTACTTAATATGAAATGAACACGGTTTGAAATATATTCCAGTGAAAAAATCGTTCAGTCCAAGTGAGTATTTGCTAATACGATGTATGTATTTGATTGATGACGCTTAGATTACGAGTGTACGATTGACTGAGTGATTAGAGTTTTCGTCTTTCACCTGGCTGGCCGGGGTTCAAATCCTATCAGAGTTGAATTTTATTGCTTGAAATTTTGTATATTTATTGTTTTTTGTGTACTGAGACGTTATAAAAAAGTCCTCTCGGCATGCCGGAAGGCGGAGTTAGATTTCATCGGGCAAACTTGGGGATAGGCGAAAATAGGCAGAATATGCACGTTTTTGTAAAAGGATCAGACCTCATTTATTGCGAGAAAGTATTTTATAATTGGAGCTTAATTAACTCCGTTTTTCGTCATTTTATGCATATTTTAAATATGTTATTGTCTTATGGGGACGGAAACCTTTTTGTCATTTGGGGTCCATTTTTAGCCTATTTTCAATTTTGAAAAAATAGGCTTATGAGATCACCTTTTGTCCGTGTGTGTGTGCGTGCGTGTGTGTGTGTGTGTTTGTGATTCGTGTGTGTGTGTCCCCCTAATAAAATCTAAACGGCAGAAGCGATTTCAATGAAACTCGGAAAGTTCATAGCACTGTTCCCGGCGACCTCGATCGTGCCCTTCAAATTTTGTTACGACTCACCAATCCAACATGGCGGCTGTGCGAAATATTTCACCAGCATTCAATATCTCCGAAACTATTACCGATATTACCCTGACATTTTCTATGGTGATAGAGGGAACTACTATAAGTTCACTTATGTGACTTTTGAAAACCTGGTAACTACAAAGCCAACATGGCGGCCAAGCGAATTTGCGACTTTTAAATAGACGTTTCTCGCGATTTGACCAACCAAACGCAATGAAACTTGGTACAGTATATGTCTATACACATTGTAATTCACTGACCTCTAACTTCGTTCAATTGTTTACATAATCACAAGATGGCGGATGTGCGAAATATTTCACCGGCATTCTATATCTCTGAAACTATTAGCGGTATCTCCCTAAAATTTTGTACGGAGATAAAGGGAACTACTGGAAGTCCATCTATAAGATTTTCAAAAACCGGTTAACTACAAAACGAACATGGCGGCCAAGCGAATTTGAACATTTTAAATAGACCTTTCTCGCGATTTAATGTTCCAAGCGCACTGAAACCTGGTACAGGAAATATTTATACACATTGTAATCCACTGGTATCTAATTTAGTTCAATTGTTTACATAACCTCAAGATGGCGGCAGTGCGAATTTTAAAATTAAGTTTATATTTCTTGTGATGTAGTCATGCGATCGAAGTGAAAGTTTGAATAATGAACCTACGCAATATTTTTCCTTTAATGGTACATGACTCTATGGCCTATACATTTAACAATCCAACATGGCGACCATCCGAAATACTTAGACGATACTGAATATCTACGAATCTATTTTAGCAATCAAACTGCATTTTTTAATGTTCATAGGGGCTATGAACTTAAGTTCACCTATAGGACTTTAAATAACCTGGTGATCACAAATCCTACATGGCGGCGACGCGAATTATACATATTCACATGGACGTTTCTCGCAATTTAACCATCCGCGTGCAGTGAAACTTGGTACAGTAAATATTTATCCGAATGTTAATCCACTGGCATCTAATTTATTTCAATTGTTTCCATAACCTCAAGATGGTAGCTGTGAAAAAAAATTAAATCTCCTTGTTTTTTCTTGTGTCTTAATTATGCGATTGAAGTTTGAATACTACACGTTCACAATAATCTGCATGTAACAGTAAACTCAAGGACCTACATATATAAAATCCAACATGGCGACCATCCGAAATATTTAGTCGGTTCTCAATATCTACGAATCTATTACAGCAATCAAACTGAAATTGTGTATGTTGATAGTGGCAATTAACAGAAGTAGGATATATGAAAATAGGCTGTATAGTTCTTCACGGAACTACTTGTTATACTTGTGGTCACACTGACCTTATGCAAGGTTTCGACACTGATGTATAACTATGTAACGGTCTGTTACTTCTTCACGCAAAATTCTATCTCCCGCAGAGATTTTGGTTGGTTCCTCTGTTTAGGGACTGCGACAACGCGGTCATGTAACCCCGTGTACTTTGGGTGAGTGTAGAATCTGTCAGTTAAACAGTGTGAATTGTGATGGCAGTATTTTCTGTAATTCAGGTAAGGACTGCAAACGGTCAATTTCAAAGAGTAGTTCCTAATGTTGCTACCAGATACTACCGTCAACGACACCTAGCTCTGAACTTGGCTATGAGATGCCACCGCAACCAGCCACTCGCAACGAACGTTGGATCTTCCCCTCCAAAGGAAAGCATACTGAGGGATTTTTAGTGCTCTTAGAAAATCCGACGACTTCGGCCGGCTTTGAACCCGCGAACTTGGGCATAGAAGTTCAGCATACTACCAGTTACGTCACCGAGGCCTCTTCTCACTTATTCAGATGGAAAACTGAATGTGATCGCGTGCACGTGCGTTGTCATGGCATCGTCTGATGGCTCATCCCTCATCAATTTAGTAGTGTTGTCATGGCAACCTCTGATAGCTCTTGGCATTTTCTTATAATTCCGAAATAATTTTTCTCATCCCTTGGCGTAATGGTGGGTCATATCAAAAATTCTTTCAGACAAAAGTTTTAGGTAATTATTAGGGGAAAATTGTCCATTTTGTACGGTTTTGATATTGTGCCTATTAAGAGAGATATGATTAATGTTTACCGAAAAACCCACTTTTTCCCTCCCGTTTGGTCAATGGTTGGTGCTACCAAAAACCTCTTCAAACATAAAGTTTTGGGCCTTATTCGACTCATAGTATGAACTTTCAATAGATTCGATATTTCAAATATTATGAGAGATATAGCGATATTTCACTTTTTCGAAAAAAAAAAGTCCCCCCCATTTTCACCCCCTTCGACCGATTGTGCCCATTAACGAACTTCACCGAGATTTTGTAGGGATACATATTATGTAAAATATTCAAATTGATTAGTGCAAAATTGCGGTAGTTATCGTGTCCACAAGAAAGTGATATATGTATATATATATATACATAAATTATATATAAACTTTTTAACTGACGGTGGTTTTGGGGTCTAGGGGATGTGAAACGTGTAGATATGTCGAAATTTTCCGGAAGTCGAAATATGGTACCCATTGCAATAGTTAGCTTTCTAATGAAATCTACCTAATAAAGCGTTATATGGTTATTTTAGGTAGATTTAATTAGAAAAAAAAAAGTCCTCTCGGCACGCCGGAAGGCGGAGGTAGATTTCACCGGACAAACTTGGGGATAGGCGAAAATAGGCAGAATATGCAGGTTTTCGTAGAAGGATCAGACCTCATTTATTGCGAGAAGGTATTTTATAATTGGAGTTTAATTAACTTAGTTTTTCGTCATTTTATGCTTATTTTAGACATTTTATTGTCTTATGGGAACGGTAACCTTCTTGTCATTTGGGGTCCATTTTTAGCCTACTTTCGATTTTTGCAAAAAATGAAAGTAGACTTATGAGATCAACACAGGGCGAAAAAAGTGTGTCTGTCTGTGTGTGTGTATGTGTGTGTGTGAGTCTGTGTGTGTGTGTGTCTGTGTGTGTGTGTGTGTGTGTGAGTGTGTGTACTCTGAATGTCTGTCCCCCCTATCAATTCGAACACGGTGAATGCGAATTGAACGAAATTTGGTACAAAGGTAGCACTAGCAAAGGACACCTCAGTGTCATGTTTTATATCGCCGCCATCTTGACGGAAACGTAATGGCGGCCACACAAATGTTCAAAGCTAAAATCAAATTACGACTAACCTAATCATCCGATCTCTACCAGATTTTGCAACAACATACCTTTATGGGGGGAGCATCCTTTGTCCACACTAATAAGTCATCAGCGTAATAGTTTGCGGGTGGCAGCCATCTTTATGTCAAAATTGATTCCCCCTATTAATTCGAACACGGTGGAACCGAATGGAACGAAATTTGGTACAGAGGTAGCACTAGCAAAGGGCACCTCAGTGTCATGTTTTATATCGTCACCATCTTGACTGAAACGTAATAGCGGCCACACGAATGTTCAAAGCTTAAATTAAATTATGATTAACCTAATCATCCGATCTCTACCAAATTTTGCAACTACATACCTTTATGGAGGGAGCATCCTTTGACCAATCTAATAGGTCATTCACCTAATAGTTTGCGGATGGCGGCCATCTTTGTGTCAAAATCGATTCTCCCTATTAATTCAAACACGGTGAAACCGAATGGAACGAAATTTGGTACAGAGATAGCACTAGCAAAGGGCATCTCAGTGTCATGATTTATATCGCCGCCATATTGACAGAAACGTAATGGCGGCCACACAAATGTTCAAAGCTTAAATCAAATTACGATTAGCCTAATCATCCGATCTCTAGCAAATTTAGCAACAACATACCTTTATGGACGGAGCATCCTTTGACCAAACTAATAGGTCATCAGCCTAATATTTTGCGGATGGCGGCCATCTTTGTGTGAAAATCGATTCCCCTTATCAATTCGAACACGGTGAAACCGAATGGAACGAAATTTGGTACAGAGGTAGTACTAGCAAAGGACACCTCATATTCATGTTTAATATCCCTATAGCACGTTGTATTTCAACAAGCTACTACAACCAACATTCAATCATACTCCTTGAAAAGGACAAAGAGTTATAACAATACCCATGCATTTAGGAGAAAGTAGGCTATATGTTCTTTACTGAACATCTTGTTATACTTGTGATCACACTGTCCTTATGCAAGGTTTCGACACTGATGTGTAACTATGTAACGGTCTGTTACTTCTTCACGCAAAATTCTATCTCCCGCAGAGATTTTGGTTCGTTCCTCAGTTTAGGGGCTGCGACAACGCGGTCATGTAACCCCGTGTACTTAGGGATGGCTGTATTAGTCTATAATTCAGGTAAGGACTGCAGACGGTCAATTTCAAGCAGTAGTTCCTAATGTTGCTACCAGGTACTACCGTCAACGGCACCTAGCTGTGAACTTGGCTACTAGATGCCACCGCAACCAGCAACTCGCAACGAACGTTGGAACTTCCCCTCCAAAGGAAAGCATACTGAGGGATTTTAGCGCTCTTAAAAAATCCGACGACTTCGGCCGGCTTTGAAACCGCGACCTTGGGCATAGACATTCAGCATGCTATCACTTACGTCACCGAAGCCGCTTCCCACTTAGATGGAAATACTGAATCTGATCTCGTGCAAGTGCGTTGTCATGGCAACGTCTGATTGCACATCCCTCATCAATTTAGTAGTGTTGCCATGGCAACCTCTGATAGCTCTTGGCATTTTCTTATAATTCCGAAATCATTTTTCTAATCCCTTGGCGTAATGGTGGGTCATAACAAAAATTCTTTCAGACAAAAGTTTTAGGCATTTATAAGGGGAATTTTGTCCATTTTGTACGGTTTTGATATTGTGCCTATTAAGAGAGATATGATTAATGTTTACCGAAAAACCCACTTTTTCCCTCCCGTTTGGTCAATGGTTGGTGCTACCAAAAACCTCTTCAAACATAAAGTTTTGGGCCTTATTCGACACATAGTATGAACTTTCAATAGATTCGATATTTCAAATATTATGAGAGATATAGCGATATTTCACTTTTTCGAAAAAAAAAGCCCCCCATTTTCACCCCCTTCGACCGATTGTGCCCATTAACGAACTTGACCGAGATTTTGTAGGGATACATATTATGTAAAATATTCAAATTGATTAGTGCAAAATTGCGGTAGTTATCGTGTCCACAAGAAAGTGATATATGTATATATATATATACATAAATTATATATAAACTTTTTAACTGACGGTGGTTTTGGGGTCTAGGGGATGTGAAACGTGTAGATATGTCGAAATTTTCCGGAAGTCGAAATATGGTACCCATTGCAATAGTTAGCTTTCTAATGAAATCTACCTAATAAAGCGTTATATGGTTATTTTAGGTAGATTTCATTAGAAAAAACAAGATGTTCAGTAAAGAACATATAGCCTACTTTCTCCTAAATGCATGGGTATTGTTATAACTCTTTGTCCTTTTCAAGGAGTATGATCGAATGTTGGTTGTAGTAGCTTGTTGAAATACAACGTGCTATAGGGATATTAAACAGGGATATGAGGTGCCCTTTGCTAGTGCTACCTCTGTACCAAATTTCGTTCAATTCGGTTTCACCGTGTTTGAATTGATAGGGAGAATCGATTTTCACACATACTTGGCCACCATCTGCAAACTATTGGACTGATGTTCTTGCAGTTTGGTCAGAGTATGTTTCCCTCATAAAGATATGGTGTTGCAAAATTTGGTAGAGACTAGATTATTAGGTTGGTCGTAATTACATTTTAGCTTTTAACATTTGGGTGGCCGCGATTACGTTTCCGTCAAGATAGCGGTGATATAAAACATGACACTGAGGTGCCCTTTGCAAGTGCTACCTCTGTACCAAATTTCGTTCATTCGGTTCCACCGTGTTCGAATTAATAGGGGGAATCAATTTTGACATAAAGATGGCCGCCATCCGCAAACTATTAGGCTAATGACCTATTAGATTGGTCAAAGGATGCTCCCTCCATAAAGGTATGTTGTTGCAAAGTTTGGTAGAGATCGGATGGTTATGTTAGTCGTAATTTAACTTAAGCTTTGAACATTTGTGTGGCCGCCATTACGTTTCTGTCAATATGGCGGCGATATAAAACATGACGCTGAGATGCCCTTTGCTAGTGCTACCTCTGTACCAAATTTCGTTCCATTCGGTTTCACCGTGTTTGAATTAATAGGGGGAATTGATTTTCACACAAAGATGGCCGCCATCCGCAAACTATTAGGCTAATGACCTATTCATTTGGTCAAAGGATGCTTCCTCTATAAGGGTATGTTGTTGCAAAATTTGGTAGAGATTGGATGATTAGGTTAATCGTAATTTGATTTAAGCTTTAACATTTGTGTGGCCGCCATTACGTTTCCGTCAAGATGGCGCGATATAAAACATGACACTGAGGTGCCTTTTGTTAGTACTACGTCTGTACCAAATTTCGTTCCATTCGGTTGCACCGTGTTTGAATTAATAGGGGGAATCAATTTTCACACAAAGATGGCCGCCATCCGCAAACTATTATGCTGATGACCTATTAGTTTGGTCAAAGGATGCTCCCCCCATAAAGGTATGTTGTTGCAAAATTTGGTAGAGATCGGATGATTAGGTTAATCGTAATTTGATTTAAGCTTTGAACATTTGTGTGGCCGCCATTACGTTTCCGTCAAGATGGCGGCGATATAAAACATGACACTGAGGTGCCTTTTGTTAGTACTACCCCTGTACCAAATTTCGTTCCATTCGGTTGCACCGTGTTCGAATTAATAGGGGGAGTTGATTTTCACACAAAGATGGCCGCCATCCGCAAACTTTTACGCTGATGACCTATTAGATTGGTCAAAGGATGCTCCCTCCATAAAGGTATGTAATTGCAAAATTTGGTAGAGATCGGATGATTAGGTTAATCGTAATTTGATTTAAGCTTTGAACATTCGTGTGGCCGCCATTACGTTTCAGTCAAGATGGCGGCGATATAAAACATGACACTGAGGTGCCCTTTGCTAGTGCTACCTCTGTACCAAATTTCGTTCCATTCGGTTCCACCGTGTTCGAATTAATAGGGGAATCAATTTTTACATAAAGATAACCTATTAGATTGGCCAAAGGATGCTCCCTCCATAAAGGTATGTTGTTGCAAAGTTTGGTAGAGATCGGATGGTTATGTTAGTCGTAATTTAACTTAAGCTTTGAACATTTGTGTGGCCGCCATTACGTTTCTGTCAATATGGCGGCGATATAAAACATGACACTGAGATGCCCTTTGCTATTGCTACCTCTGAACCAAATTTCGTTCCATTCGGTTTCACCGTGTTTGAATTAATAGGGGGAATTGATTTTCACACAAAGATGGCCGCCATCCGCAAACTATTAGGCTAATGACCTATTCATTTGGTCAAAGGATGCTTCCTCTATAAGGGTATGTTGTTGCAAAATTTGGTAGAGATCGTATGATTAGGTTAATCGTAATTTGATTTAAGCTTTGAACATTTGTGTGGCCGCCATTACGTTTCCGTCAAGATGGCGGCGATATAAAACATGACACTTTTGTTAGTACTACCTCTGAACCAAATTTCGTTCCATTCGGTTGCACCGTGTTCGAATTAATATGGGGAATCGATTTTCGCACAAAGATGGCCGCCATCCGCAATCTATTACGCTGATGACCTATTAGTTTGGTCAAAGGATGCTCCCCCCATAAAGGTATGTTGTTGCAAAATTTGGTAGAGATCGGATGATTAGGTTAGACGTAATTTGATTTAAGCTTTGAACATTTGTGTGGCCGCCATAACGTTTCCGTCAAGATGGCGGCGATATAAAACATGGCACTGAGGTGCCTCTTGTTAGTACTAACTCTCTACCAAATTTCGTTACATTCGGTTGCACCGTGTTCGAATTAAAAGGGGGAATCGATTTTCACACAAAGATGGCCGCCATCCGCAAACTATTACGCTGATGACCTATTGGTTTGGTCAAAGGATGCTCCCCCCATAATGGCATGTTGTTGCAAAATTTGGTAGAGATCGGATGATTAGGTTAGTCGTAATTAGATTTAAGCTTTGAACATTTGTGTGGCCGCCATTACGTTTCCGTCAAGATGGCGGCGATATAAAACATGACACTGAGGTGTCCTTTGCTTGTGCTACCTTTGTACCAAATTTCGTTCAATTCGCATTCACCGTGTTCGAATTGATAGGGGGGGACAGACATTCAGAGTACACACACTCACACACACACACAGACTCACACACACACATACACACACACAGACTCACACACACACATACACACACACAGACAGACACACTTTTTTCGCCCTGTGTTGATCTCATAAGTCTACTTTCATTTTTTGCAAAAATCGAAAGTAGGCTAAAAAGTCCTCTCGGCAAGCCGGAAGGCGGAGGTAGATTTCACCGGACATACTTGGGGATAGGCGAAAATAGGCAGAATATGCAGGTTTTCGTAGAAGGATCAGACCTCATTTATTGCGAGAAGGTATTTTATAATTGGAGTTTAATTAACTTAGTTTTTCGTCATTTTATGCTTATTTTAGACATTTTATTGTCTTATGGGAACGGTAACCTTCTTGTCATTTGGGGTCCATTTTTATACTTGTGGTCACACTGTCCTTATGCAAGGTTTCGACACTGATGTGTAACTATGTAACGTTCTGTTACTTCTTCACGCAAAATTCTATCTCCCGCAGAGATTTTGGTTCGTTCCTCAGTTTAGGGGCTGCGACAACGCGGTCATGTAACCCCGTGTACTTAGGGATGGCTGTATTAGTCTGTAATTCAGGTAAGGACTGCAGACGGTCAATTTCAAGCAGTAGTTCCTAATGTTGCTACCAGGTACTACCGTCAACGGCACCTAGCTGTGAACTTGGCTACTAGATGCCACCACAACCAGCAACTCGCAACGAACGTTGGAACTTCCCCTCCAAAGGAAAGCATACTGAGGGATTTTAGCGCTCTTAAAAAATCCGACGACTTCGGCCGGCTTTGAAACCGCGACCTTGGGCATAGACATTCAGCATGCTATCACTTACGTCACCGAAGCCGCTTCCCACTTAGATGGAAATACTGAATCTGATCTCGTGCAAGTGCGTTGTCATGGCAACGTCTGATTGCACATCCCTCATCAATTTAGTAGTGTTGCCATGGCAACCTCTGATAGCTCTTGGCATTTTCTTATAATTCCGAAATCATTTTTCTAATCCCTTGGCGTAATGGTGGGTCATAACAAAAATTCTTTCCGACAAAAGTTTTAGGCATTTATTAGGGGAATTTTGTCCATTTTGTACGGTTTTGATATTGTGCCTATTAAGAGAGATATGATTAATGTTTCCCGAAAAACCCACTTTTTCCCACCCCTTTGGTCAATGGTTGGTGCTATAAAAAAACTCTTCAAACATACATTTTTGGGCTTTATCCGACACATAGTATGAACGTTGAACAGATTCGATATTTCACATATTAAGAGAGTTATAGCAATATTTCACTTTTTCGAAAAAAGCCCACAATTTTCACCCCCTTCGACCGAATTAGCCCAGTAACGAACCCGACCGAGATTTTATAGGTATACATATTCGGTAAAAAATTCAAATTGATTGGTGCAAAATTACGGCAGTTATCGTGTCCACAAGAAATGATATACATAAATTATATATGAACTTTTGAACTGACGGTGGTTTTGGGGTCTGGGGGATGTGAAACGCGAAGATATGTCGAAATTTTCCGGAAGTCGAAACATGGGACCCATTGCAATGAAGTCGAAACATGGGACCCATTGCAATAGTTAGCTTTCTAATGAAATCTACCTAACTAACTATTGCAATGGGTCCCATGTTTCGACTTCCGGAAAATTTCGACATATCTTCGCGTTTCACATCCCCCAGACCCCAAAACCACCGTCAGTTCAAAAGTTTATATAAAATTTATGTATGTATGTATATATATATATATATATATATATATATATATATATAGATATCAGTTTCTTGTAGACACGATAACTGCCGTAATTTTGCACCAATCACTTTGAATTTTTTACATGATATGTATCCCCTTAAAATCTCGGTCGATTTCGTTAATGGGCAAAATCGGCCAAAGGGGGTGAAAATGGGAGGCTTTTTTAGAAATATTGAAATATCGCTATAACTCTCTTAATATCTGAAATATTGAATCCATTCAAAGTTTATACTATGCGTGGGATAAGGCCCTAAAATTTATGTTTGAAAAGTTTTTTGATAGTACCAACCATTGACCAAAGGGGAGGGAAAAAGTGGGTTTTTCGGGAAACATTAATCATATATCTGTTATTAGGCACAATATCAAAACCGTACAAAATGGACAATATTCCTCCAATAATTCGATATGACCCACCATTACGCCACTGTGTGAGCAAAATTATTTAAATTATAAGAAAATGCCAAGTGCCAAGAGAGGTTGCCATGACAACTTTACTTTTAATTGATAAGGGATGTGCCATCAGCAGTTGCTATGACAACGCCATTGCACGAGATCACATTCAGTTTTCCATCTGTCTGTGGGAAGCGACTTCGGTATCGGAACTGTTAGCATGCTGAACTTCTATGCCCAAGGTCGCGGGTTCAAGCCCGGCTGAAGTCGTCGGATTTACTAAGAGCGCTAAAAAAAAACTGAGTATGCTTTCCTTCGGAGGGGAAGTTCCAACGTTCGTTGCGAGTTGATGGTTCCGGTGGCATCAAGTAGCCAAGTTCGCAGCTAGGAGTCGTTGATGGTAGTATTTTTAATTATGTAGCCTATTATAGGTAGATTTCATCAGAAAGCTAACTATTGCAATGGGTGCCATGTTTCGACTTCCGGAAAATTTCGACATATCTTCGCGTTTCACATCCTCCAGACCCCCAAACCACCGTCAGTTCAAAAGTTTATATATATATATATATATATATATGTGTTTGTATATAAAATGCATATCTATCAGTTTCTTGTGGACACAATAACTGCCGTAATTTTGCACCAATCACTTTGAATGTTTTACATATTATGTATCCCCTTAAAATCTCGGTCGAGTTCGTTAATGGGCAAAATCGGTCGAATGGGGTGAAAATGGGGGGGGGGGTCGAAAAATTGAAATATCGCTATAACTCTCTTAATATGTGAAATATCGAATCCATTCAAAGTTCGTAATATGTGTCGGATAAGTGCCAAAAATTTATGTTTGAAAAGTTTTTGATAGCACCAAACATTGACCAAAGGGGTGGAAAAAAGTGGGTCATTCGGGAAACATTAATCATATCTCTCTTAATAGGCACAATATCATAACCGTACAAAATGGAAAATATTCCCCTAATAATTACCTAAAACTTTGTCTGAAAGAATTTTTGATCTGACCCACCATTACGCCAAGGGATGAGAAAAATGATTTCGGAATTAAAGAAAATGTCAAGTGCCATCAGAGGTTACCATGACAACGCTTCTAAATTGATGAGAGATGAGCTATCAGAGGTTGCCAAAATAACGCAATTGCACGAGATCACATTCATTTTTCCATCTGACTCTGTGGGAAGCGGCTAACAGGTAGCATGCTGAACTTATATGCCCAAGGTCGCTGGTTCAAAGCCGGCGAAAGTCGTCGGATTTTCTAAGAGCGCTAAAAATCCCTGAGCATGCTTTCCTTTGGAGAGGAATTTCCAACGTTCGTTGCAAGTTGCTGGTTGCGGTGGCATCTAGTAGCCAAGTTCACAGCTAGGTGTCGTTGACGTTAGTATATGGTACAAAATTAGGAACTACTATTTAAAATTGACCGTCTGCAGACCTTACCTGAATTACAGACTAATACAGTCATCACAATTATTAACACCGTTTATCAGATTCTACACACACACAATGTACACGGGGTTACATGACCACGTTGTCGCAGTCCCTAAACTGAGGAACCAACAAAAATCTCTGCGGGAGATAAAATTTTGCGTGAAGAAGTAAGTAACAGACTGTCAGATAGTTACATATCAGTTCCAAACCTTGCATAAGGACAGTGTGATCACAAGTATAAAAATGAACCCCAAATGACAAGAAGGTTACCATCCCCATAAGACAATAAAATGATAAAAATATGCATACAAAAACGAAAAAAAAAGTTAATTAACCACCAAATGTAAAATACTTTCTTGCAATAAATGAGGTCTGATCCTCCTACGAAAACCTGTATATTTTGTCTATTATAGCCTATCCCCTAGTTTGCCCGGTGAAATCTACCTCCGCCTTCCGGCATGCCGAGAGGAATTTTTGCAATGGAAAATATATATTTAATTAAAACAACATTCTCCACCGGAGTGACATCTACCAGCTTTCAGTTGTACTATGCAGGAGCCTTGGAGCTAACCACAGCCCTCTAGATGCGAGGTGCGCTCTATACCGGCCAGTTAGTGAACCCAGTCTTAACGACTCCTAGGAGTAATAATACAATGGCATTCGTTTATTCGTTGTGCACCAAGGCATTGTTGATAACCTCAAAACTTGCAGTATGGATGATTTGGAGATGGATTATTTTGTTATACCGTGTGAAAATGAAAATCCACAGCCTGCTTCCAGTCTCCGACCGGGTCAGGAATTGAATGAATGAAGCCCCCATCTAGTGGCGAGGATATGAACTGTGCCGGCTGCCGAGGCCTGACGCACTCCTCTGGGGCAATGATTAAATGAATGACAGATGAAATGAAATTATAGTGGAGAGTGTTGCTGGAATGAAATGTCGACAGGGAAAACCGGAGTACCCGGAGAAAAACCTGTCTGCCTCCGTTTTGTCCAGCACAGATCCCACATGGAGTGACCGGGATTTGAACCACGGACCCAGCGGTGAGAGGCCGGCGTGCTACCGCCTAAACCACGGAGGCTTCTGTTATACCGTATTGTGCCCAACTCTAGGAATGGGTATTCCAAGATTCAGACACCTAGATATCAAGGGAAAGGCTACAGCCGCTTTTGAAAGTTGAGATATTTGAATATCGCGCTACATTGCTTCTCGAAGCAATTGGAAAGAATTTACCGATACTTGCATGTCAAGTGACGTAGCGAGTAATAGCAGAGGTCGAGGCTATTTATTAATTAAATAGTTAACCATGGAGTAGAGACTTGAGACTGGTATCAGATTACTGGCACGGCCAAATGAAAGAGAATGCATTTAGTATCAAGTAAATCGGACCAGGGATACCAGAGATATGAGGATTTCCAGATATCAGCTGATGACGCGTGACCCTGGCAGTTTTGAATAAAAGCCGGCTGGCGCAGGCATGGTTAGCTCACTTCAACACAAGCACTTGCAGAGCAAGTTGCTGCTACGCTGAGCCAAGGCACATGGTTGCCGGATCTACGCAGAAGTAATTTTCAAAGTTGTGATAGTCACAAAAGTGCTGCGCTACGAAGTGGAACTTAGTAAGTTTCCGGCGAGGAGAATCACTGAGGTGATTGAATTTTTTTTCTACAGACATTAGTGGAAATATTTATGTTTCTACATGGACATATGCTAGACTTTGTCTAGAATTAGTACTTTGTCACAGTCCAGTAATAACCTAGTACACTGAAGACCAGTCGATCACGGTGGTGTTCATTAGTCTACGCAAGGGAAACTACAGGTTGCTTAGCGCATGGTAGATGGTGTTAAACCATGCCCAGGGAACGATCTTCAGAATAGCCGTTGATTGGTTAGACTGTCAGTGTCTTCTTGTATTGATAAGATTACCGTGAGTTATGTTACAACTGACATATCTAAGAATAGATCACTTAGATCTGACCCCATTTAAACAAACTGTTATGGCTTTGATAGAAGCCCATATTAAAATGGAACAACAGTTAATTCAAACGTCAAGAGATACTACCACTATGTCTGACTAGACGGATTGTGGGTATATAATGGCGGCCGATACAAGGATTATACGTGCTTGTCCGATAGGGCATGTTTATGGATAAATCTGGTACAGACCAGGTTCACTACGCTTCAAGACCATCAAGAAATGTAAGCCACATTTGAATTATATTATGCCTAGCTAATTGGAACAAACTATTTTTCTGCAGATGACCAACACATTTATTTTTCTTCGTATTTAAATCTTGCAATGATTTACGCAAGACTTGTGAGAGTTATTCTGAGTATTTTCAGCACTCAGAACAGTTTAGGATCGATGACCGAGCATATCGAGCATTTATTTGAATTTTTCATATTTTTGGGAAATCACGGTAATCAGCCGATGTAACTGTAAAAGTTAAATTATTTTTGTTGAGGAATGGATATTTTTTCCATATTCGAAGATTCGAACATGTGGATTCTCACATAATGAGATGATAATTAAACATATAACAAATAATAATAATAATAATCCACTAATAATAATAATAATAATTTTTATAATTTTTCTAAATAATTATTGGATATTATATTTTATAATAATCATATGTATTGAGAGAGAGCCTATGAAGTAGTTTAATCATTTCTAGTTTGGAACAGGAGATTTTCCGAAGGAGAGTGGTTAGCGCAAGCCCGCATTCAACCAACATTTCAGTTCTGGTTGAACAGTTGATATTTGCAATGAGCAAAGTATATTTTTCAGATAACACGGAGAGGCATGAAACGGGAAGCAAATGATATTTGTATCAAATAGGATATTTTTGTATTTATATAAAATCATGACGTAAATACACTCGAAAGTGAAATAAAGATTTTCATGAGTATGGTAAATTCACGGGTTGAACTGAATGGTAAAATAAAATAAACTTGTAAGTTTATTAATCTTCCAGTGTTGATAACAAGCAGAGGCTTGATTTATTGTATAAATTTTGGGAAGAAAGTTTATGTGTGTTGAGTAGTTGAAATGCCATTCCCAGGTGCGCATGTTTAAGTCGCAGGAATGAGGAGGTTTTTTCGAGCATCAATCAAATAGCAGGTTCGATGGCTCAGGTTTATAGTAGGAGTATTGGAGCCACACATTTCGTCGTATGAATGACCCGAAGGTTATTTCTTAGAAACCATCAGTTCTTATTTCAACCTTGTTTACGAATTCCATTTAGACTTTGATTTGGCTAGAACCCGGATTTGTCATGATAGTAGTTTATTCTTCTTCAGAGGAAGACCTTTGCCGTTGTTGTTGTAATATTGTGTTCTTACACAAATAATAGAATGGGCCACTGCCAATTAAAAATAATTCTTTAACCACGAATAATTTGAAGGATGTTTTCAATCCTAGTGCCATGAACTAAATGAATTCATTATGAAACTACAATTCTTATTTCCGCATTCTGTCGAAGAATTGCAAGTTGTGAAAATTGCTAAAATGGCCATGAATATAAATATTTTTTATAATAATGATTCCAAGTGGAAAATCAAATAGTTGAATGGTTCAACCATTTATGGATCAAGTTGATGATTCAGAAATCATATATTTTGTGAGGAACTTGAAGTTCATAATCGAGTCACTTCTCGAATGTTTAATGTCAGAAGAACAATTAATTTTTTGTTGTGCTTCGCACAGTTCTTCGATGCTATGCTCAAGGTCAAATACTTTTCAGATGTTATTAATATGTGTAAATAATTTGTGTTGCTTCAATGATAACAATATTTTTCGACAATATTTTTGAAACTGGAAAAATAAGTGAAAGTTAAAATTCTATGAACATTTATTCTACGAGTGTTAACATTATGTAAAAATTCAAACAGTGATCTACGATATTTCCAGTAGAGACAATTAAATTTGAACTGGATTTAATTATAAATAATTTTGGAACACAGTCTACAGGACTAACAATCAGACTTGTGTTTCCAAACAATAATTGTCAAATGTGTTTGGAAAATTTCTGTATATTGTGTAAATAGGAGTGTGGATCGCCACACGTGAGTGATGCTGCTTTGAGCATTTTTGCAGTCTATTTTAAATTCAAAATAAAATGAGATAATTTTACTTGATGTGTTACGCCCAATTGAATCTCCTTTTATCCTTATTGTTGAATTGAGCCAAAAATCAGTAAAGCATTTTTTTCATTTGATGTCGTTTTTGCGATTAGCTTTAACCCATCTGGCGCTCCGGGATATTTTGACTCTCGTGCTGACTGATTATTGGTAAAATGCATATGTGGTCGTGCGGACTCCGGTCTAAACGGGCACAGTATATTTAAGATTATAAATTTCCGGGTTGCGAAGTTACTTCTCATAGGCCTATATCCTCTTAGTACACGACACAGAACAACAACGTGACGTCAGTTTCTGATCTGCTCTGATTGGCTATTACATTGCTGCAGTCGGGTAGTTGGCAGTCGAGGATAAAATTTTCGACTGCCGACTACCGTCTACCGAATGCCAGCTACCAGCTACCAACTGCAACTCCATGTTGTGTATGGTGCCTATAGTATACATGGGGACGATCGCGACTGCCGACTGAGAACTACCAACTACCGACTGCCGACTGCGCTTTGTGGATGGGTCTTAATAGAGCAACGAAGTTACAATTATTGTAAGTAGTCGGTGTTAATAAAAGGAATACCTAAGTTGTTTGGAGTGTTTGCTGATGAAATTGCAAAATGCTGGGGTAAATTATAAACTATGGTTTGAACGCCACTGCTCAAATCCTGTGTGCCAATTTTCACTTCGAATAGGAAGAGATTAGGAGGTGATAAGGACGGAGAGTTATAACTATACCCATACATTTAGGAGAAAGTAGGCTATATGTTCTTTATTGAACATCTTGTTTTCCTTACGAACCGGCCAAACCTAAGGACCACTCAAATATCACTTCATTTCCTTCTTATCGTTCTTTATTCCTTCCCCTTCCTCCACATTTCCTTCATTCTTTCTCTCTTCTGTCGATCCTCCTCCCCTGCACTCTCTCTTTTCTTCCACACGAACCTTCATGTGAGAAAGTTTTTCCCTGAAATGTTTTCTGTCTTGACAGTCTTCATTGGTGATCCCTAACGTCCCGAGTTTTTATTGTAATTCTTCTTATTATATGTTATTATAATTTAAGGATATAAGAAGGGTAGTACCTCGGATTATCAAGCTAAAATTCGATTGAATAGAAATAAGAAATTAGAGCGATTATGTTATGGAAGGA
This sequence comes from Meconema thalassinum, assembly GCA_946902985.2. Taxonomy (NCBI): domain Eukaryota; kingdom Metazoa; phylum Arthropoda; class Insecta; order Orthoptera; family Tettigoniidae; genus Meconema; species Meconema thalassinum. The sequence goes on along the minus strand of OX336394.1, from coordinate 361,674,250 downwards.
AAGAAAGAGAAGGATAGGGTGGGAAGGGAGGAAAAAAGGCGAGAAGGATCTCGCGATCATGAGTTCCGGGTTCCACATTAGGAGCCCAAGATATGTAATTCCCTCGAATAAATATTATAAGCCCGTGATTATTACCCCTAACATAAACATTATGATTAGTAGAGCTGTCGATCGATAAAAAAAATCATCGGTTAACCGAATGCATTTAATCGATTAACCGGTCGATTAATCGACTTACAGTATAGCCGGTTTCACACAGTATCAGTTCGAGAAGAAAATACCTTTGAATAATATATTTTATGTTCGACCCTGACTATTATATCTCAGAAAACTGTTCTATAATGAGGCTCATTATAACACTTTGTCATTATGAAACAGTTTCTCCCACCAATCAGAGCTCAAGAAACAGTTGTTTGACCAATTAGATAATTAGATGCGCTGAGTTCCACGGCCTTCTAATTTAAATTTCACTGCCTGGCCTAGTGTCATAGTAGGGTAATCGAGGAGGCCATGGTCAAATACAAGGCATTTTCTGCGTCTCATGCGCTCTGTTCAGTACATAAAACTGGCGAAATATCGACAGATATTTATGAATATTTATGTTCGAACATAAAATAGTTATAATAATTATCGTCGAACATAAACAGTCGTATGCAACTCGCCTATAATGGTAATTAAGACACTCGTATGGAAATTATAAAACTCGCGTACGCTCGTTTTATAAACATACTCGTGTCTTAATTATTGCCATTATAGGCTCGTTGCATAATGTACTATTAAAATATTTACAATTCCATTTGCTATGAGGAAGATACAATATTAAATTTTAATTGTATTGGAGCCGTGAAAGTAAAATAAATAAATTCAAAAGCATTTAAGTTAATAATACTAGCCTATTTAAAATATATTTCAATATTGAGTATTTCATGACACAAGTGTTTGAAGTTGAAGTTCACAGTTGCTAGAGTCATATTTCTTTGCTTCAGGACTTCACACATGTCAGTAAGTGACATACTCAGAACTAAGGGCTGCCCTTCTCTTAGTAAGAATATTTCCTGTGTCACTGAGTCAAACGACTTCTAGACTTCAGTTTATTTATTTATTCGTATCAAAAGTATACCTTTTACATTTAAAATATGGTACTTAACAATGCACATATCAAATCGTTTCTGTCCAAAATGTTGCCAAGTCACGGGCATGAGGTGTCGCAGCCATCAAGTCCTCCATTGGGCAACTTAAAGGACACTTAATGCAATTCAAGAAATGGACTGTGGTTTGGACTTCACCACAATCACATAGCCTGGATGTGCCAGGAAAACCCCACTTTGGTTCTTGATCTACCAACACCAGTGTGAAGCCTGTTCAATGACTTCCACGTAGACCAGTGTTCCTCATGTCCTGGAGGGAGATGTTGAATTGGTAGCATCCAGCCATCAAGTTGAGTATTTCTAGATCTCCATAATCTTAACCTTGTGGACTTATCAGATTCATGTAGATCTTCTGTTGTACTCAGGAAACTCCTCCTAGACCTCAGTCGTCGATGGGCAGGTTTATATCCGTACAATGGGTGTGCGCATGAGGTAATTGCTTTGGTTTTCTTAGTCCTGGCTGCAACTTCTCTTCTAATATCTGGTGGAGCGATTCCAGCCAAACAGTAGATTCTATCCCGTGATGTTGGTCTCAAACAGCCAGTGATAAGTAGGCATGTTTCATTAAGAGAAGTGTCAACTTGTTTAGCATGACTGGAACTGTACCAAACTGGACAAGCGTACTCTGCAGCGGAGTAACACAGAGCCAGGGCTGTAGTTCGCATCGTCTTTGGATGTGTTCCCTAATTGGTTCCAGACTTCAGTAATACGATATAATAGCCTGTCTGGTATTTATTTTCCTATTGTTTGTAAAAACGGTGGGCAAATCCATTAGTTTAAAGAAAGCAATTAAGGAGATATTATCGCTTTTATCTTTGTGAAGCAAAGGCATGAGCATCAGCTAACTTAAGTGACCTGTCAATCTTACAATAGCTGATGCTAGCACGCCAAATGGCGAATAATAATAGAATACGCAAGTTTTGTGCGACGCAAAACACCACACTACTATTCCAATCGATTCGATTGGTCGGTTAATCGTATTTTTAGATTAATCGATTAAATGGAGACCTCTAATTATTAGCGTCAACAAGAATTGTTCTTCGTACTTACTTCCAAACAATGTGTAAATACATTTTGAGTTCCTTCATGCACTGGCATAACCTTCTTTCTCTCTCTACAATTCCCGAATTTAATTGCGCGTAATGTATCAAACGCGTCGTCCTTGTCCAGCTTCCTGGCCGGGCTGTTTTAATGTTATCTACCTGCACTATTTCTCCTCACCGCCCCGCTTTACATGAGGTTCCCAATAATTATGCACATTATTCTGTCAGCTGATAGGACATTTGCACACTAATTTACTGGCCACATCTCAATTCTCCACAATTTAGCTTGTTACTGGTCAACTTTCCAAACTTATACGTATTAGGGATATTCATCGTCAGCGCAAGCAAGAATGTTAGACTTTCTCCTCCGAGCCGCACTCATCGATTTATTATCATATTGTTGTTATTATTGTTGTTGTTGTTGTTGTTGTTGTCGAGTAATTCAGAAGCTTTGCGATATTGATGTAAAGTAACCTCGTGAACTTCAGGTTGTGCAATAAACTGTATCATAATGCTGGCTAGGATAGTGAGTGATACTTTTTAACCGAGTCCAGGTTTGAGGAGAAGTCCGTGACCTCTTCCCGGTATTCTCCTGGAGTAGAAGTTGGAAACCACAGAAAGACCACTTATAAGACAGATGAAGTGGGAATCGAAACTGTTCCTTATCAGCTTTGCCTCTCAAGACTGAGAGTACTTTCCTCCATACCCTCTGTAATCTTCCCAGTTACTAAATTATTCCACTTTCAATACACAAAAGAAGTCGTGGGATGTTTACACATCATATGGAAGAAAATAAAAACTTAACATCGATTGGTGTCTATTCTGAATACATTATACAGGGTGAAAGTAAAATGCCACACTTGGAGGTCGGCATGCGGTTCCTCGTCGAAATTCACGACAAAAGTTTATCTTGCAAAACCTAGTCCTGCCAATAGGTTTAACAGAAATGCGTGTTAAGAAACGAGGCTCTGGCAGCGCTGTAACTGCATGGCCAAAAACTGGTCGCAGGAACTCGGCTCTCTGCTGCAGCTGTTTCATTAGCTCAGTGAGACGAGGTAATGCCATAAATGCCGGTTGTGCGGACGCACCGATGTTCGAGTCGCGTTCACGCCATTATTTTTTTTCCAGGTAATGTATCAAATTGCATCCAATGTTCACCTCCACTATGCAATACACTATGTCTTACCGTTACAGTTACCTGTATTTAATCATTCAAACGTAACATGAACTTCTTACAGAGGTAAACGACCCATTGTTTCGTCCATCGCACAAATAAAGCCAATAGAACATAATAGTGGATACAGTAACATCATCTCTATCCAATGCGATACAAAGAAGCACACTACTGTAGGTAGATTGCCCATTATGCTACGCACCATAATTCCATAGTGTACATTTGACGTCCAGTCTTCTCTTCACAGAGCCGGTACGTACACTTACAAGCAACGCCTTCACTTCACAGCAGATGTTCAAAGCGACCTCCTTGCATTTGCAAACACTTCGCCACTCGTTGGAGCATACCTAGCCGGGCCCAATGCAACACACTTGCATCCACCATTACCAATGCAGCATGCACGCGAGCTATTAGGTCTTGTACACCCATGGGTGGAGTACTATAAACTTGTTCATTTAAGTGTCCCCACAAATAAAAATCTAGTGGATTACGGTCCGTGGAACGTGGCGGCCAGAACATTGGACCTCCAGGACCAATCCATTTCCCTGAACACGCTTCCTTTAAACAGTTACGCACAGTCATTCCAAAGTGTGGCGGTGAAACATCATGCTGAAACCATAGCTGTCGCCGAACACCAAGTGGAACGTACGATAACGGGGGGAAATAAACTCGTCTGGCAATAGGAAAGGGTCTAAAAGTACTCCTCCCACGATTCCAACCCACAGGCTTATGCCAAAGCGTGCCTGAAAACCACGTTCACGGGTGACATGTGGGTTGTGGTCAGACCAATAATGACTGTTGTGATGGTTGAAAATACCTTCCCGAGTGAAGCTACATTCGTCACTCCTTAGCACATTCTCGATAAAATATTCGTTATCTTTAACTTATTGCAAATGCAATTCACAGAACTGTACTCGTTGAATGTGGTATTCTGGCCGCTGGTGCTGAGTTAATGTGTAATGATATGGTTTCAGTTCGTCGTGCAACACGTCAACAACCAGTGTTGGAGATACCTGGAACTGCCTTGCAATATCACGGGTACTTCGCTGAGGTGATTGGTGAACGGTTTCAAGAATTGCGTCCTCCGTTTGTGGAGTAGGTTACGTCTAGTCCTTGGATGACCTCTGTCCACTACTTGTGGGCGAAGATTACCGGTTTCCCACAAGCGTTGATCAAGGCGACGAAAAACATTCTTACCGGGATGGCGCCTTTGAGGGTACCGTGCCGCATACTCACGAGCAGCACCCAACACTAAAATAATATCGACGTATTCACCATTTGTGAACTCCATCATGAAGCCACCCTACCTGATCTTGACAGGACCAGTTATGGTTGTGCAATGCGTGGTTAGTCGACTCATGCATGCCGTTTAATGGATCACACTGTGCGTTCTTTTGTTCGTTATCGTTTTACGGACTAAGCGAGGATCCCACCATTACCACCACTGAGGACAATGTCCTGGAGCTTGGGACTCAGAGTCGGGGATACAACTGGGGAGTGTGACTAGCACTTTGCCCAGGCGGCCTCACCTGCAAAGCGAACGGGGGCCTGATGAAGGGATGGGAACAGTGGGAGGGTTAGGCAAGGAAAGGGGAAGGAGGCGACCGTGGCCTTACTGTAGGTACCATCCCGGCATTTGCCCGAAGAAGAAGTGGGAAACCACGGAAAGCCACTTCGAGATGGGAATCAAGCCCCCTCTACTCATTTGGACCACCCGTGGCTGAGTAGACCCCGTACCAGTCCTCAGACCACTTTTCAAATTGCGTGGCAGAGCCAGGAATCGAACCGCGGACCTCCGTGGTGGGAGCTAATCACGCTGACCACTACGCAACGGAGGTGACTCACACTGTCATGTGGCAAAATGATGTCATGTCATGCTTACAAATGCAGTTAAACGACGGGAACTGACGCAAAAAAAAAAAAAACTGACGGAGATTCGAGCCGTAGCTGGATGGTGCATGTGGGTTTGATAACCCAACAGTCTACTGAGTGAGCTGCGACGAATAGTACGGTATTGCGGGATCCCCTACACATTTCTCTGTACATTCCAATGCGCTTCAGTTTGGGACAGAGTTGCCAGCTCCTCGCTCTCATACTTGTGGTTTTAAACAGCACCCAATCCGATTTTGCTATAGAAACTTTTGTCTTGCAATTGGATGAGGAATCGCATGCCGACCTCCAAGTGCGGCATTTTACGTTCACCCTGTATAATGTGCCGTAGTTCATGTCGTACATGCTAAATAAGTTAGGCCTAGTATTATTTACCTTAGTATCTGTGGATTTTTAAACAGGGTTACTTTGTGTTGGTTATTTCGGTATCAGCGAACAATGGATTCTTTTTAATGAAATATAGCTTCATATTCTGGCTGCGTTTCTCATCATCTTGAACATTATTCGAGAGAATTCTTTCTAAGAAGGACATCTAGAACAAGCCCTCACCTTGCTTTTCAAATAACTTATTTTTCTATATAAAACTTCAAACAACAAGCTTTTCCTTTATTACTTCCCTTTGTTATCCATTCCAACGAATAAACAATACGAATAGCTTTCTTTTCTTTACGATCTTATTCCATTCGTTCACGATATCACTACAAAAGTTCCAAAGCACTCTTTCTGCTTCATGTAAAGCTTCTCTAATTGCACGTTTCACCACTATGATACTTTCTCCATTGTGACAGTAAAGTGCATCAATGCATTTTCTCAGGAAAACTATAATCACGTTTACTTCCTACAGCTCATCGCAATTGCACCAGTTCACCTCTAAATAATCCTAACCAAATATCTTAACCACTTCCCTTGCCATAAACCTGGCTTTACATAAATAATTAATAGCCTCTAAAATCTGGCGGCTGGTAGTTGCCGTACTTGGTAGCATGCTGAGCTTCTATGCCTAGGGTTACGGGTTCAAACCCGGCCGAAGTCGTCGGATTTTTCAAGAGCGTTAAAAAACCCTCAGTATGCTTTCCTTCAGAGGGAAAGTAAAGCCGGCGGACAAATGTCATAGAATTATGGCATGTAAAAGAACCTTCCATTAATTACACTTGTGTGAATCTAAATTATAGGTGAAATTTGACTAAAGCTCTTAGGTTCCAACGTCCTTTGCCAGTAGTCGACTGCGGTGGCATATAGTAACCAAGTTAAGAACTAGGTGTCGTTGACGGTGGCGTTTGGTAGCAAAAGTAGGAACTACTTGAAAATTGAATATAGGCATTTGAATTAAAACCAGATAACACACACTAATACAGCCATCACAATTAACAACGGTTATCAGACAGATTCTACACACACCCAAAGTACACGGGGCTACATGACCACGTTGTCGCAACCAACCAACCCTCTAATATCTACATAATGAAATGAATGAAAACATTTATATGCAATGGATGAAAACAAATGACACTAGTGATTCCAAAGTACATGGGTTCAACCCCTTGTAACCACCATGTTACAATACATTTCTTAGCTTGTTGTTGTTGTTGTTGTTGTTGGTAATTCAATTAGAGGACTTGCAACATTGTGATCAATTAGCACCGTGTACGTGGGTATGTGTAGAATTTGTCGGATAACCAGTGTTCTTGTCGTGTCTGCAGTAATGCAGGTCTTATTCTTTATTCGTATCAGGAGCACCAATCACAAATATGTGTCACAAATGGTAAGCAGTGAGAATCAAATACATATAATAATAACGTTATGGGTACAGTGGATTGTTAATAAAGACACAAAAAAACTTGGTAAACAGTGAGAATCAAATACAATAATAATAATAATAATAATAATAATAATAATAATAATAATAATAATAATAATAATAATAATAATAATAATAATAATAATAATAATAATAATAAGGGTACAGTGAATCTTTAATAACGACACAAAGTACTCGGCAAACTATTCTAAATCTAATATTAAGTAAGGACACTGACATACAAGTCAGTTGAACAATACACTAACATCTGACTGCCAGGTAACCCGCAACCAAATTAAATGTTCTTTGTCCAGTAACGGGCGACGTCAATAGCATTCGGATGGGCAAGTGTTAAATCTTCCATTGTGCATGTTGCTGGACATAGTGGGCACTGGTAAAGATGTTGGACTGTCTGTATTTCCCCACAATCACAGATGAGAGATTCACTTGAAAAGCCCCATTTCTGCAGGTTCATCTTGGTTCTTCCAACTCCAGTCCGTAGTCTGTTGAGCGCCTTCCATGTTCCCCAGCAGATGAGGATTGGAAAGGAAGCGGCCGTGGCCTTACGTTAGGATCCATCTCGTTATTTGCCTACAGAAGAAGTGGGAAACCGTAGAAAACCACTTCTATGAGCTGCCTCAAGTAGATGAGTGAAACCCGTTTCACCCCTCACACCCGAATCGAACCCGGACGTCCGGAGCGAAGCCGCTACACTTACATTAACTCTGTCTCCTGCCAGGAGTAAGGATGATCGATTCTCTTTAGATGGATTTCATGTATATTGATTGCTGCCTAAATGTCTAAAGATATTTTGGATAGTTTGTTTAATAGTTTGTTGCACATCATGTACATCAGGGGTTCTCAAAAATTGTGCCGTGAAATTGTTGGACTATTCCGCGGAAAAAATTGCTTGTGTATTCAATATTTTTTTAAATACTATGTATTAATATTACAGAACGGCATCAGCCTACGTGCAGTAAGGATTCGAAAAATAAGATGCTTTGTCAATAATATTACAGCATCGTTGCAGCTTAGTGGGAAATGTGGGCTTGTTTGGTTGGTTGGTTCCTAAGTTTAGGGGCTGCGACAACGCGGTCATGTAGCCCCGTGTACTTTGGGTGTGTGTAGAATCTGTCTGATAACCGGTGTTAATTGTGATGACTGTAATAGTGTGTAAATGGGCTTGTTTACGTTTGCACAACTGTTCTATGCGGGGAGTAATCGCAGACATTCGCGGATATTCGCAGGAATACGTCGCTCACGTTTCTTATTTCTAATGCCGGCCAGTGCAAAAAATTCCTGCTCGCATAGATATGTTGTGGAAAACTGCATTAATATAGATATGGCATGCTATGATAACACTGAGAACTTTTCACTGAAATCCAGAACTGAAGTGGTGTTTCTCCCCTAAATGTTTCTCTACTAACGTTCCAGTGGTTCGTGAACTCTATGCTAGGGTTCTCTATCTTTCAGGACTGCTCAGTAGCGTTCGAAATTCCTCTAAAGCAGGCATAATTACTTGTGTACGTTGGGATGTGCCTCTATATTGTGCATAGCAAAACAGTATGCTGCGAACGAAATGAGTTTCAGAACCCCTGATGTAGATGCTTATAACTACTGTCGCAATACAGTCCAGTTAGTACATTAATACGAGCCCAGTGCGGATAAACAAACCTTTATCCGCATCCGCCCCACATCCGCACGACTGTTATCCGCATCCGCACGTTTGTTATGCGAATCTACAATAATAATTTTATTTAGATAAAATATGAAAGCAATACATTTAGGCATTTGAGGAGAAAGTCGTTCCATTAGGCTATGTTTAAAATAAATGTTATACAGCCAGAATTGCAACCCTTTTCAGTTCAGAGTGCTAATTATGTTCAATGACATAATTTGATTGAGATTAGTGTAAATCATCATTTTACATTTGTTATAAAAACATAACGGAACAAGATGTTCAGTAAAGAACATATAGCCTACTTTCTCCTAAATGCATGGGTATTGTTATAACTCTTTGTCCTTTTCAAGGAATATAATTGAATGTTGGTTGTAGTAGCTTGTTGAAAGACAACGTGCTATGAGTACGAGGTGCCCTTTGCTAGTGCTACCTCTGTAAAAAAAAAAAAAAAAAAAAAAGAAGATTCAATTCTGTTTCACCGTGTTTGAATTGATATGGGGAATTGATTTGCACACCTACATGGCCGCTATCTGCAAACTATTGGGCTGATGACCTTGTAGTTCAGTCAAAGGATGGTTCCAACAAAAAGGTATGTTGTTGCAAAATTTGGTAGAGATCAAATGATTAGGTTGGCCGTAATTTGATTTGAGCTTTTAACATTGGGTGGCCGCCATTCCGTTTCCATCAGGATGGCGGCGATATAAAACATGACACTGAGGTGCCCTTTGCCAGTGCTACCACTGTTCCAAATTTCGTTCAATTCGGTTTTAATGTGTTTGAATTGATAGGGGGAATCGATTTGCACACATACATGGCCGCCATCTGCAAACTATTAGGCTGATGACCTTGTAGTTGAGTCAAAAGACGCTCGCCATATGAATATATGACGTTGCAAAATTTGGTAGAGATCGGATGATTAGGTTAGTCGTAATTTGATTTAAGCTTTGAACATTTAGTGGCCGCCATTCCGTTTCCGTCAAGATAGTGGCGATAAAAATCATGACACTGAGGTGCTCACTGCTAGCGCTACCTCTGTACCAAATTTCGTTCGATTCGGTTTCACCGTGTTTGAATAGATAGGGGAAATCGATTTGCACATATACATGGCCGTTATCTGCAAACTATGTTGCTGATGATCTTGTAGTTTGGTCAACATATGCTTCCCACATAACGGTATGTTGTTGCAAAATTTGGTAGAGATAAGATTATTAGGTTGGTCGTAACTTGATTTAAACTTTTAACATTTGGGTGGCCGCCATTACGTTTCCGTCAAGATGGCGGCAATATAAATCATGACACTGAGGTGTCCTTTGCTAGTTTTACCTCTGTACCAAATTTCGTTCAATTGGGTTTCACCGTGTTTGAATAGATAGGGGGAGTCGATTTGCACGCATACATGGCCACCATCTGCAAACTATAGGGCTGATGACCTTGTAGATTATTCAAAAGGCGGTCGCCCTATAAATATATGTTGTTGCAATATTTGGTAGAGATCGGATGATTAAGTTAGTCGTAATTTGATTTAAGCTTTGAACATTTGGGTGGCTGCCATTACGTTTCCGTCAAGATGGCGGCGATATAAAACATGGCACTGAGGTGCCTTTGTACCTCTGTACCATTTTTAATTCAATTCGGTTTCACCGTGTTCCAATTGATAGGGGGGGACAGACATTCAGAGTACACAAACTCACACACACACACACACACACTCACACACACACACACACACAAACACACAGACACACAGACAGACACACAATTTTTGGCCCTGTGTAGATCTCATAAGTCTACTTTCATTTTTTGCAAAAATCGAAAGTAGGCTAAAAATATGATATGTCATGAACATCCGGTGCTTAGTAGAGATATTCAATAAGTTCGGATTGTACTCTAAAAACTATCCGCAAATTTACTTCAATCATTATCCGTAGCTTATCCGCTATCCGTACAGCCATGCAAACTGTATCCGCATGGTGAAAGGTTTTGCGGATATTCGCAGGTTTATCCGCGAATATCCACATCCGTGCAGGGCTTTAGCTATAACATTCACCACATGATACTTCTCTAGAATCCATCCAATAGCGTGCCCTGTACGCTTATCTAAGGCATTGCCAGTGGTTAAATCATGCACTGCAATACTGCAAGACCTGTACTAATACAGTAATACAACCATGTAGCAGTGCACTAATGGCCGTTAAACATGACATTATTATAAGATTAGCAATGTCTTGCTGGCACATAACATGAGAGCGAATCAATTGATTAATGATCACTTACTGTATCAACATTATCGAATAATTAGTCCTCTGCAGCGGCAAACATTTGTCTAATTTGCTGGTTGTGTAACTATATGGCGTTAACAGCATTACACCATACATACAGTTGCGAGTAAGTTGATACAGTGACGTCCTCTAGCGCAGCGTTTCCCAAACAGTGGTACGCTCGTACTGCTGCAGTGGTAAGCGGTGATGTTACGAAAAAAATTTAAAAAAATTAGATACATTACGAAAAATATAAAAATGAAATGAAAATCCACAGCCTGCTTCCAGTCTCCGACCGGGTCAGGAATGGAATGAATGAAGCCCCCACCTAGCGGCGAGGATATGAACTGTGCCGGCTGCCGAGGTCTGACGCACTCCTCTGGGGAAATGATCAAATGAATGACAGATGAAATGAAATGATAGGGGAGAGTGTTGCTGGAATGAAATTTTGACAGGGAAAACCGGAGTACCCGGAGAAAAACCTGTCTGCCTGCGTTTTGTCCAGCACAGATCTCACATGGAGTGACCGGGATTGGAACCATGGACCCAGCGGTGAGAGGCCGGCGTGCTGCCGCCTAAGCCACGGAGGCTTTATACAAATATATAATATTTACAAATATAAAAACATTGATATGATTGTTTTTTTAAGGGGCAGATGGCCTCGTAGTTCCGCCCCTTAAAACGATAATAAATAACTATCATTATTATGTTGTCGGAGGACTTTAAGGCCAAAGATAAGGAGCAGTTTTATGAATTGAATTGTGATTCAGAACTAAGGCAAACTTTTTCAAAAATGGCTCTGGTGAACTTTTGGATTGGGAGACGTGCAGACTATGCAGACATAGATGACAAAGCAGTTAGATTTTTACTGCCTTTCACTACTTTGTACTTGAGTGAGACTGCATTTTCTTCATTTGTTTGTCTCAAGAATAAATACCGGAGTAGGCTCCTTACAGTGGAAAACTATCTTCGTTTGAGACCCAGCAATCTTAAACCAGTCATTCCTAAGTTGGCTTCTAGTCTTCAAGCACACACATCTCATTGAAGTTGTTAGTTGAACTTCGTTTTTATGTTTAATTATTAAGAGTTATTTTATTAATATTATTTGTACAGTGTCATTTCTGAATGTTTCAATTGAATACTTTTTGTAGTAAATAATAAAACAACTGGACACACTTTTTATTATTTGAACTTTAACTCTAACAAACACAATTTACAATTCATCTGTTGGCCTACTACGTAGTAGTGGTGGGGTTATAGTTACTACATCTCCCAACCATTAGGTGGTACGCGAGAGATTCTCATCTCTTAAAGTGGTACACACACAAAAAAGATTGGGAAACACTGCTCTAGCGGGTCCAGCAGACAGGCTAGGAGGGTTGCCTTCATTCAGGAGATGATCACTGAATGAACACTTGAGAGGTCTAAATGCAAAACCGGCAATCTCCACTTTTGGGTGACAATGAGTTATGGTTGGAGTACCATTCATTGATGTGTTTGCGATCTGTTTATAAACTTGTTTGGTTGCAAATCCAGCCATATCCCCTTCAAATAATGGTACTCCAACCATAACTCATTGTCACCAAAAAGTGGAGATTGCCGGTTTTGCATCTAGACCCCTCACTCGTACGTTTAACCGCTACACACAATAACACAAATGCATGGATATGTTCACAAGTTTCTGAGTCCAGAGCTTCTTTGCACCTTTGAAACACTTTGTACGTACTTTTCTGCATCGGTAGTTGCAGAAGAGAATGATGTGTGAATTTTAGAAACTCATTAACTTCCTTCTCCGAACATATCCGCTCACGATTATTTTTACACTTTTCAGCGTCAAGCAAATATATTCGCAACTTAATAAACAACACATAACTAAGACCAGTAATTAAGAGTTTGTGTTCTTATAACAACGTATAGATGACGCTACTGACGTATTAAGCATACTTGAACATACAACACGTAACTAAGACACGTTAGTAAGAGGTTGCGTTCGTACAGCAACGTACAGGTGACGCTACTGACCTAGTATGCTTGGACGAATAGGTACAAATGACCTCTCTCTTCCATCCTTTAAGACAACAATATATAACTAAACTACATAGATGAACAAACAACACGTAACTAAGAGCTTCTGTTCTTAGAGAATGTATAGACGACGCTACTCACTTAGCATGCATAGATTAACAAGCAACACGTAACAAGACAGGCAACTAAGAGGTTGCGTTCGTATTGCAGCGAATAGGTGACGCTACCTACTTAGTATGCTTAGATGAACAAACAACACGTAACTAAGGGCTTGCTTTCGTATAGCAACGAATAGGTAAGCCTACTGACCTAGAATGCATAGATAAACAAACAACACGTAACTAAAACACGTAACTAAGGGCTTGCTTTCTTATAGCAATGAATAGGTAACGCTACTGACTTTGTTTGCATAGATGAAGAACAATGATTGTCTTGGTAACCAAAGTGTCGGGAAATTGATGATCCAAATTTTAGTTAGATTCCCAAACCAAAAATATATACATGTTAGAAATCGGTTAGGTTCTGGTCTTGATTGAACAGCACGCGTTTACGTTGACTTACGTGTGATGCTTTGTTAAATTACTATTAACTCTAAACAAGCAAGTTAGGAGGTCAAATAACCTATTCCAGTATTTTAACAAAGCATCACATAGACTATAACTAACAAATTCCGACGAGTTGAATTACCTCAACTAATACCACAACTAAAGAAGTGTACATATTGTAAATATTTTCACCCATACTTTCAGACATAAATTTTAAAGCCTAAGTGTAATGGATCTGATGATGATCGCTTGACGATCGAAACTGGTCATCCAAGTGTGTTTTTTAATCTCATGTAAATTTTATTTCAGGATTAGGGAATAACCCAGCCTCCGTGGCTTAGGCGGCAGCACGCCAGCCTCTCACCGCTGGGTCCGTGGTTCAAATCCCGGTCACTCCATGTGAGATCTGTGCTGGACAAAACGGAGGCAGACAGGTTTTTCTCCGGGTACTCCGGTTTTCCCTGTCATCATTTCATTCCAGCAACACTCTCCACTATCATTTCATTTCATCTGTCATTCATTTAATCATTGCCCCAGAGGAGTGCGTCAGGCTTCGGCAGCCGGCACAGTTCATATCCTCGCCGCTAGATGGGGGCTTCATTCATTCCATTCCTGACCCGGTCGGAGACTGGAAGCAGGCTGTGGATTTTCTTTTTCATTAGGGAATAACCCATCTCATTTGGGTACAATCGTGTTGACAGACTGAAAAGCATCAAACTTCGTTTACTAAGGCAACACTGAAAATGGCTTCAAACACCATAATATTTGTTATTGTCATTTAATGCCATTAAATTGTGACAATTAACTAATACATGTAATTTTTTCCACGAGTGTATTCACGTAGGTGGATCAAAAAGTTAGTTGCACTAACGCGCTGCAGCAGCGCGCTGTGTGTCGCAAACGTGGGCACAGCGGAGAAAGGGACAGACACTGCCCACACGTCTGTTAGGCAGGTCGCTGTGGTGTCTCGTCTTGTATGGTTTGAATAGCGGCCAAATGGGATGGCGCGTCGACTGGACGTTCACTCTAAATATGAGGTGCGTGCGACAATCCGATTCCTATACGCCGAAAGGAAGAATTGCACGATTAAAGAGAAACACCGGGGGAAATTGAGCGCCGGTGTGATTTTGTTGCACGATAACGCAACACCTCACAAGGCCCGCCAAACAAGCGTACTGCTGAAGCGTTTCAAGTGGGAGGTCTGGCAAATTCCACCCTACAGTCCCGACGTAGCGCCATGTGACTTTCATCTGTTCGGTAAGCTCAAAACGGAGCTCGGTGGTCGTCGTTTCCAGACCGATGAGGAGGTGAAGGCCGCTGTCTCCGTGTGGTTGCAGAACGCTGGAGGAACTTCCTATGCATCCGGCATCGACAAGTTGGTTGTGCGTTCGCAAAAATGTTTGGAGTCTCTTGGAAACTATGTGGAAAAGTGACGTTACATTGTATGTCGTTATAGGCGTGTTGCTCTTGTATAGGTGGTGTAATAAATGGCCATAACTGGGAAGTGCAACTTATTTTTTGATCTGCCCTCGTACATATTTATATCTTGTACATCGCCCATTCAATGGGCACAATCGTGTTGACCGACTGAAAAGCTACGAAGGACAGTGATTCTACAACCTGAGTCACAGAGTCGATTGATTTTTGGCAAAATTGACTGGCTTTCTATATTACACTTTGGATGTAGGCCTAATGTGACTTACAAAATAAATTGTAGAGAAGTAATGAAAATCCACAGCCTGCTTCCAGTCTCCGACCGGGTCAGGAATGGAATGAATGAAGCCCCTATCTAGCGGCGAGGATATGAACTGTGCCGGCTGCCGAGGCCTGACGCACTCCTCTGGGGCAATGATTAAATGAATGATAGTGGAGAGTGTTGCTGGAATGAAATTTTGACAGGGAAAACCGGAGTACCCGGAGAAAAACCTGTCTGCCTCCGTTTTGTCCAGCACAGATCTCACATGGAGTGACCGGGATTTGAACCACGGACTCAGCGGTGAGAGGCCGGCGTGCTGCCGCCTAAGCCACGGAGGCTCTGTAGAGAAGTAATACTGTCTAGAATTAGCTCAAGAGTCTTGGTAGAATTACACAAATTGTTTTACTAATGATTCGCTTACGGACGAATGTTTAGGAAGCTCTTTTAGAGCAAAATTGAGGGTGAAGTCAATGCTGTGTTTGAAGGCTTCACAATGAGGTGTACATATTGTAGCGCTAGGGACATTCTTTGGCAGCAGTTGCTAAAAGTTTCATGCCATACGCTCACACCCCTCTCAGCTACTTCATGCATTATGAAGCAGCTCCTTACTCGAGGCCTCGCGGACTACGTACACAGAATGAGTTTTCACGCACAGATTTTGAACCATTCACAGAACGCACGCATCAACGAAGGTCACCTTATCACGTTTTCATCATAGCAAACATTCGTATCGAGTAGGTTGGCCTTCCAATCCGGAATGTCTCTTCATCGGTAAGTTCAGAGGTGACTATACAGCCCAATGCGGGAGGCACACAATTTGCCGCAGATGACAGGTGCTTGCAGGTAGGGCATCCACGTCCGTTCCATTTCTTTTAATGAGCTCTCTTTACTTTCTGTGCTGCCTCCTATCATCTACCGTTCGTTGTTGGCTTCCTTCAAAATATATTGCACCATGACGAACAAGTGATCTTTAGGAAGAGTGATCAAGGGCTAAGATCTCCCAGTTATTGATATATATGTGACACATTTGCTTATTAGCTTTCTTTATCTTATGACTTTTAGAGCCGGGAGTGTCCGAGGACATGTTCGGCTTGCCAGAGTTTGTAGCTGCTTCTATGCGGACACCCATTGGGTGAGCTACAAGTACCGTCGCGTGTGGAGTGTTGTCTGGGGAGTAAAGTGTGAATGTAAGGACGAGGAATTGGAAGGTAGCGGCTGTGGCCTTTAGTTAGAGACCAACCCAAGAATTTGCCTGGAATATAAACCAATATAGTACAATACGGACCTTGGCGGAATCTATAGTAGAAGGAATTTGCTTGGAAGGAAGAAGATAGGAAACCACAGAAGACCATCTTCAAGGTTGCTGGTGGGGGGACTCGAACCTCCTCACCCTCCGGATGTGCGTAACTGCCTGCATCCACGCCGTAACGACCACAGCTAACTCACTCGATTGCATATTCACTATTAGTACGTCTTTCAATCGCTTCCGCTGACCTCCCACACAGCGTTTACCCTCTGTTAACTCAGAGCAAAATACCTGTTTGGGAATGTGATTATCGGGCATGTGGATTACGTGTCATGTCCATCTCAGCTGACGTTTTATAATCATGGCTTCAATATTAGTAGTCTGTGCTTATTCATGAATGCTGGTGTTTGTACGTCAAACGTTACAACGTTTTAAATCACACATGTTTCTACTGATGCCTTCTTTGTAAATTTGCCTCTCCCTACGGCTCGCAGCTTTATGCTGTAATGGATCTCTTTACCCTACTTCTTACTTTTCCCCACATTGGGCAAACATTTGTAATAGCCATCTTCCAAATTACACTCGATAGCTTCACTGCATTACGTCGTTAAGTTGATAGTAGCGTTACACACAGACGTTTCCTACTTCTTATTTGCCCTCATTCTAAGGCTCTCCGGGAAGCCTCCGTGGCTTAAGCGCAGCACGCCGGCCTCTAACCGCTGGGTCCGTGGTTCAAATCCCGGTCACTCCATGTGAGATCTGTGCTGGACAAAACGGAGGCAGACAGGTTTTTCTCCGGGTACTCCGGTTTTCCCTGTCAAAATTTCATTCCAGCAACACTCTCCACTATCATTTCATTTCATCTGTCATTCATTTAATCATTGCCCCAGAGGAGTGCGTCAGGCCTCGGCAGCCGGCACATTTCATATCCTCGCCGCTAGATGGGGGCTTCATTCATTCCATTCCTGACCCGTTCGGAGACTGGAAGCAGGCTGTGGATTTTCATTTCTAAGGCTCTCCGACACTTAGCTGAAAGGTCACATAAACACAGTTTCTGGTAGTGGAGGTTAAACATGGTAGAGAAGGATAATCATTAGCATCTAACTATATGAGGTAATTCTCCAAAATTAAAACGTATAATCTGGCAAAATTAATATATTCTATAAGCTTTCCAAAGGCAAGGAATCTCGTCGCGCATAGACAGTCGCAATGCCAGTGATTTTAATAGGGCATTGGAAGTCACAAATTGTACTGACCCCTTCATGTACTGATCCTTAGCTGTCAAAAGTGAGATGCTAGTTTAATTTCCGGTTCTACCAAGGAAGTGAATTCCGGTATGAGGATTAAAAGGGAGTACACTCAGACTCGTGAAGCAAAACTAACAGGAGGCAAGTTCGATTTCCACTTCTATCCTTTTAAAGGTTTTCCATTATTTTCCACTTCAAACCCCTCCCCATTCTGTGATGATTCCTAACTTTCACCATCCTTAAAGAGGTGTTAAATGGTTTCCTACTTCAAATTCAACAACATTTCGGAATCTTTCATAATTTAAGACCTTCCTAAACAGGTTTTTCACTTCAAATTCAGCCAAATTACACGATGCATCCTAACTTAAGCCAATCTTAACGAAGTTTTCTGTCGGTTTACACTTCAAATTCAACTGAATTCCGGGATGGTTCCTTACTTAAGCCATCCTTAAAAGAGGGTTCCCATGGTTTTCCACTTCCAATCTAGCCAAATTCTGATATGGTGCCTAACATAAGTGATCCTTCGAGACGTTTTCCATGGGTTTCCACAACAAAACCCGCTGAATTTTGGGATGGTTCCTAACTTAAACCATCCTTAAAGATATTTTCCTTCGTTTTCCAATAAAAACCTGCTGAATTGTGGGATGATTCCTAATTTAAGCTACCCTTAGGGAGGTTTTCCACGGTTTTCCACTTAAAATACAGCTAAATTCCGGGATGGTACGGCTACGGTTCTTTTAGAGTATAATCGAGGGCGAAGCCAATGCTGTTTTGGAAAGCTTACAATGAGGAGGTAAATATTGTAGAGGCTGTCCCCTACCTAACCAATTCCCCAAAATTACAAAAACACATACTGGGAGAGCCATCACAGTGACACAGGCACGCAGATTCCACGAACACCCAAGTATAGTCAGGGGGCTAAAATGACCACGATGTGCGAACCCTAAGAGGATCAACAATGCCAACATCAACAAAAACAACAACAACAACCAAAATAACAACATTATCACTAAAGTAGAATCGCGAAAGAACACACACAACTTTAGAGGAATCGGAGGTTCACACCGTCGATATTTCCTTTTTTGTAGCCTACAGTATACACCGGCAGAGACTAATGGGGGTTTCCTTGTGACAACCTCAAGATTGGATGTTCGATTATTTAAAAAAAATGATGTTGATATTTTTAGGTGCTTTGAAACATAATGGTTATGTAGCCCCGAGTACTTGGGTGTGTGTAGAATTTTGAATAGATTTGAAGCCATACCTTTTCAGTGTTGCCTATACAAAATCGTCATTTGTAGCTCTTCAGTCAGTGTACCTGATTTTGCCCAATGAATCAGTGGATACAAGATATAGATATATTACCACACTACTGTCCGGCTCTGTGGCTAAATGGTTAGCGCGCTAAGCTTTGGCCCAATGTGCCCCGGGTTCGATTCCCGGCCAAGCCATCAGGGATTTTAATCTCCTGAGGTTAATTCCCGTGGCTCGGGGACTGGGTGTATGTGCCGTCTTCATCATCACTTCATCCTCATTACGACGCGCAGGTCACCCACAGGCGTCAACTAGAAAGACCTGCACTAGGCCTCTCCGGAGGCCACACGATCATTATTATTATTATTACCACACTACTGGAAAAATTACATGTATTAATTAGATTATCACAAATAATGGGGCAATTTAGGATTACGCGTTTCGATCCTCAAGTTGACATCATCAGATCCTGATCACTGTCTAGCGGGTAAAGTTTACACTAAATAATTTATTTATTTAATTTAAGTTGCTACTCCAGTATATACCAGGAAAATGCTCTCGTGGAAGACCAAGCAAGACATTCATGATGACATTTCTTGTGAACTCAGAATGCAGGAGCTATGCAGACGCCAAACGTACAGCACACGATCGACCCAGTTGGAGAAGACTCGTCACAGGGGCAAACCAGTCACCAGACTGAATTACTCTAAGAAGAAGACTCCAGTATTGTAGTAGTTCGTCTTGGTTGTATTAATTCAAGGTGAATTTCATTTTTGCCTTAAAAAAGAACACATGTCTGGAGTAGAAGAGAAAAAAAAACATGGAAAGTCACCTCCAGGAACGCTGAGGTAGGAATCGAACCCACTTCCTCTCAGACTTGCCTCACGAGACTAAGTGTACCCCATGCCAGCCCTCAGATCAGAACTACATTTCTTGGCAGAGCCAGGAATCGAACCGGGGCCTCCACAGTGACAGTCAAGAATGTCAACGGGGCGGACGGATCATTAAAACACACGAAGAATAAAACAAAGCCAGAGGTCCTAGCCGTCTCCTACATCATGAATTGTGCTACGGTATTTTGTATTATTTCACCAACATTGTAGACTTGTAATGGATTCGTAACAATGGTTGACATAATCAATAGCTGAGAATATTTTGTTTTTTCTCGGTGATGTGACATGGTATGTGGGCCGACCAAAAAGTGACCTCAGCCACATAATGGGTGTTTAATGAGTAACAAACTATTGAATGCGTGCTTGTTTTGTCCCACTAATCGCTTGTATGCCCCGGATCCATTACACGCGCCAATAATGTTTACATTCCACTGACTAACAGCGCATTAAATTCCCCCAACATTTTCACTCAAATGTAATGTTTTATCTTTACCACGCTTTTCAACTTGTTCAAATCACTCAAAAGTGCATGAATAAAATCCAGGCTGCTAAATTCAGCATGAAATATCATTTCCGCATGATATAAATACTGTTCAATTAAAGAACAAATGACTATATCAAACTGGAATTTGCAGTCAAATTGATGCGGATACAGTTTGTACGAGGGAGGTTCCAAAAATAAAATTAATATATTTTTTCCCCAGGGACCCTTCATTGCCAAACTCACCTACAACACCTTGCACTAATTTCTACATGGTCACCATTGACATTGAGACACTTAACGTAGCGTGCAATAAGTTTGAAGAAACCACTCTGGTTAAGTGCATGTTCGCTATTTCTCGTGTCGGAAACATACAAATGCACAGCTGCTACACATATACGGGTGAAATTATCAATTTATACAGGGTGTAACAAAAAGGTACGGCAGAAAATGCAGGACGCATTCCTCACACGTAGACGAAGAAATTATGTTATATGAACATGGGTCCGGAAACGCTTCGTTTCCATGTTATACCCATTGTTTCCAACACATAAATCATGAAAAACACACAAAAACAGAACGTTCGAATCATGGGGATCATGCACTGTTGGTTACGTCTGGTCACGTTGTCATTATCGTAGGTGCACCGCCAGTGTTTTGTTTAACATGGCCGTGTTGCCATGCGACTTACGGTAACATCTGTTAGCAGATGAGCCTCTAGCTGTGCGGCAAAACATGTACTTCATGCATGATGGAGCACCTCCCCATTTTAGTCTTTATGTCCGTCGGCTTCTAAATAAAAGATTCGGTGACAGATGGATAGGTAGAGGAGAACCAATTGCCTGGCCTCCACGCTCTCCGGACCTAAACCCACTGGACTTTTATTTGTGGGGACATTTGAAAGCTGTTGTGTATCGAACCCCTGTACCAGATGTTGAGTGTCTGCGTGCCCGTATTATGGAAGGCTGTGAAACCATACTCAATACTCCAGGGATACATCAGCGCATCCTAGATTCACTACGACGACGACGTATTGATGCATGCATCATTGCGCACGGAAGGCATATTGAACATCTCCTGTGACAAAGAGCTGCATTTGGTATGCAGGTATGTTCTGTTCTTGTGTGTTTTTCATGATTCATGTGTTAGAGACATTGAGGTATAACATGGAAAGGAAGCGTTTCCTGACCCATGTTCATATAATAACATTCCTTCGTCTACGTGTGAGGAATGTGTCCTGCATTTTGCGCCGTACCTTTTTTTACACCCTGTATAACACGTGCCCAATACTGAGCAATATCTAAGGCGGTCGGAGAGGCTAGTAGTAGATCTTCCTCTGCACAAGATGAAGGGCACAGACGGCAACTAAGCATGTGTTTTGTGGTTTGTTCTTGTCCACATTCGCAAGACGTGTCACCTGTACTGGTTAAGCGCCTGCCTGCTAACACCATGTCAATTACTCAAGAAATGTAGTTTTCATTCGTGCGATCTTCATCCTCCACACTCTGCCATCCTTCACTGAACTTGCAACACCAGCGACCGACCATTTGACTAGAGATGACCGCTTCACCGTGATATAATAATAATAATAATATCGTATGGCCTCGATGCCGGGTGCAAGTTTTGTTATTTGACACCCAGAGGGTAGCTTGCATGTCAAATTTCGTTGTTCCTTGAAGCACTATGGAAGTCAAGGAGATCAGGGGCGTGGTGGCACAGCGGTCAAGCTGTTGGCCTCTCACCAAGGTGGGCTGGGTTCGATTCCCGGTCAATACATGTGAGATTTTCAAAGTGAAATCACATGTCCTGTGGTTCAGATTCCACGTAAAAAGGAGGTCTCGTGGCTCATAATCATATGATTCACGGTCACGTAAAAATTACAATCTTCCTTCTTTAAAGTCAAGGAGGTTAGATATCTGAGCTCCTTGAACACTATAGCGCCATCTAGTAGGGAAATGAGGAACTTGGTGTTGGCGGAAACTCCCCGAAATTAATTTTGCCATTATGAACACGGCCTACTAAATTCAAATGGGTTCTTTGACATGCCAACATCGTATGACATGCGTGACGTAAATTTTTGCCACCTTTCATAAATCACTTACCACGGGCAGAAACGAACCTGCAAGTTTGGGGTTAGTAGACCGACACGTTAACCACTCACCCACCACGGCAATCTTTACCATGACGATAGGCTATCACTCGCTAACGAGTATGATGTCTTCTTTGGGACTACAAAACTTCAATGTCTATGCGTCCTCTGATGACTGTATAGACCAATTCTGGAGTCACAAACTCTTCCACAATGTTCACAAACATATATTTCACCCACAACTAGCTGAGGATTTTTCCCTTGGGCGGGTCATTCGTTCTTTCGTTGCCTGTCGTATATCCTCTGCTTCACCATACATAATCTGTAGGCGTTCATGGATGACTGACACAGTAGTCCCACGTGCCCATTCATACCGGAAAACAGTACGCGCTTCCATTGGTGACCACGTTGTCAGTACACGTCTGCCTGCCATCGTGAGCTGTATTCAAATAATATCGGGCACGTTGCTCTGCTGCTCCTCTCTTTTCGTCGGCATATGCGTCATATGCGTATGCGTCATTCCCCTCCACTGACGCTCCTTTCGTCATTGAACCAGCCACGGGTGTGAATTCTTATGGCGATTGTTTGTGTCACCTGGTAAACCACCTGTTCGCAAAATATATTGCCGAAACTTACTTTTGGAACTTCCCTCGTAGTAGGGATGGGACAATCAGCTATAACTTATTTTGGTCATCATGGTCATCATCCCCGTGTAAAGGAGTATTCGTACGAATAGCCTGAAGACTTGTATTATTATGTTTTCTGTTGTAGTGGGCGTATTTATAACGGAATTTAGAAACGGAAACGAGACACTTGTGGTTATCTTTCTAACGGTACATTTATAATCTTCATGGCTTAATTTTAAGTGTACTTTTCTCATACATTCCCGGAACCGAGCGTCCTATTAGTAAATACACTAACGTAGATTTTTATTTTCCAGTGTATTTTTCACTACATTTCTCTTCTAGATTTTTAGTTTCCTCTATATATCTCTCCTCACATTAACCATATCAAATCTCGCGCAATGCGCAATCTCGGCATTCTATAAAGATTCATAGAAATTAATATATATTAATTATATATTAATTAAATTATATTTAACCACAAATGAATTGCTTGATGTTAAAAGGGGACTTCTGCAGGTTTTACTAAATATTAGATTTTGATGCGATACTACAGATGAAAGGTAGGGCCACCGTTTAGTGTTGAAATGGGACTTCTGAAGCCCACGCCACGGCTGTGCCGAGCTTGTGAAATCTCTGTGTACCTACTCTTTGTGCATAACATCAGTGTTGTTTTTTGCATTTTTCATTAGTTTGAATTGCTGTTATAGGAATTATTGCTTTCCTTGTTTCAATGATTATTGCATTGATATTGTATTTCATTTTCATATTACTAATAAGTTAAGTATTGGCTCAGTGTTCATACTGAGAATTGTATTTATACATATCAAAAGCAATAAAAATATATATTTTTATTTATTTGTTTGTTTTATGTGGAAGTTGGCATTCAACGTTTCAAAGTTCACACCATTTGATGTATAAAGAGAACTTCTGCATTACTAACATCTGTCATTTTTTTTTCATAATCTATGAATTGGATTTTGTATTTTCGTGCAC
Organism: Meconema thalassinum; assembly: GCA_946902985.2. NCBI lineage: Eukaryota > Metazoa > Arthropoda > Insecta > Orthoptera > Tettigoniidae > Meconema > Meconema thalassinum. Next base: position 361,650,163 of record OX336394.1, on the reverse strand, counting down.
TGAAGTGTGCATTAGTATAGGCGTCATGCACTGGCAAAAACGTAAAACATAGATCGGCATTTTCCATCACCTACTCAGTGTTTTCCATCTCCAGTTACATCTAGAAAGTTACAGAAGTTCCCTTTCAACATCAAGCGATTCAAATGTTCTTCCTATCCTGGATTTCTATTCCTCAAGTTGGTCTTCATTGGCTATAGCCAATATTTCTAAATTGAACAGATTCATTAATTTCTTCATATCAATAGTCAAAGCTCGCAACCCTTCACTAAAGCAATTTGCCAAATCCGACATTCTAAATCAGCTCAATGCACTCAACCTGAGAAGCTGTCTACAATTTAATGACCTGTGTTTCCAACATAAAATTATCAATAGTTACACAAAATGTAACATGCTACTAACCTACTTCCCGCTTCACGATCCCTCCCGTTCAACACTTCAGCATAGTTTACACCATATACCTCGCCCACTTCTTCAACTACGGAAGCGCTCTACCTACCCTTAGCAACTCCCTCTCAAACATTGACATATTCAAACACAACATTAGAAGAACCCTTTCATGCTCATTTCCTACCACCTCCCACTCCCGATCATCCACTTCCTCTATCATTTCCTGCGGCTTTCGTGAGGGTTGTCCCTTGCTCTCATCACTGCCATTTGTTACTTGTTCTTATTAATATTATTTAATACTTGTTAAATTAGTATAAAATTACCCTTATAAAGTTGTATCCAATAATGTTATTAAATAAATTAATTAATAAACAATAGACAATAGACAACATACTTTTTAGCCTATTTTCAATTTTGAAAAAATAGGCTTATGAGATCACCTTTTGTCCGTGTGTGTGTGCGTGTGTGTGTGTGTGTGTGTGTGTGTGTGTGATTCGTGTGTGTGTCCCCCCCTAATAAAATCTAAACGGCAGGATCGATTTCAATGAAACTCGGAAAGTTCATAGCACTATTCCCGGCGACCTCGACCGTGCCCTTTAAATTTTGTTACGACTCACCAATCTAACATGGCGGCTGTGCGAAATATTTCACCAGCATTCAATATCTCCGAAACTATTACCGATATTACCCTGACATTTTCTAATGTGATAGAGGGAACTACTATAAGTTCACTTATGAGACTTTTGAAAACCTGGTAACTACAAAACCAACATGGAGGCCAAGCGAATTTGCGACTTTTAAATAGACGTTTCTCCCGATTTGACCAACCAAACGCAATGAAACTTGGTACAGTATATGTTCATATACATTGTAATGCACCGACATCTAACTTCGTTCAATTGTTCACATAATCACAAGATGGCGGATGTGCGAAATATTTCACCGGCATTCTATATCTCTGAAACTATTAGCGGTATCTCCCTAAAATTTTGTACGGAGATAAAGGGCACTACTGGAAGTCCATCTATAAGGCTTTCAAAAACCGGTTAACTACAAAACGAACATGGCGGCCAAGCGAATTTGAAAATTTTAAATAGACCTTCCTCGCGATTAAATGTTCCAAGCGCACTGAAGCCTGGTACAGGAAATATTTATACACATTGTAATCCACTGGTATCTAATTTAGTTCAATTGTTTACATAACCTCAAGATGGCGGCAGTGCGAATTTTAAAATTAAGTTTTTATTTCTTGTTATGTAGTCATGCGATCGAAGTGAAAGTTTGAATAATGAACCTACGCAATAATTTTCCTTTAATGGTACATGACTCTATGGCCTATACATTTAACAATCCAACATGGCGACCATCCGAAATATTTAGACGATACTGAATATCTACGAATCTATTTTAGCAATCAAACTGCATTTTTTAATGTTCATAGGGGCTATGAACTTAAGTTCACCTATAGGACTTTAAATAACCTGGTGATCACAAATCCAACATGGCGGTGACGCGAATTATAAATATTCACATGGACGTTTCTCGCAATTTAACCATCCGCATGCAGTGAAACTTGGCACAGTAAATCCTTATACGAATGTTAATCCACTGGCATCTAATTTATTTCAATTGTTTCCATAACCTCAAGATGGCAGCTGTGCAAAATTTTAAAATCTCCTTGTTTTTTCTTGTTTCCTAATTATGCGATTGAAGTTTGAATACTACACGTTCACAATAATATGCATGTAACAGTACATAACTCTAGGACCTACATATATAAAATCCAACATGGCGACCATCCGAAATATTTAGTCGGTTCTCAATATCTACGAATCTATTACAGCAATCAAACAGACTGTGGCAATTAACATAAGTTGGATATATGAAAATAGGCTGTATAGTTCTTCACGGAACTACTTGTTTTTAATGAAAGCCCACGCTCCATTTTAGTTGGGATGTAACTACATTGCCACATTCATTCCCTTACATGTATTTTTGTGAAGAGTGGGTTGAATTTTCCTGATTTATAAAGAGAATACGACCGAATTGATAGCTTTTGCCACGTGACCTGTAATGGCAGAAAATTAAAAAAACTGTCATGGATATTAACATAACATATCGACGTGTCGCTCTGGAGGTCCAGGTTCGATTCCCAGTTCTGCCAAGATATCCAATACTGGTCTGAGGGCTGAAATTGGATACACTCAGCTTCGTGAAGCAAATCTGAGAAGAGGTGGGTTCGATTCCCACCTCAGAACCCTGGAAGTGGTTCTCTGTGGTTTCCCACTTCTGCTCCAGGCTATTGCCGGGACGGTTTCTAACTTAAGGCCCCGGCCGCCTCCTTCCCCATCCTCACCTTAATTGCTAATACATACATTATACAGACACCGCTATAGACAGGTTATCAGAGGAATTCTACACACACACACACCCAAGTACACGGGGCTAAATGACCGCGATGTTCTAGCCCCTCTAATGAAACAAGATTCTGATCGCCGGTATACGTATTCTTTAAAATTTTCCGTGGTATTATTTTGTTCGTCGCCTCCGTAGCGTAGCGGTCAGCATGGTTAGCTGCCGCCCCGGAGGTCCTGGTTTCGATTCCCGGCTCTGCCACGAAATTTGAAAAAGTGGTATGAGGACTGAAACGGGGTCTACTCAGCCTCGGGTGGTCCAAATGAGTAGAGGGGGTTCGATTCCCCCTCAGCCATCCTCGAAGTGGTTTTGCGTAGTTTCCCACTTCGTCTTCGGGCAAATGCCGGGATGGTACCTTCTTCAAGGCCACGGCCGCTTCCTTCCCTCTTCCTTGCCTATCCATCCTCACCATCCCTTACCTTCCCTCATGAGGCCCCTGTTCGCTTTGCAGGTGAGACCGCCTGGGCGAAGTGCCAATCCCACCTCACCAGTTGTGTCCCTTCCGATTCGATGTTCCCAGCTCCAGGACACTGCCCGTAGAGGCGGTAGTGGTGAGTTCCCTCGCTGATTCCGTGGGTCCACCAACCTGGGGGGTAAACGACTAAAAAGAAAAGAAAACAAAAATATTTTGTTCGGGGTCTACTCAGCCACGGGTTATCCAATTGAGCATAGAGGTTTCGATTTCCCCTTCAGTCATCCTCGAAGTGGTTTTCCGTGGTTTCCCACTTCGTCTCCAGGCAAATGCCTGGATGCTACCTAACGTAAGGCCACGGCCGCCTCCTTCCCTCCTCCTTGTCTATCCCTCCCAATCTCCCCATCCCTCGTAAGGCCCCTGTTCGCTTTGCAGGTGAGGCGGCCTGGTCGAGGTGTTCGTCCCACCTCCCCAGTAGTATTCCCGTCCTACGTTTCAAGCTCCAGGACTCTGCCCAGGAGGCGGTAAAGGTGCGATCCCTCAGTGAGTCCGAGGGAAAAGCTAACCCTGGAGGGTAAACCGACTAAAAAAATATATTTTGTCATTAAATTCTAGCAAGAAGAAGAAAACTCTATTTGACGTGTACATATTAAGATGTTTCGTGTAATACCGAATTCGGAAACAACGTACCGTTCATGGAATCCAACCTGAAAATGCATCTGCTCGCTATATTACTAGTGCCCCATCCTCAATAATTAACTGTGACCTCTTGTATCATTTCTGTCGTAAGACATTGGTAAAGTTGTCGACACAGACGATAAAACGTACCGAAAACAAATTATAAATCTTCCCCCTCTACCAAGTATCGAACCCCGAATCCTTCAATCCGCAGTCCAACGCGTTACCCTTTCAGCCACGGTTGCTTACACTACATGTGGAGCAGAATACACCAGAAGGATAGAAAGTGAGAAGTGGGATGCCACGGGAAACCACTTCCTAGATGATTTAGGTTGGCCTCGAATAGATGATAAAGATTTGATAATCAGTTCCACAAGCATGCCAACACACGTTATTTTGTTTGCACGAAAATAATCCTACCCGAGAGTTAATTCAGCAGGAAATTAAATATTCATAAATAACAGTCGAGTTTCGTTTACTGAATATTGCGCATTGGACGCTTGTATTCTTTCATGGCCTCCTCGAATACGCCACCATGACACTTCCCAGGCAGTGAAATTTAAAATAGGAGGCCTTGGAAGTCAGTGCATGTGCGATGCGATCCTTACCTAATTGATCAAACAGCTGTGTCGTAATGAAAATCTTGAGCTCTGATTTTTGGAGAACCTCTATCATAATGAAACTCGAACTATAATGAGCCTCTTTAAGATGCAGTTTTCTAGCATATCATATTTATATTTCGGCATGGTCGAACATAATAGTGCATTATGCGACGAGCCTATAATGGCAATAATTAAGACACGAGTATGTTTATAAAACGAGCGTATGCGAGTTTTATAATTTCCATACGAGTGTCTTAATTACCATTATAGACGAGTTGCAAACGACGGTTTATGTTCGACGATAATTATTATAAGTATTTTATGTTCGAGGTCGCCTCCGTAGCGTAGCGGTCAGCCTGGCTAGCTGCCGCCCCGGAGGTCCTGGGTTCGATTCCCGGCTCTGCCACGAAATTTAAAAGTGGTACGAGGACTGGAACGGGGTCTACTCAGCCTCGGGTGGCCCAAATGAGTAGAGGGGGTTCGATTCCCCCTCAGCCATCCTCGAAGTGGTTTTCCGTGGTTTCCCACTTCGTCTTCGGGCAAATGCCGGGATGGTACCTTCTTCAAGGCCACGGCCGCTTCCTTCCCTCTTCCTTGCCTATCCATCCTCACCATCCCTTACCTTCCCTCATGAGGCCCCTGTTCGCTTTGCAGGTGAGGCCGCCTGGGCGAGGTGCCAATCCCACCTCACCAGTTGTATCCCTTCCGATTCGATGTTCCCAGCTTAAGGACACTGCCCATAGAGGCGGTAGTGGTGAGTTCCCTCGCTGAGTCCGTGGGTTCCACCAACCTGGAGGGTAAACGACTAAAAATAAATACAAAATTTATGTTCGAACATAAATATTCATACATATCTGTCGAGATTTCGCAAGTTTTATGTACTGTGCCACTGCGCGAGCGATTGCGAATGTGGTGGCAACAGGATGGGGCCCCACCTCACGGATCATTAGTCGTCAGGAACGATCTTCATGATACATATCCAAATAAATGGATAGGAAGAGGAGGACCCTTTCACTGGCCTGCCAGATCACCCGATCTTACGCTACTTGACTTCTTCCTGTGGGGTCACTTAAAGCAGGTAGTATATGCACATGAGCCTGAAGATCCTGACCACCTTCGGCAACTAATCACCGAGGCATGCCAAGCTGTTACACCTCAGACGTTACAGCGTGCAAGACTGTCTGTAATACGTCGTGCTGAAATCTGCATCAACCAAGGTGGTCAACATTTCAAACACTTGCTACACTGAATATGCAGAGTACCTTGCCTTATTCTTACAGGGGGGTGTGGTGGCGCAGCGGTCAAGCTCTTTGCCTCTCACCAACGCCATGTCCTGTGGTTCGAATTCACGTAAAATGGAGATCCCGTGGCTTATGATCGCGAGATTAACGGTCACGCTAAACTACAAGCTTTCTTCCTACATATCATTATGTCATCGTCTAACCTGCCTACGTAGAATCGAATAAAAACGGACCTTTTCAGGACCAAATAAAAATTCATTCATTGGAACAGGTAGATATGTGTCCGTAGTGCAGCTACTGTAAACGGCATTAAGCAAAAAAAAAAAACTTACTTGCCCTGGGATCGAACCTGCTACATTGCAGCATGGCTGACGTTACGGCAGATGAGCACGATTTAACCATCTTAGCTACCGTGAGCCGTGGTGGGATAGTCTCACGTATTGAGTCTATTTGTAGTCCTCATAGACACTTCATGTCCTTCGTAAGGCAGTGTTGTTCGGATCTGTCGATTTACACATTCGTTATAAATGATGGCATTGAGATAACACTGTTGCCAATAATTTCGACTTTATTCGCGAGCATGAACTCAACCGTAAAGCTGTACTAGGCCAAGTACGAATGTTTTTAGGACGACTATGATATACGCGTTAGTTGGGTTGCCTTCCTCCAAAAATATTAAGGGGCTGATGGACCACACTGTATAGGATGGATGAGAACAGACTCACTAAGAAGATTTTCAATATCGTGAATACAAGTTAATTAAAGACCAGTTGGATATAAGAAGTACATGAAGACAGGGAATTACTTAAAATCTCTGAAGACGACATTAAGGACAGAGAACAATTTAGAAATAAAATCAGAAACACGAAAATTGTACAAGTCTCAAGGAAGGACACATCAGGCAAAAAATGGACAGTGGAAAGGAATAAAAAGCACAGTGAACTAATGAAGAGGGTTTGGGAAGGAAAGAAGAGAGGAAAAGGAAGTGAAGCTGTGATTGGCTCTAGTTCTCACGCTCTCCTGAAGGGGTATAATCGGAAATAATAATATTAATAATAGACAATGGACATAAGCAAATCATTTTAAAAGCGAAACGGGTGTTTCTGTGTCGGGGCATTCCTCCTCCCAAGTCATGAATTGTCACCATTTCCTCAGCTACCGGATAAAATCCTTTGGTTCCAGTTTCTTGCTAAAATACATATCTTAATATTATAATTCCCTTTTATCGCAACATTTCAACATAGGCTACAAAGCTGAACGTCTTCCTCCTTGGAATGTTGAAGTGCTCAGGGAACGTACAGCTTGAAGTGTTGTTCTATTTTAATTAAAAGAAATGAGTGAAAATTGGTATCAGTGACATTTAAAACAATCGTGGCACTAATTAATGATGATTTTGTTTGTTAACTAAGTGGTTTATAATTATGTAAACAACATCCTTGCAACACCAACTATTATAGTTTTATCTTGTAATAACATAATATAGTTATTGGTTTTAAGTCCCTTTTAATAATCCCGGCTTTTAGAGACGCCGGGGGATCTTCAACGAGCCAGTAAATCTACTGACACGGTCCCTCTAATTTGCGCACACTCAAATGCCAGCTGACTGCGCCAGGATTCAATTCTGCAACCTTGCGACAAGCAAGCGAGAACGTTACCACTGAGCCAAGCAGCCGGACACCTTGTAATAACATGTTTTGGATTTAATTCCAGGGAATACATTCCGTCACGTAATAATTTTAACTGATTTGTAAAAATATTTATTGAAAAATTGTCAAAGCGATGTGCGTGATTGTTCCAAACATGGTACTTTGATATTATAAAGACAAATACTATAATTCTGTTCCATGTGAGTCTTCGAACTTTTGAATTTCTTCTCCCGAAAAAGTTGTTTTATGTGACCCTGATCTTTTTTCTTCTTTAAACGTGGTGAGATGACTCAGTCCAACATCAAACGCCGTGGTGACAGGCAACCTCTTCATCACTTGAGCAATGCGGCAATATTCACGCCTGTCATAATGCAGTCATTGTGGCAGGCGTGTTGAAGTGGCTGCCTATCACCATGGCGTCCTTTTAAATCGTGTCATAACGACTTCGAAGAAGGAACACGAGAAAAGTAAGAGAAAAAGAAATACTACGATCAAATGGTCACATTCAAATTGACGCCGTCTGGGTAGTGGTTTCTTGAATGTCTCTATTAACCCCGTCTAGTGGGAGAACTCTCTACTATGTCTATACTACATGCTCTCAGTCCGGTTTCTTTCGGGTCCACCTTCGTATCTATTGAATCTGACCGCTTGTTCATGACTCTGCTATTAGCGCCAATCGCGGAGAAGGTCACTCTTTCTATAAAATAATAATAATAATAATAATAATAATAATAATAATAATAATAATAATAATAATGTTATTGTTTTTGCGTCCATCTTAACTACAGCGGCTTTTAGAGACAATGGGGTGTCGGAATTTTGCCCCGAAGGGGGTCATAAACGTTCCAGTAAATAGGCCTATACTGACACTGCTCACTCGCATTTGCGCACCCTCAAATGTCAGCTGACTGCACAAGGATTCGATCCTGAAACCTTGGGCACAGCAGGTGAGAACCTAACTCCTGAACCATGGAGGCAGTCATCTTTCGATATAAGGTGTCTTACCGTATTAACCCGTTAACGACGGGTAATGGTTGCTTGTATACCAAATAATTCATAATACTTAAACCGAATTATGTGAGTTATAATAAGCAGTCACTTCTACATCAGAAATTCAAACCCCTTGTGTTAAATTGCACACTATGTTTTGATGTCAACGTGGAGGAATGGTTCTGGCAATTGTGTTTATTTGCGGAAGGTGTGCATAAACGCATGGGCCAGCAGGCCCTCTGTTATTAACCGTATCATCACTTGCTATCTATTTAGTTAAACATGGTATTACTCAGACATAGGATTGGCATTGTGCAGGAAGTTACGTGGAGGGCTTCACTATATTTCATTTGACATACCTTTTAGTTCGGTGGAAATAAATAGCAGGCATTTCATTCAGAGCGACCTGCATATAATGCAATCCATTACCATGGATTGGAACACCGCGGAAATGCTGGCGATAGATCATGCTAAATTGGGAAAATATTGGCATGCCTGTATTTCACAATGTGAGAAACTCGCATTTTATTGGAAAGCCTCCAATAACTTTTCAAGAATAAAGGTGCAATATTTTACGTGATTTAACAGATAGGAGTGTGAAATATTTATTGAATTATGCACAAGGGCTTTTTTTTTCAGTTTTAGCAATACATTTTCCCATGAATCTGTGCAGTATATTGTGAATGAAGATTTTTAGAAGCAATAATTTATAAACGAAAGAATGAAGGCTATGAAAGTAAGAAATACGTGAAAAATCATGGACGTGAAATTAGTATTAAACATATATTTAATAAACAAACCTTCTGATGGCACAGATTAATAAAAGGTAAAATGTTTTTAGCAACATGTTTGAAATTTCCAAGTAAGTACTGCTATTTTGTTTTTGCTGAGATGTAAAAACATTGAGGGCGCGGTCAGTGGCGGCCAAAATAGTACTATGACCACAATCTGGTTGTTATGAAATGCAGATTAAAGTTGAATAATCTGAAGAAAAGTCAAAAGCCAAAAAGGTGGGCAATAGACAGACTGAAAGAGAAGGATGTAAACGAAAGATTCAGAGAGAGTATAAAGGAAGGTATGAATGGTATGGACTCCGTCTTGAGGAAAGAATTCATGATGAAAATTAATAAATGTAAAACAAAAATATTGGAATGCAGCCGAAATAAATCAGAAACCTCTATGGACATCAAATTGGCAGGTGAAAAACTAAAGGAAGTAGGAGACTTATGTTACATAGGAGCAAAATAACCAGTGATGGACGAAGCAAAGAGGATATAAAAAGTAGGTTAGCTCAGGGAAGGAAAGCATTTCTACAGAAATGGAATGTGTTGAAATCGAATATAGATTTAGGTATAAGGAAGTCATTTTTGAAGGCTTTTGTCTGGAGCGTGTCACTCTATGGAAGTGAAACTTGAACTATTGGTACAGCAGACAAGACGAGAATTGAAGCATTTGAAATGTAGTGTTACAGGAGAATGACGAAGATCAGATGGGTAGATAGGGTTACAAACGAAGAGGTATTAAGACTAGTGGGAGAGGAGAGATGTTTCTGGCGACTGCTAATGAAGAGAAGAGATAGGTTGGTAGGACACATACTAAGACACCCAGGAATAGCAAGCTTAGTTATGGAAGGAAGGGTCGAGGGCAAGAACTGTAGGGGTAGACCATATGTCCAAACAGATTACCTCAGATGTAGGGTGCGGTAGCTATGTGGAGATGAAACGATAAGCTCAGGACAGGGAGGCATGGAGCGCTGCATCAAACCAGTCAAAAGACTGAAGACGCAAACAACAACCACCTTAACGAGTAAATTTGATGTCGCTCCAGCCGTTGATATTTTATTAGGAAGGGGGAAGGGAGGGGGAGGGGGCGCGCACGTATGCACACACACACATGGACAAAATGCGATCTCATAAGACTTCTTTTTTTCATAAATGAAAATAGCCTAATAAAATCTTTTTTAGTTGTTTATGGAAACATTATTATGAGTTCTCTCTTTAGTTTCATGTGCTATATTTTATTAATTTGGATGATTAATTTATTACTTTTAAACATAACGGCACGAGTCATTTCCACAGTTATCGTGAACAGTTGTTCAGGTAAGACAAGATATCTTCGTCCAGAAACAGATAATTTGTGTTATTTTATATTTAACATCCTAATGCATAAGTTGGCTATATTGGTTGCTATGATGTCACTTCCTGTTCTGGATTCCAGAAACACAAAATAAAAATGAAATTTTTAACTATGTAATCTGGGCCAGGGTGGTTGGGAGTAACTAGGAAAGTCAGAGCGTAAGAAAATAATTCTATTAGCTAACCTTTCAGTTCCCAATTCTTTAATATGTCCTTAGAATCTTCTTTCTCTCATACTGACAGAAATCCATCTACACTTGTAATAGAGAGACAGATGACCACCTAGTTCCACCCCTTAAAACAACAATAACTACAGGCCGGACGTTTGTTTTAGACGATTGCCCTTGAACTTGAAGCCTGCAGGTGAGCCTACACACACTCACTCTCTCACCCTATCGCTTCACACTTGTCACCACCGATCTGATGGAATGGAATTCCAGACTTGTGCAGACAGTACAGTCCACGTCGAAGTATTGTGCGACGCGGAAGTACACGTTACGTAGTTACGAACAGAACGTAATTATATTTGCCAATGACTGTACTTCAGCAGTAGTGTTTAACATATTCTAACATTGGCCTACCCCTTCAATTCTTGTCCTCGATCCTCTCCTCCATAACTAAGTTTGCTATTTCTGGGTGTCTTAGTGTGTGCCCTACCAACCTATCTCTTCTCTTCATTAGCATTTGCCAGATACCTCTCTCCTCTCCCACTCGTCTTAATACCTCTTCGTTTTTAACCCTATCTAGGCCTACCCATCTGATCATCATTCTCTAACACCACATTTCAAACGCTTCAATTCTCTTCCTTTATGTTGCACCAACAGTCCAAATTTCACTTCCATACAGTACCACGCTCCAGACAAAGGCTTCAGAAATGACATCCTAATACCAAAATCTATATTTCATGTCAACGGATTCCTTTTCTGTAGAAATACTTTCCTTTCCTGAGCCAACCTCTTTGCTTCGTCCATCACTGGTTATTTTGCTTCCTAAGTAACAGAAGACTCCTATTTCTTTTAGCCTTTTATCTGCCAATTTGTTGTCCATGAGGGTTTCTGATTTACTTCAGTGACATTCCAATATTTTTGTTTTACATTTATTAATTTTCAACATGAATTCTTTCCACTGACAACGTCCATACCATTTAAAAACTCATTCAAGTGTCAACTAAGATGACGATGTCATCATCAGATCTTAGAGTAGAAATTATTTCTCCTTGAATATTTCCTCCAAGGGCCTACTTTGAATTTCTCTCCAATTTCCGTTTCAATGTATAGATTGAAAAGTATGGGTGAAAGTGACAGCAATGCATTACACCTTACTGGATATCAGAAATCATGTAATTTGTTTTAGGTATGAGGAACCACCTAATAAAATTAGGTTGAATCGTGTTGATCGACTGAAAATCATTACATATTGATGTAAAAATTGACTTAATCTGTCCATCATAAAATTTAGCGTGCTGAACACATTGGTTATTGCCGGCAAAGCATTCTGTTCCACACAAATGCTTGTTGACCAAGCTAGATGGACAAATATAATAACATATTACTGTGCTGTATTTTCTGCATGGAAACTGCACAATAGCAAATGAAATTAAAACAGAAAGAAACAGGTAAATAAACATTTTAAAAAAACTTATAAACAACCAGCTGCATTGCAAATGAGATCCTTTCAACCATTATGCAAGCCTGGTTCTTTCTGTTGTTTAATAGTAGCATAATTGAAATAGTTTTTCTAACTGCATTCTAAAGAAAATGAACGCAAATAGCATGAATATGAAAGAGACATTTGATAGATACAATATGTGACATTCATATTGATTCATGTACGGGCTTTGCGACTTAAGGAGCATCTAACCCCGTGTACATGTGTGTGTGTGTGTGTGTGCAAGGGATTTGTCTTATAACGTGTTTTATTGTGATAACTGTAATAATGTGATCATTTGTTGCTGGGTCTAGAATTGGGCAGAGCGCAACTGTGGCTTTAAATTAATTACCATCACGGCATTCGCCTGGAGTAGAAGTGGGAAACCATGGAAACCTACTTCTAGGATGGCTGAGGTGGGAATCAAACTTGCCTCTTCTCAGTTTTGTCCCACGTGGCCACGTGTACCGCACTCCAACCCTCAGATCAAAATTTAATGTCTTGACAGAGCCTGGAATTGAGCCCAGCCCTTGGGGATTACAGCAACTGGATTCAAACTGACACATCGTAATCAAGATATCGAGACAGATTTATTAAATAAACATGTAGAACACACACATTGAAATACAAATCACAACCAGTATATGAATTCTTGAGACTTGCACTATTTATAATTGATAATACAACTTTTCAGTCGGTCAACAGAATGTAATCCCAATTACTGAGATATGCGAAAAATAATCTGAAACATTACATGTTATAAATCTATATAATTAATGTATATAAAAATGAATGTTACCTGTTTGTTTGTACAGAGAGTACAGTTTGTTTGTAACGGAGACCCTCGCTTGCCCGCTCGCCCACGGCACGAGCCTGTCTCCCGCCACGCACTTCGCCGTTATGCGGCGCCTTCACGGCACTGAGTCATTGAGTATAGGAATTTGTAGTTACCTAGTTCACAGCTGGTGCTGAAAATGTTCGCCATTCACTGCTACACATCGCTGGCACCTCTTTATGAAACTGGCATTTACTCTCTGAAGTTCCTCAGCACCGATTGACTGTATTTCAGCTGTAATATAGTCTTTAAGCTCATTTATAGTGTGAGGGTTTCTCGCATACACTCTATTTTTAAGCGTCCCCCACAAATAAAAGTCACATGGTGAAAAGTCTGGGCTTCGCGGGGGCCACACGTTCCGACTTATAATCCTCGTAGGCTACCTAAATGCGACGCAATTCTGTCATGGATGCTTCGGCAGTGTGACCAGTGGCAGAATCTTGTTGAAAGTAATTTTACAATCGCTCAGTGCTGCGCGAACGCCGCATAACGGCAAAGTGCGAGGCGGGAGACAGGCTCGCGCCGGGGGCGAGCGGGCAAGCGAGGGTCTCCGTTACATACAAACTGTACTCTCTGTATAAGTATGAATGGGTGGTGTGTGTGTCCTTTATGCGTTAATATACAATTCATTCGATTGCTATGAAACTTGGGTGAGTTGTTGTGTACACTCCAGAGAAGGTGTCTGATTTAGTAAATCCATTTTGCAATAGGTAGCGCAAATTCAACAAATGAGTAACGGCTCGTGAATCGTTGCAACAAAGTGTCGTATGCGTTCATTATCATTCATTCGATTGCGATGAAACTTTGGCAAGTTGGTGTGCACGTTTCCACGAATGTTTCTGAATTACTAAATCCATAATAATTTAGAAATAAAATATTGTGTATCCAAGAGCACCTCAACAAACAAAATTACAATGCCAACACTTTCTTTGATTGGCATTGAACGCGTGCCGGGTACAGCTTGTCTTTATATATATACTAGCTGAAGTACCCGTGCTTCGCTACGCGTCATAAATAAATTAAAATGTGAAGGTGACAGTTAAAACAGGGGATAGGCGAGGTGCTGCGCAGAGGTAGATTAAGAATGGAACATTTTGTCCAACTACACCGCTCGGCGTTGACCGTGTTTTATAGCACAAATTTAGGTTTTACTCGCTAACAGTTGCAGATACCTTTCGGATAGAAAATGTAATTTTAAACCTCGCATATGCCATTAAAAGTTTGCTATTTCTTAGCGTTCTCTTTTTATTTGAAATGGAAATATGAAAGTTTGAAACCAAAGGGTGTAGTGACGTCACTAAAATGGTCGCCATTTTAAATAGTGCAAAGTATTGAAATCAAAAGTAACCTCTATGTTAACCAGGTAAATCAGCTACTTCCATGTAAAATTCACGTAAATCGGACCAGTGGTACTTGCGAGATTTAGTAATACACAGACACACACCATCTCAATTTTAGCCTCGCATCGCTCGCGTCATAGTCGTATCATATTGTTTTTCAATGAAATGCAGGTTTAACCCCGTTAACACCCCTTTAGAACCTGAATACCCAAAAATCCCTCCTTAGTAGACGTTTTCGACACACAACAAACAAACATATCCCCAAAATATCATTCTTCTAACTTTAATAGTTTTGGTTGGTCGATGAGAGCAAACATCCAAAAATCCTTCCTTAGTGGACGATTTTCTTCCAGAAGTTCACCCCTCCCCATATGCCCCTTAAATTGCATTTATGAAAACACGGTCGAACACCTATTTATTTTATTTATTTATTCATTTGTTTATTTATTTTTAAGCTGATAGATTTCCTCCGAGTTTCAGACTCCTCCCTATGTCGTTTAAGAGATACACGCTCAATTAGGAATCTTTCAACCACCACTTTTCATCCCTTTCACCTCATAATATACACTACATCGAAAAACCATTAGACATGTGTCAGCTTAATTTTAATGATTAGTATATGTGCCAAGTATCACATCCCCAAATGAAACCACTCGTGAGATATTGTTATTCAATGGAAAGCACCTTTACCCCCTTAACACCTCTTTAGAACCTGAATATCCAAAACTCTTTCCTTAGTGGACGTTTTCGACATACAACGAACATATCCCCAAAATTTCATGTTTCTAACTTCAATAATTTTGGCTGGGCGATGATGAGTGAGTGAGTCAGTCAGGACATTTTCTTTCATTTATTTTTGATAATTTCACCCCTCCCCATGAACCCCTTAAATTGGATTTATGAAACAAACGGTCAAACACCTATTTACTTATTTAAAGCTGTTTTCCCCCTGAGTTTGATGAGTGAGTAAGTGAGTCAATCAGTTAGGACACTTTCTTTCCTGTTTTTTTCCCCAGAATTTCAACCCTCTCCAAGGGCCCCTTAAATTGGATTTATGAAAAAACGTTCGAACACCTATTTACTTGTATTTTAAGCTTTTTTTTTCACCGAATTTCAAACTTCACGCCTATGTCGTTTCAGAGATACACGCTCCGTCAAGAATCCCTCAAACCCCAATTTTCACCCCTTTCACCTCATAATATACACCACATCGATAAACCCTTAGACATATGTCTGATTATTTTTAATGATTAGTTTATATACCGAATATCACATCCCCAAACAAACAACTCATGAGATATCGTTATTCAATGAAATGCACGTTTACCCCCTTGACACGTCTCTAAAACCCGAATAAACAAAAATCATTCCCTAGTTAACGTTTTCGACATACAGCGAACATCTTCCCAAAATTTCATGTTTCCAACTTTAATAGTTTTCGCTGGGCGTGATGAGTGAGTGAGTCAGACAGGACATTTTCTTTCATTTATTTCACCAGAATTTCACCCCTCCCCATGGGCCCCTTAAATTGGATTGATTAAAAAACGCTTGAACACCTATTAACTTATTTCTTAAGCTGTCTTTTTCCCCTGAGTCAGTCGGTTAGGACACTTTCTCTCCTTTTTTCCCCCATAATTTCACCCCACCCCATTGGCCCCTTAAATTAATTTATGAAAAAACAGTCGAAAACCGATTTACTTACTTTTTAAGCTGATTTTTAGCCTACTTTCGATTTTTGCAAAAAATGAAAGTAGACTTATGAGATCAACACAGGGCGAAAAAAGTGTGTCTGTCTGTGTGTGTGTATGTGAGTGTGTGAGTCTGTGTGTGTGTGTGTGTGTGTGTGTGAGTCTGTGTGTGTGTGTGTGTGTGTGTGTGTGTCTGTGTGTGTGTGAGTGTGTGTACTCTGAATGTCTGTCCCCCCCTATCAATTCAAACACGGTGAATGCAAATTGAACGAAATTTGGTACAAAGGTAGCACTAGCAAAGGACACCTCAGTGTCATGTTTTATATCGCCGCCATCTTTACTAAAACTGAATGGCGGCCACTCAAACGTTCAAAACGTAAAATCAAATAACGACTAACCAAATCATCCGATCTCTACCAAATTTGGTAACAACATACCTTCGTATAGGATGCGTCTTGTGACCAAATTACAAGGTCGTCCGCCATACCATTTCAGGATGGCGGCCGTGCGAATTATGCAAACTTTATAATCCATATCATGGGACCCACCAGTTCCGATTATCGAGCCGAGAATCGTTTAGACTGTTCTAAAGGAAGAGGCACGTTCGAAATTAAAAGTTTATTTTGTAATACTATAGTGCAGACGTGATTTTAAAAAGCTGAACTGATTCAGTAATAAGACAAGATGGCAGCGGATATCTTGTGCCGGACTTATATTTCACTAATTGGAGTATTGCATGCAATATAGCGTACTGATAAAAAATAAATAAACTTTGTATGAAATGCTTTATATATAAATAATATACTCCAGTGATGAAATCGTTTAGTATAAATCATTATTTGCTAACAAGTTCTATGTAAGTCATTTTAAATAGAACGATATTCGTTGACACAATTAGCTCAGTGGTAGAGCGTTAGCCTATCGCTCAAATACCTATGGTTCAAACCCGATCAGAGCTAGGTTTTTTGCTTGAAATGTTATATGTTTATTGTTTTGTAATGACTCAGATGTTTTAAAATTAAGCGTTATATTGTGCACATTATGGTGTAAAATATATATTTAATTAAAACATAATTCGCCAGCAGATTTACTCGGGACATCTAGCTGCCAAAAAGGTAACTTCCATATTTTATTGAAAAGTTTCTTCTTCTGGCCGCTAGAATGCACTCGCTCTGTTAGGATTATATTGTTCGATATTTCACCAATAGATGTCACGACTAGTCTACGTGGGGATCCATTGATTACTATACCATTATCATTCTATGCGCATCGAATTTGAAGAATGACAAGATGATACTACGATACATTTTAACTTTTTATTTTAAAGGGTTTGTAACAGCCTATTTTGCGTTACTTGAAAATGTTATTAAGCGTTATATTGTGCACATTATGGTGTAAAATATATATTTAATTAAAACATAATTCGCCAGCAGATTTACTCGAGACATCTAGCTGCCAAAAAGGTAACTTCCAGATTTTATTGAAAAGTTTCTTCTTCTGGCCGCTAGAATGCACTCGCTCTGTTAGGATTATATTATCGAAAATATCCACATAGTTTGTATACACACGTCTCTGTATGGTCATGGAAAGATTTGTTAATTCAATTAGGGTTGTGAAAGCCATGCACAACCAGACGTGTAAAGACATGCCTCAACTCAAAGTTGGATGTTGCCCACGGCAGGTCGTAATAATAATAATAATGTTATTGGTTTTACATCCCTTTTAACTACTGCTGATTTTAGAGACACCGGGGTGCCGGAATTTTGGCCCGAAGGGGATCATTAACGTGCCAGTAAATATACTGACACGGCTCCCTCGCATTTGTGCACCCTCAAATGCCAGCTGACTGCGCCAGGATACGAACCTGCAACCTAGGGCCCAGCAAGCGAGAACGTTACCGCTGAGCCACGCCGCCAGTCCGGTCGATTATGTCTCCAGATCCATAACATTCTTGATATACTTCTTATCTTTCTTTCTTCAATGATGGTAGCAGTTTTTATCTAGGTTGTGGCGTTTGGTAGAGGTAAATCGTTTCTAAGGTCTTCAACAAAGAATAGTTCTATTATACTCTTTGATAATAACAACGAGTTATAACTATACTCATACATTTAGGAGAAAGTAGGCTATATGTTCTTTACTGAACATCTTGTTTTTTCGCTGAGTTTCAAATTTCTCGCCTATGTCGTTTAAGAGATAGGCTCCATTAGGAATACTTCAACCCCCACTTTTCAGCCCTTTCACCTCATAATAATACACCACATCGAAAAACGCTTAGACACATGTCTGCGTATTTTTAATGATTAGTTTATATGCCGAGTATCACATCCACAAATGAAACCACTCGTGAGATATTGATATTCAATGAAATGCAGGTTTAACCCCCTTAAGACCCCTTTAGAACCCGAATATCCAAAAAACCTCCCTTAGTGTACGGTTTTGACATACAACGAACATGTCCCCGAAATGTCATGTTTCCAACTTCAATATTTTTGGCTGGGCGATGATGAGTGAGTGAATGAGTCAGGACATTTCCTTTCAATTTTTTTTTCTTCAGAATTTCACCCCTCCCGATGAACCCCTTCAATTTGATTGAAAAACAAACTGTCGAATGCTATTTACTTACTTTAAAGCAATTTTTCCCCGTGAGTTTGATGAGTGAGTCAGTCAGTCAATCAGTTAGGACACTTTCTTTCCTGTCCCTCCCCCCGAATTTCACCCCTCCCCATGGGCCCCTTAAATTGGATTTATGGAAAAGCGGTCAAACACATATTTACTTATTTTTATGCTGATTTTTTTTCCGCTGAGTTTCAAACTCCTCGCCTATGTCGTTTAAGAGATACACGCTCCGTTAGGAATCTTTCAATCCCCAATTTTCACCCCTTTAACCTCATAAACACATCGAAAAACCCTCAGACACGTGTCTTGTTACTTTTTAATGATAAGTTTATATGCCGTGTATCACATCCCCCAATGAAACCAATCGGGAGATATAGTTATTCAATGAAATGCAGGTTTAACCCCCTTAAGACCCCTTTAGAACCTGAATATCCGAAAATCCTCCCTTAGTAGACGGTTTTGACATACAATGAACATATCCCCAAACTGTCATGTTTCTATCTTCAATAATTTTGGCTAGGCGATGATGAGTGAGTGAGTAAGTGAGTGAGTCTGGACATTTTCTTTCAATTTCCTTTTTTCAGAATTTCACCCCTCCCCATGAACCCCTTAAATTTGATTTATGAAAAAAAAACTGTCGAACAGCTATTTACTTACTTTAAAGCAGTTTTTCCCCCTGACTTTGATGAGTGAGCCAGTCAGTCAATCAGTTAGGACACTTTCTTTCCTGTCCCCCCCCCCCAGAATTTCATCTCTCCCCATGGGCCCCTTAAATTGGATTTATGAAAAAACTGTCAAACACATATTTACTTTTTTTATGTTGATTTTTTTTCGCTGTGTTTCAAACTCCTCGCCTATGTCGTTTAAGAGACACACGCTCCGTTAAGAATCTTTTAATCCCCACTTTTCACCCCTTTCACCTCATAATATACACCACATCGAAAAACCCTCAGACACATGTCTTCTGATTTTTAATGATGAGTTTATATGCCGAGTATCACATCCCCCCATGAAACCAATCGGGAGATATTGCTATTCAATTAAATGCAGGTTTACCCCCTTAACACCCCTTTATAACCTGAATAGCCAAAATTTCTCTCTTAGTGGGCATTTGTGGCCCTTGAGGAAGCTGCATACCAGATTTCATTCCAATCCGTTCGGTGGTTTCTGAGATTTCGTGATGAATAAATGAATGAGTGAGTGAGTGAGTGGTATTTGAAAAATATATAGTAGAAAGAAGATAGTGTCAAGTCTTTGTTATGCTAAACTCTGTTGACAGTGCTGTGTGAGCAGTTGCGTAACTAACGGGATTTCAAGTAAAGATCCTCATTTTCTATACCGGTAGTGCTGAGCGCAATTAGCATCAAGTCGGCCGTGTCTCGACTTGAGCTATGTTGCCATGGAAACTATCTGCCTTGCCATTCGTTCATGAGTATATTTTATGATTTGATTAGCCTGTTTTTGAATGAAAAAGGGCCAAAATCAGAAGAATGAGAAAGACTATCGAAAATTCATGTAGCCAGCGGTTCCTTCTGGGTCCTAAACTATGTGTATGCAAAATATGGTTGAGATTGGTGGAACGGTGTAGATTTGTATAAGGAACCAACATATATACATGCATACATACATACATACAGACTTTCACTTTTATATATTAGATATGCATATTTGTTTTTAACTGCAGTGGGAGAAAAACGGAGAATGAGCTTCATCATATCCAAATTCATACAAAACAAAATATCTGTACGACACACTGCCAAACCAACAATGACACCCAATAACATTCGCTTCAAGAACAAATAACCCGTCAAAAGCCTTCAAAGTGTGGCAACTATTGGGCCTAGTGGTAAAATACTAAAGCATCCGAAGAAATAACTTCTGTGCTGCAAGTTTGAGAAATACCAATCTCATCAACAAACAGTCTCACTCCACTAACTAATCAATGAAGATGTAACTACTATTGCTGTAATGTACTTAATCAATAAGTCCCAAACTATTGTAGAAATGTACATTAATGCAGAAATGGCATACGAGTACTATGTTGAGATGATGGTAGAAAGCTAGAACTGCAACACTCAGAAACAGCGTTTTTCTACTAATAATGTGATGCAAATGTGATATCGAGACTTATCTGAAATTATGGAATGTCTACAAACTGCTCAGACAACGACTTTCGTGATGTAAAGAAATAACTGTAGCCTATGTGCAGTCACAAATCACTTGTATTTTAGGAGCTTTTATAAAAGCAGTTATATTAATAATAATAATATCGTATGGCCTCGGGTGCCTGGTGCAAACTTTGTTAATTGACACCCAGAGGGTAGCTTGCATGTCGAATTTCGTCGTTCCTTTGACCGCTATGAAAGTCAAGGAGGTTAGATATCTAAACTCCTTGACACTACAGCGCTTTCAAGTAGTGAATGGAGGAACTTTGTGTTGGCGGAAAATCCCGAGTAATTTTGCCATTGAACACGGTCTACTGAATTCAAATGGGTTCTTTAACATGCCAACAACGTATGACATGAGTGTCGTGATTTTTGTCGCCTTCACTTACCACGACCAGGGGCGAACCTGCAATCTTGGGGTTGGTAGTCCGACACGATAACCACTCACCCACTGTGGCAAGCATAAAAGCAGTTGATATGATATCTTGGTCTATTGGTTTGTCAATTCTTAGCTCTATTAGGATATTTCCCTTGCAGTGCCATCAAGGAGGCCCCAATGTCGATGATGATGATGATGATGATGATAATTGTTGTTTCAAGGGGCTTAACATCTGGGTTGTCGGCCCCTAATGGTTTGGATGATAGCAAAAATGTAAATGAAACTAAACTAGACCTAAAACTGACTACAGACTTACAAACTAGAAGAGGAAATGGGAAACAACAACAAGTAGTTCCGTGAAGAACTATACAGCCTATTTTCATATATCCTACTTATGTTAATTGCCACTATCAACATACACAATTTCAGTTGATTGCTGTAATAGATTCGTAGATATTGAGAACCGACCAAATATTTCGGATGGTCGCCATGTTGGATTTTATATATGTAGGTCCTAGAGTTATGCACTGTTACATGAAGATTATTGTGTACGTGTAGTATTCAAACTGCAATCGCATAATTAGGACACAAGAAGTAACAACGAGATTTTAAAATTTCGCACAGCTGGAATCTTGAGGTTATGGAAACAATTGAAATAAATTAGATGCCAGTGGATTACCATTCGTATAAGGATTTACTGTTCCAAGTTTCACTACACTCGGATGGTTAAATTGCGAGAAAAGTCCATGTGAATTTTTATATTTCGCGTCGCCTCCATGTTGGATTTGTGAACACCAAGTTATTTAAAGTCCTATAGGTGAACTTAAGTTCATAGCCCCTATGAACATTAAGAAATTCAGTTTGATTGCTATAATAGATTCGTAGATATTCAGAGCCGACTAAATATTTTGGATGGTCGCCATGTTGAATTGTTAAATGTATAGGCCATAGAGTCATGTACCATTAAAGGAAAATTATTGCGTAGGTTCAATATTCAAACTTTCAATTCGATCGTATGACTACATCACAAGAAATAAAAACTTAATTTTAAAATTCGCACAGGCGCCATCTTGAGGTTATGTAAACAATTGAACTAAATTAGATACCAGTGCATTACAATGTGTATAAATATTTTCTGTACCAGATTTCAGTGCGTTTGGAACATTAAATCGCGAGAAAGGTCTATTTAAAATTTTCAACTTCGCTTGGCTGCCATGTTCGTTTTGTAGTTAACCGGTTTCTGAAAGTCTTATAGATGGACTTCCGTAGTGCCCTTTATCTCCGTAAAAGATTTCAGGGAGATACCGCTAATAGTTTAACAGATATGGAATGCCGGTGAAATATTTCGCACATCCGCCATCTTGTGGTTATGTAAACAATTGAACGAAGTTAGATGTCGGTGCATTACAATGTATATAAACATATACTGTACCAAGTTTCATTGCGTTTGGTTGGTTAAATCGCGAGAAACGTCTATTTAAAAGTCGCAACTTCGCTTGGCCGCCATGTTCGTTTTGTTGTTACCAGATTTTCAAAGGTCACATAAGTGAACTTATAGTTCTTCCCTTTATCACCATACAAAATGTCAGGGTAATATCGGTAATAGTTTCGGAGATATTGAATGCTGGTGAAATATTTCGCACAGCTGCCATGTTGGATTGGTGAGTCGTAACAAAATTTGAAGGGCACGGTCGGGGTCGCAGGGAATAGTGCTATGAACTTACCGAGTTTCATTGAAATCGCTCTAGCCGTTTAGATTTTATTAGGGGGGGGGACACACGCACGAATCACACACACACACACACGCACACACACACGGACAAAAGGTGATCTCATAAGCCTATTTTTTTTTCAAAATTGAAAATAGGCTAAAAAGAATAAGGGAAACAAAAGACAGGAGGAAAGGAAATGCCCTTATCCCTCGATGAATGGGAATTAAGGGACTTGATAGAAAGGAGAGCCAGCAAAGGCAGATAGGAAAGGTAAAGAGGAGAGTGACCGTCCCAAAGGCACTGGAAGAAGGAGAAAAACTGGGCCCAGCTCAGGCAGCCCTCCGTGTCTCCAACTCTCGAACTCACCAGACGTGAGCCCTTGAGGGTGTAGCACTATGTAGGGTGCACCATAAGCGGTGGGGCTACACACACCCTGCCTCCTTGGGAGCCTTGAGCAGAAGGCAGGAGATGCAATGAAGAGAAAACAAGAGGTCCGACCTCTCGAAGAAAGAGCGATCAGGAAAGATGAGACAAGGGCCAATTAAGGCGGGAAAGTGAAAGACTCCCTAGTTCTCGGATAACCTAATATCGTTGTGTCGGAAAGGAACAAGAGTTGACCATGGGAGGTCGACAAGAGAGATAACAGAGAGGAGCCCGGCACAAGTAAGTGGAAGCAATTCCGGACTCAGCTGGGGTCCCGTGGTCGCCAACCCACGTCCCTCAAGTTTTGATCCCCTGGGGGAGGCCCCAAATTCTCATTACTCTTTATAAATACTAATATTAGTTCCTTTTGTTACATGTTTCAGATTCTGTGAACTAACTATAGCCGATACTTTCAATTACAGTAATGAAGAACTTGTTATTGCAAGTTGTAGGGTCCATGGGAGAAATCAAAGAGAGAAGGCGATTGCAGAAGTTCGTGTTGAAGTTTGTGCGTGGTTTCTACGAGGTCCTCCTACGAAACAAACACTTTTGTGATGGTAGCATAAACTCTTCGCCACAGGATGTGTAAGGATAAGGCATTAAGCGACAGATCTTCCACAAGATAAGAAAGATGTCGGGTCGTTACGCAGTCCGTGGGGAGATTGCCAAAGAAGTTGACGGGTAGAATCTGCAGAATTGGGTATAGCTCGGTCGGCAATGTAGAAGCACTTTAAACTAGACTAGTCCTGCGGCCATTTCGGCCTACACCCATCCAAGAATTATCGGATTCTGACATGGATCGGAGAATGGATTACTCCAAGGAGAATCCACACTTTTATGAAGAGTTGGAAAATAACCCTCCACCTGTGAGGATGTGGCAGCCATGGACAGTAGACACATGTTTAGGCCGTTCTCTTTCGATGGTGTAGTGAATCATCATTGATACCTGAACATTCTGCAGAACTAGTTTGATCCTCTGTAGGATCAGCACGGAAGTGAAGAGACATGTTGGTTTCAGCATGATGGGGTATCTGCTCACTAAGCCATCGCAGTACGTTCCTGAGCGTTGGATTGGTCGTTGTTCTACAGTGCTGCCGGCACCACTTGCTTGGCCAACACATAGCCCAGATCTCACCACATCTGATAATTAGCTATGGGGTTTCGTAAAGGGTATCCTTTCACAAAACTGTTACAATACCAACAAGATGCTGTGAGACAAGCTTTCACTCAAGTTACATCTGCAATGCTCCCAGAACCTACCAGCGTATTATCCTTTGTCTTGAGAATGACGGTACACAGGCATGATCCATTATTGTCCAAAGGATCAAACTGATGAAAACTCCTCTAATGAACTTCTTCTTCTTTTACTTCTGTCGTTTAGGCTGACTGTGGACCACGTTAATTTGATTTCAGCTTCTATCCAATATGAGGTATAATTCTTGGTTCCCTTTTCTCCTAAACGACGCATGCTCTGCTCTTTTAAGTCCAAGTATCTTCCTTTCTCTCTATTAGCTCCAACTATTTGATCATTCCTGTCTTTGTCAGACACAAACATTCAGCTGCATATATGGCTTCCGGGCGAATCACTGTCTGGTAGTGTCCAAGGAACTATTATTATTATTTGATTAACTAAATGTATTTATTTATTGGTTATCATTATTTTAACGATGACCTTGAGAAGGCATTTGATCGAGTACCACACCAGATGATTTGGTACGCTCTCCGAGATCATCAAGTTCCAGAAATGTATATATACTGGGTAAAAATGCTGTACAACAACACCAAAAGCCACGTGCGATGCCCTGCAGGACTGACTGACAGCTTCCCTGTGACAGATGGAGTTCATCAAGGTTCAGCTCTGTCTCCCCTGCTCTTTGTTATCGTCTTGAATACCATAAAGCGAGACCTGCAGAAGTGTGTCCCATGGACATTGCTATGCGCTGATGATGTGATGCTTGCGGCAGACTCCAGGAAGGATCTTGAAACCCAAGCGCAGACATGCCATGATGTCTGCCAGGATTTGGTCTTCGTTTGAACATCCACAAGACTGAATACCTCGAAACGATTCCTTCCCCTGGAACTATAGGTATTAATGGAGCTCCTCTTACCAAGGTAAATACATTCCGATACCTAGGTTCACGATTGCATAGCGACAGCTCTGTGAATGAAGATGTGCGAGCACGAATCAATGCGACTAGGATGCGATTCAGAGATGTCACCGGTGTTCTTTGTGATAAGAAGATGCCTATCCGCCTAAAATCAAAGATATTCCGCACAATGGTGAGACCAGTTGCATTATATGGTACAGAGTGTTGGCCAGCACCTAGAAGTGCTGAGCATTCACTTCATGTAATGGAAATGCGGATGCTGCGAAGATCTTTAGACATTTCTCTGCTCGACCATATCCCCAACACAACGATTCGACAGATATCTGGTGTGGCTCCAATCAATGAGAAAATGCAGGAACGGAGACTCCGTTGGTATGGACACGTTGTCCGTGTACCATGAAGTTCAGTCATCGGCTCGGCCTACCATCTAACGGTCGACGGCCAGAGACAGCGTGGAAGACCAAAATTGCGGTGGCTGGACACTATTAACGCAGATTTACGATCAAGAAACTTGAAATCGCGGGAAGCATTAGATCGCAGGAAATGGCGTGCATTGATCCAAAAAGCGGACCCCATTCTTATGGGATGACGCTTAGAAGAAGAAGAAGAAGAAGATTATTTAACGATGTATTATTCAATTTATTCATACATAATTATATTTATTTATCGTATGACATATACATATCAGTAAGATATAAATTACATCGTAATATAAAATACAAAATAGCGTACTACAAAATAAGCCCATATGACTTATGCAATTAAGAGCTTCTGGTGTAGCGTTCAGGAATTCTCCAATTTAGGCTCTCCCGATGCACTCCATCACAATATGCCGAACAGATTGGATTTCAGCTCCACATTCACATCTTGGGGATCAAACATAATTAAATAGTTTTACACAATAAATAATAATAATAAATGTAATAAATGTAATAAATTCTCAGAAGTCAAGGATAGCCTGGCTGGATGAATCAAGAGAGGACCTGCAAGAGTTGAACATCGGAGAAAATATTCTGAGAAACCGCAAAGTCTTCAGGACCGCAGTAACAAAGCACAAGTTTAGGGTGAAAACTAGTGGCAGGACTGGAACCAAGGGGACAGAAGAACGGAAGAAGCAGCACAGTGATTTCATGAAGAGATTTTGGGAAGATAGGAAGACGAATATCATCAAGCCGAAAAACAAGTACAAGCGCGCTCTATAATGGGCAAAACGCAAGAATAATAATAATAATAATAATAACACCATATAAAACACCATCCTCTCCTTAGAATCTGCTGTTAAAGTATCTGTGGCACGCAGTGTGGACTTACGGCACGTGTTTCAGTAAGTCACACGCTAGGTGGTTCTGACTGACACGCAGGCACGCGAAGCCACCATTCACAAATACATACAAATAACGTTATATGTGCGTGTCTGATGGTAGAGTTGCATGTGCAATCAAGGCTATAAGGTATATTTAATGGATGAACTCAAACACAATTGCTGATGTTCATTGCCTCATACTTCCTCTATTCTAAGATTTGTGTATTATACGATTGTTATGTACAAGCACTGCGTCTCGATCACTAACGGGTTCATATTGTAGGATAATTCAAACAAAATTAGGTTACTCCTTTAACCTCAATGTTCCCGATATTGTCGGAAATAGGTGATCCGGCAACCATGTGACCTTAAAGGTTTCGCCCAGTACCAAATCTCACTTACAAATAAGTACTGCCAAGCAGCATATCCAAGGTGTTAAATCACGATTAATTATAAGGTGCGTTCAAAAAGTAATGAGCCGGAGGCTGTAATGGGCAAACCGGTGACGACATCGGCTAATCGTGGCGTGTGTAACGAGGTGTGGTTCCAACCAGAGCGTGGAAGGTCACAGCCCGTCGCTAGAGGGCACGTGTGCACGTCACGTGACGATACAAAGCGAGCAGCAGCTTGTCTCAATCGTCCAACCAAGACCAAGACAGTAGGCCATTCGATATGCTTCCTGGTGTGGTTGAAGACTGTGGTACAGCCATTGGGCACACACTTTCTGCAAGTGCAGTCGTTCCTTCATGTCGGTGTGCACACTTCCGACGCTCTATCCGAACACGGCGGCTATGGCGTTCACAGTCACTCGGCGGTCCTGGGTAATGAGTGCATCAACCAGCTGGACGTTGTCATCGGTAATGCAGGGGGTGCCCCAGACCGGGCATCATCGGCTAACGACACCCGTCCATCCGTGAAGCGCTTGTGCCACGCCTTGACCCTTGCAAGGGACATGCAGTGTTCGCCGTACACTTGTGACATTCGGCGATGAATGTCCGTTCCCCCTACTCTTTTCACTGTCAGAAACTGAACAACACCTCTTTGCTCTTCGTTTGACGCCTCTATGTCACTGTTTGCAATGCCACTGGCAGCGTTGGACGATTGATGCATGCTGCTGCTCGCTTTGTAGCGTCACGTGACGTGCACGCGTGCCCTCTAGCGACGGGCTGTGACCTTCCACGTTCTGGTCGGAACCACACCTCGTTACACACGCCACAATTAGCCGATATCGTCACCGGTTTGCGCATTACAGCCTCCGGTTCGTTACTTTTTGAACGCACCTTATACATCCATTCTTTGAATACCATTCTCCTGAAGGCATTGCCAATGTGCGGACGAGCGTTATCTTCCACGAAAGTGAAATTTGGGCCGAAATTGTCAGCATAGCCTTTCACTACAGGTGCCAGAATAGTATCCCTGTAATGTATGCCTGTCATGCGCCCTGAGATGTACACAAGAGGGGTTCGGCGACCATACATGTCACCCCAATATATTGCACCACCTCCTCCCTGTTGGTATCGGTCGTGCATACGTTCGCCGGGTCGTCTCCACACTCGCACAGATCTATCCTCATTGACACAGACGAGTGTATACAGCCGATATACACGCACGCAAGAACGACTAAAGGGTTTGAGACCACTGCGACTCTTGGCCAGTAATATGCAAAACATTTTTGATGTGTGTAGCTTAGAGGCACGCTATCAACCTCTTTTGTGACTGAGTACTCCTTTCGTGTCATGCCAAGTACCCGAGCACCATAAAATTAAATACAATAATAATAATAATAATAATATCGTATGGCCTCGGGTGCTGGGTGCAATATTTGTTATTTGTCGAATTTTGTTGTTCCTTGGAGCGCTATGAAAGTCAAGGAGGTTAGGTATCCACTGTCGACCAAAGTATTATGTGTACTCGAGTTTGAAGGTTGTTTGTGACGTAACCAATAGACATACATAAAATCCAATAACATCATTATTTTCGTCGTTCTATTTTACGTGAGTTCATGTAGGTTTGGAATTTTTAGTTTATATTTTAATATTTTTTATCGAAGTTGGAACACAAAAAGTGCCCGTTTTTAAGCGTGTTTCAACCATGCGTCACATTTAAGAATTATTATCTCACAAACCCTTCATTGTATCGAACCCAAATTTTAACACAAGGTACATTGGAATGTTGTATAACTGGTTTATTAATTTCAAAATTTTACGTGTCCAAGAAACAATGTTGCTATCATTTGTCTAAGGTAACGTTTTCTCGGCTTGGGGTGGTTGGAATATGTAGTTCTTGGTCGCGTTATATTCCTTATACATCAAAAAGTTATGCTGTATGACTTTAAAATACGTAAATTAATTCACTTATTTTATATTGGTTTATATTTGAACGGGGAAATACGACCTCGCCTCGCTCGGCAGTGATGGGCTCCATCTCAGCAACGCTGTACAGCCTACCCCGGAGCGGCTGGCAGGTGAATCATGCCTTATTTCCACGAACAAATACAAACCGATATAAAATAAGTGAATTAATTTACGTATTTCACAGTCATACAGTATAACTTCTTAATGTATAAGGATTACAACGCGAACAAGAGCTATATTTTCCAACCACTCCGAGCCGAGAAAAAGTTACCTTACAAAAATGATAACAACTTTGTTTCTTGGATTCATAAAACATTGAAATTAATAAACCAGTTATACAACATTCCAATGTATATTGTGTTAAAATTTGCATTCGATCTGATGACGGGGTTTTGAGATAATAATTCTTAAATGTGACGCATGGTTGAAACACGCTTAAAAACGGGCACTTTTTGTGTTCCAACTGCGATAAAAAAAATTAAAATATAAATTAAAAATTCCAAACCTACATGAACTAACGTAAAATAGAACGGCGAAAATGATGATGTTATTGGATTTTATGTAGGTCTATTGGTTACTTCACAAACAACCTTCAAACTCGAGTGCACATAATACTTTGGTCGACAGTAAGCTCCTGGACACTATAGCGCTTTCTAGTAGAGAAAGGAGGAACTTAAGTGTTGGAAAATCCTGAGATTACTTTTGCCATTATGAACACGGCCTACTGAATTCAAATGGGTTCTGTAACATGCCAACAACTTATAACACGCGTGTCGTGATTTTTGTCGCCTTTCAATAATCTCTTACCTTGGCCAGGAGCAAACCTGCAAGCTTGGGGTTGGTAGTCCGACACGATAACCACTCACCCACCATGGAAAGCTATAATGATAATATTATTATTAATAATAATAATAATAATAATACAGCAATAATGCAACAAGTGTATACCTCTCTTTCCTATTCCTATCTGAAGTTCTGAAATAGCTAGGGATTCACCGCTCACCAGACATGCTGCAACTGCTTGCATGACTCTAGCAGATAAGACACATTTACGTGTGGCCAGTCGAGTCGAAATAGCGTCTTTCATGTTACTCATAAAACAGGGATGCCCAATTATTTTTACTGTAGATTAAAAGGTACTTTTTGAGAAATAGATAAAAGTTATGACTGTCAAAACTTGTAATAAAAACACTATTATTCCGGTTTGTGCAACAAAATTTGAATTGAAGAATGAAACTCACGGGAGATTATGATAGCAAGCACTTTTTGGCTCGTATGTTGAGAGCATCAAATTTAATTTAAAGAGCACCAGGTTGAGAACGCCTGGCTTAGACCGTCCTTCACTAATGAGCGCAGGGCCCACGCGTAATGAATGATTTATTGCCGTCTCGCCTACGTTATCGTGATGAAGTGATGATGCTGTGAATTACTAAGTCCTGTTTCATGAAAGTCAGAAATTTACTTCCCCCCAAAACTGTTCTAGATTAAAATCGTATTATATAATAGGCTAAGGTGTATGTTTCAAAAACTCAAGCTCCTAAACCAGAGGGTGTTAGAAGGTGTGGTTCGTACCAAATTCTTCCAAAACGTCTCAATAATACAGGAAAAATCTTGAATTTCTTGATACTCGAACGGAAATATATTTATTTGTTTATAAAGTACTTTTAAACAAATAAACGAGACGATAACCCTTGACAGAACTGTGTCGCGTACATCCCGCATAGCACTAGTGCCGGGTGGGTAGTCTGTACACAT
Source organism: Meconema thalassinum (assembly GCA_946902985.2). Classification (NCBI taxonomy): domain Eukaryota; kingdom Metazoa; phylum Arthropoda; class Insecta; order Orthoptera; family Tettigoniidae; genus Meconema; species Meconema thalassinum. The sequence continues at coordinate 361,619,332 of OX336394.1, read as the reverse complement.
GGGGCGCACACAACCCATTATGCGAGAGTTCTCGCACGGGTCCGCTGGTTATGTTGAATAACTTTCTTTCTAGGTTTTCTATTTATCTTTAAGTTAGTGGAAAAATTGTACGTTGTTTACAAATATAATCCCAAAGTTTCATTGCTCTACTTCAATCTTCCTTTTTTCTTCCCTTCCCTTGATGGGCACCCACAGGGGGCGGAATTCCAAGAATATTTTGATTGTTTATTGTCACGCCAGTTTATTTCATAAATTGAAGTTACTGATAGTTAACTGATTTAGATGTAAGGATAATTCTACGGTTTTATTTACGGTAACTCAGGAATTTGGGATTATTTGAAAATATCACCAGTTATTGACAAAAACGGTGAACTGGATTATCATTATCATTTTAACGAACTGCGTGGTTTTAATTTGTGTCGATACATGGTGATCCAAATAATGTTTACCCGTTTTTAAGAAATGAACATTATGACGATAATTCACAAAGAAAAGCGAACTTCCATGGACAAAACCTCTCAACTAAAAATGTTAAAAGAACAATTCCTCCCATTCATGCCATAAAGGTAATGCACCCAACGGTTTCAGAACATCCAAATAATGAGTATCACGAAGCACGTAAGAAATTAAACGAAAATTGCGGGGCGGGTGTACGTCTCCATCATTAGCTGACAGGTGGGTAATGAAATGAAAAATATTACTTGCTCCCTCCCCCCTCCCCTATCACTGAAAAAAATCCTGCGGCTGCCCATGCTTCCCTTCCTTCCTTCCTTCCTTCCTTCCTTCCTTCCTTCCTTCATTCATTCTTTCTTTCTTTCCTTCCTTTCACCCGCCCTCCCTTTATTTATTCCTACCTTCTTTCATTTCCCCACCTTTTTCATTTTCATCCAATTTCATTCCTTTATTCATACCTTCCCTCCCTTCCTGTCGGGGGGCGTGGTGGCTCAGCGGTCTAGCTGTATGCCTCTCACCAAGGCGGTCCGGGTTCGATTCCCGGTCAATGCATGTGAGATTTTCGAAGTGAAATGCCATGTCCTGTGGTTCGGATTCCACGTAAAAAGGAGGTCCCGTGGCTCATAATCACAAGATTCACGGTCACGTAAAACTACAATCTTCCTTCCTTCCCTTCCTGTCTTCCTTCCTTCCTTCCTTCCCCTCCCCCCTTTATATCTTCCTACGTCCTTCCCTTTCTCCAACCTGTCCTTGCTCATTTTCTCCCTCCTTCCGTTATTCCTAGCTTTCTTCCTTTCTCCCTTGCATCCTTCCTACATCCTTTACTTCCTCCCTCTTCCAGTTCCTTCATTTACTCCCTCCTTCGTCTTTTCCTTCCTCCTTCCCACCCTTCCTTCGTTCCTTGCTTCGTTTCTCACGGGAGCGTTGAAGTAATATGCCATAACTATTCTTGTATTTCAGAATGTATTTTAAGCTCGTGCTGTTACTGGATGGCTACTAAGCACATTGTCACGTTGCACTGTTTGAAGGAAAGCATGGCGCTTAATGCTCAACAGTAAAACGTAAACAGTAGAACCTGAACTGTACAAAAAGGCGTTCATTATTCACTGAAGAAGCAATATATTGCTGAAGAGCCTCTGTTTTGACTTGAAGCTGCTGTGTTGAAAGCGGGGCTCCTGATTTATGTCGGCACTCAATCACTAGGCGCCTTCAGTGGTAGCTTTTTTCCACCCAGGAGCTGAATTTAAAACAGTGTGGTCCAATAAGGAGAGTGATGGCCGCCATAACAGAGACAGATGGATCGTGCCGGCCCATCACACTTAAAGTTCACGCTATATAGTCACATCCGTCTCACATTTGACACTCGTTCAGTCAAATCAGATTGCCAATTTATTAAATGGAAGAACTCACGGCGTAGACGTACTCGTAAAATCGGGCACCATGGCCACGAGGCCACCTGCTGTAAATCCGGAGAACAGAACTTTGAATACCAGCGCTGAAAGCGGCTATCTTGAGTGTGGTTTTCCTCCGGGTTTTACCACACACTCTTCGAACAAATGTCAGGATAGTACCATATTTTAGTCTGGCTTCGTGGCTCAGCGGTAACGTTCTCGCTGGCGGGGCCCAAGGCTGCAGGTTCGTCAGGTTCGTATCCTGGTGGCATTTGAGGGTGCGCAAATGCGAGGGAGCCGTGTCAGTTGATTCACTGGCACATTAAAGATCCCCTTCGGGACAAAATTCCGGCATCCCGGCGACTCTAAAAGCCACAGTTGTTAAAAGGGACGTAAAACCAATAACGTCCCGGGACACCTACATCATCCCCTGACCGTAATAAATACATTTACTCATAGCCTACTACCCAAGCCTCCGTGGCTTAGGCGGCAGCACGCCGGCCTCTCACCGCTGGGTCCGTCGTTCAAATCCCGGTCACTCCATGTGAGATATGTGCTGGACAAAACGGAGGCAGACAGATTTTTCTCCGGGTTCTCCGGTTTTCCCTGTCAAAAAATGTTATTCCAGCAACACTCTCCACTATCATTTCATTTCATCTGTCATTCATTTAATCATTGCCCCAGAGGAGTGCGTCAGGCCTCGGCAGCCGGCACAGTCCATATCCTCGCCGCTAGATGGGGGCTTCATTCATTCAATTCCTGACCCGGTCGGAGACTGGAAGCAGGCAGTGGATTTTCATTTTCACTCATAGCCTACTATTACACACACTACCGAAACGTGGGATATCAGAAAAAATTCAACGAACACTCAAGTACACGGGGCTGACCAGCCCCTCAAATAAATTAACACCAACAAAACGCAATATAATTCAGACAAAAAGAAAGCACAGGTCGCAGAGGACAGCAAGTGTTCAGGAAGGTAGAATCATCGCTTGTAGTTTTGTTGAATTCTGCAGATATTTTGTTAATAATTATATTTCAACCTAGATGTTCGACCCCTTAAAGCAACAAAATGCTCAACCTTCAGGAGAAATGGAAGGAGCAACCTCCATGGCTTCAGGAAGCACATCGGGACTTAAAAAGGGCAAACATTGGACCGAGCGAAGTCTGAGACAGGACACGATTCAGAACCAAAATTGCAGGTGTGACGGATCCCCCCAAAAGAAAGACCCACACTTTCAGCCTAAGAACGATTCAGAAGGAGCCAGAGGCTCTAAGATCTTTGGCAGGAAGCTAAGCGACAAGGAAGAAACACTTTAAAGAACAAAACCTGAACGGTTGTTGTGTATTTGATGGGTCCACGGGAAGAAGGTGGATTGTTACTCAAAATGTAAAATCGGGACATCAGCGCGATCTGGTAGGCCTCTTTGTGACGTTTTGAAGGCACAATGGTGTCTGGCTAAGAACAATGAGGGTCGTGAGAAAATGACGTTTCAAGTTGACGCGTACATATACAGTATATAGGCCTACATAATGAAACTTGAAAACTCATTTCCAGAACATTTTACATTATTTGACATTCCCCCTTCTCCCCGTGGACCCTTCATTTGTAGTCCAAAGGTGGCTGTATGAAATAATAATAATAATAATAATAATTAAAATAATAATAATAACTACTGGCTCACGACCAATTCATCCCTACAAGGAACTACCTCAAGTTCATTGTAAAAGATCCCGCTGTACCAGATTATAAGTGCCGCTACGGATGTCAACAGTCAGAAACAATACAGCATATTACATCTGCATGTAGATATTTCCTGGCGACGGAGCACAAACAAAGGCATGATGCAGTTGCTAAAATCTTTCATCAGGAGTTGGATGATAAGTTTCAGCTTCTGAAAGGAAAGAAAGTTCCGTACCACCAATATCAGCCAGAGAGTGTTCTTGAAAACAATGAATGCAAGCTGTATTGGGACCGAACTATTTTGACTGATCAATCGGTATCACACAACAGGCCGGACCTGGTGGTTGTAAACAAGAAAACCAAGCAAACTACATTGATTGATGTTGCGATTCATAACAACAAGAATCTCCAGTCAAAACACATTGAAAAGATCAGCAAATACAGCGAGTTGGTCGACCCTATCAAAATACAATGGCATGTAGAGCGAGTAAAGACCATACCTATCATTGTCTCCAGTACGGGCGTGATCCCAAGTACCTTGCTCCAAGGCCTTAAAGAACTGGATCTGGATACTCGGCTGTACAAACTAATGCAGAAGGCAGTAGTTCTATCAACAACCAGAATCGTTCTGAAGTTCATGGGCAGCGAAATTCCAGCTTAGAAGTTGCTATTTCAGTAACTATACTTTGGTACACTGAAGCCCGTATAGTTATGTTGCAATTTACCAGAAATGTGTTATATGTACGGTCTGTCTGTTAGGTAGTCAGCCCGAAGGCTGGTTGGATCCTCAAAAAGTACCGCCGTTACGTTATGTGAGTAGATACCCACAAAACCCAAGGCAGCGCTATTTTGAGGCGGTATAAACCGAAAATAATAATAATAATAATTTCTTGCAGGCATACATTCAATGCTTAAAAGTGTCCTTAAGGGACGACATAAACCTTGATCCCAAAAGTGGCGCTGTATTTGGATCTAGGGACTACGGAACTATCAGCCACCATCACCATGTACTACACAGTGGTCACGTTGCGTATTCAGTGCCCTCTCTTCGCTGCATACGATTCTCACACGCAACACTGCCCTGTATGAACCGAAATGTCACGGTATCACAAACCCGTCTAAGACCGATCATTCTCCCCCGTTCTAACTAATTCTCAAACTGTTATTCCGTTGTTTGACATCGGCTAGGCATAACTGGCACTTGCTTTCCGTTTCTACTTCGTTTTACAGCTCTTCACTGACTGAGCTTGACATAGCAACTTTTCAATCGCACAAGAGAGGACGCTCCTAGGTCCATGTCTAATTGCTGGTATGCTGTTGTACACATCCCCAGAGTGTAGATTCATTCTGGGAGTTGCAGTTTTCACAAACGTTAGGGTATATCAGGGAAAATAATTATTGCTGAAAATATATTGATAATGATTTTTGTTGTTCTGCAAGATTTACTTTGTTATTGGCCCTTCTAATTAAAACGAATACCATGGAAAGTTATAGCAAATATGCTAGAAATGTAAACAATGTTTTATTTTCGACTGGCATATAAAAGTAGATTCCTTAAAAAGTGGACTGTATAAATACTTTCAAAAGTGAAAGGTACATAAAAATAGATTATGTTGGCTTTTAACGAGTGAAATCCCCAAAGCGAAGCAAAAAGCAAAGCAAAAATCAAAGCAGAAAGCAAAGCAAAAATTACAGAACAAAAAGCTAAGCAAAGCAAGCAAGCAAGCAAGCACGTGAGTATGTAAACAACTATGTAAGTGAATAAGTAAATAAATAGCCTAAGTATTTCTGCTACAAGTGGCTTACAGCCGGTGACAATATAACCAACACGTCATAACAACAAATTGTAACATTATGGGGTTTGAACAAATTGTAAATTAAAGTGAGATGCTTTTCAGTCGGTCAACACGATGGGTTACTCCCTAGTCCTGAAATGAATTACATAAGATTAATAAATACACTTGGATGACCAGTTTCGATCGTCAAGCGATCATCATCAGATCCATTACACTTAGGCTGTAACATCTATAGCTGAATAGTCCAACGGGATAAGGGACCCTCACACACATGAATTTCCTTTCAGTTGAGTGCAGAAAGTGTCCAAGTTAACTGCTCTCAACAGGACCGTGCAAGACTCAACCAAATACGTAGCCTGCACAATGTAAATAAACAACCACATATTCACTCCAAAGAAGTAAATTCTGGTGGTCAATCACCACTTCCAGTATCTCAACAAAACATCACATAGACTACATCTAACAAATACTGACGAGTTGCATTATCTCAACTAATACTGCAACTGAATAAGTGAATAGGGGAAATCCGTGTAATTTGGACCGTCGTGTAATTTGGACTGATGTTACTTTTGGTATTTGCAAGTTTGGCAACCCCTTGTCTCAGGCAAGGTCAGCAAGACAGTTGAGTGTCCCTTTCGCCCTGGGAGTTCTTCTATTTTCGGACTGAAGGTTGAGGAGTAATGCGGAAAATAAGCTTGTGACCACATTCCTTTTAAGATTATACGACCGGGAGGTAGGCCTAGGGTGCTGTCAAGTAATTATTTCAGCGAAGAGTGTGTGTTGATTTCACAAGTACTATTGAAACATCGTGGTAAGTTCTACAATACCTTCATTCATCAATTTTAAATAATATTCAAATAATTTGAACTTTGTTTAAATATATGCAGGGCGTGTAATTTGGACTGCCCGAGAGTGTGTAATTTGGTCCGTTGAAACAAATTTAATCACTACATTTCTTCATAGTGACCATCTCGTGGTGTGGCGGCTAGTATTATTGGCTGTCGCCCTAGAGGTCCGGGTTCGATTCCTGGCTCTGCCAAGAAATTTTAAATCTTGTGGGAGGGATGGAACGGGGTTTGATTCCCACCTTAGCTATCCTTGAAGTAGTTTTCCGAGGTCTCCCACTTTTATACAAGGCAAATGCCGGGACGGGTCGTAACTTAGAGCCACGGCCGCCTCCTTCCCAATCCTATCCCCAATTTACAAGTACATCCACTAATACAGGAATCATAATAACACATGTTATCACACAAACTCCACACTCACACAAGTACACGGGGCCACATGACCACAATGTCGCAATGCCCCTGAAATAAGCAACAACTTTCTTCATAGTTTTATTTCTCATTCTGAAAGAAGTTGGTTTATAATCTGAAAGGGTTTTGTTGTTGTTATTGCTTATTTTGGTGGCTGCAACATCATGGTCATACAGCCCTGTGCATGTGTGTGTGTGTGTGTGTGTGTAATTTGTGTGACAACCTGTGTTATTGTGATGACTGTACAAGTGTGTGTGTATTTGTAAATTGCGAATAGGATTGGTAAGGAAGTGGCCGAGGCCTTAAATTTGCATCCATCCCAGAATTTTCCTGGAGTAGTAGTGGGAAAATCACGGAAAACCACCTCCAGGATGGTTGAAGTGGGAATCGAACCTTGACCTCCGGGGCGACAGCGAAGAACGCTAGTCACTACATTACGAGGTGGTGTTATGAGAATGATTGGATTAAGTGCGACGGTTGCAAAAGGTGGGCTCATGAAAATTGTGCCGAAATTAACGACGAACTGTTTTACTATTGTGCTACATGCCAAAAGTGACAATCAGAATTCGCAATATTGTATTTTATTGTTAAGTATTGCCTAATAAATGGCTTAAATATCTTACAAGTGTTTATATTTAGCAGTCCAAATTACACATCACCCTGGTCCAAGTTACACGCCATCCGGTCCGAATTACACGATATTACATTTTGTTAAAAACATAAATTTTACGTTATACACTGAGATAATATTAACATTTATTTGCACCAAATCATTTGATACATTGTACTAATTATCGTCTATAACATTTGAGAAAGTTTAATTACGGTCAAAGAAGTTATTGAGGCTTAAAGTTAAGTGGTCCAAATAACACCATAAAATTGTAAATTCTAAAATATCCTTAAAATATCATAAGAAACAAGATGTTCAGTAAAGAACATATAGCCTACTTTCTCCTAAATGTATGAGTATAGTTATAACTCGTTGTTATTATCAAACAGTACAATAGAACTATTCTTTGTTGAAGACCTTAGAAACGATTTACCTCTACCAAACGCCACAACCTAGATAAAAACTGCTACCATCATTGAAGAAAGAAAGATAAGAAGTATATCAAGAATGTTATGGATCTGGAGACATAATCGACCGGACTGGCTGCGTGGCTCAGCGGTAACGTTCTCGCTTGCTGGGCCCTAGGTTGCTGGTTCGTATCCTGGCGCAGTCAGCTGGCATTTGAGGGTGCACAAATGCGAGGGAGCCGTGTCAGTACATTTACTGGCACGTTAAAGATCCCCTTCGGGACAAAATTCCGGCACCCCGGTGTCTCTAAAAGCAGCAGTAGTTAAAAGGGATGTAACACCAATAACATTATTATTATTATTATTATTATTATTATTATTATTATTATTACATATACGACCTGCCATGGGCAACATCCAACTTTGAGTTGAGGCATGTCTTTACACGTCTGGTTGTGCATGGCTTTCACAACCCTAATTGAATTAACAAATCTTTCCATGACCCTACAGAGACGTGTGTATACAAACTATGTGGATATTTTCGATTGCTATTTGCCTGAAATAAAAGTAGTAATTAATAACCAGAACGAACACCAACGGCTTGAATTCAGTTACTATGTGAAATCGTTTTGTTCTTTACTTCAAATAACATTTTCAAGTAACGCAAAATAGGCTGTTACAAACCCTTTAAAATAAAAAGTTAAAATGTATCGTAGTATCATCTTGTCATTCTTCAAATTCGATGCGCATAGAATGCCAATGGTATAGTAATCAATGGAGCCCCACGTAGACTAGTCGTGACATCTAGTGGTGAAATATCGAACAATATAATCCTGACAGAGCGAGTGCATTCTAGCGGCCAGAAGAAGAAATTTTTCAATAAAATCTGGAAGTTAATAAGTAGGTCGGCGTGCAGTTACCTTTTTGGCAGCTAGATGTCTCGAGTAAATCTGCTGGCGAATTATGTTTTAATTAAATATATATTTTACACCATAATATGCACAATATAACGCTTAATTTTAAAACGTCTGAGTCATTACAAAACAATAAACATATAACATTTCAAGCAAAAAACCTAGCTCTGACCGGGTTTGAACCATAGGCATTTGACCGATAGGCTAACGCTCTACCACTGAGCTAATTGAGTCAACGAATATCGTTCTATATAAAATGACTTACATAGAACTTGTTAGCAAATAATGATTTATACTAAACGATTTCATCACTGGAGTATATTATTTATATATAAAGCATTTCATACAAAGTTTATTTATTTTGTATCAGTACGCTATATTGCATGCAATACTCAAATTAGTGAAATATAAGTCAGGCACAAGATATCCGCTGCCATCTTGTCTTATTACTGAATCGGCTCAGCTTTTTAAAATCACGTCTGCACTATAGTATTACAAAATAACCTTTTAATTTCGAACGTGCCTCTTCCTTTAGAACAGTTAAAACGATTCTCGGCTCGATAATCGGAACTGGTGGGTCCCATGATATGGATTATAAAGTTTGCATAATTCGCACGGCCGCCATCCTGAAATGGTATGGCGGACGATCTTGTGGTTTGGTCACAAGACGCATCCTATACGAAGGTATGTTGTTACCAAATTTGGTAGAGATCGGATGATTTGGTTAGTCGTTATTTGATTTTACGTTTTGAACGTTTGAGTGGCCGCCATTCAGTTTTAGTAAAGATGGCGGCGATATAAAACATGATACTGAGGTGCCCTTTGCTTGTTCTACCTCTGTACCAAATTTCGTTCAATTCGGTTTCACCGTGTTCGAATTGATAGGGGGGGGGGGACAGACATTCAGAGTACACACACTCACACACACACAGACACACACACACAGACTCACACACATACACACACACACAGACTCACACACACACATACACACACACAAACAGACACACTTTTTTCGCCCTGTGTTGATCTCATAAGTCTACTTTCATTTTTTGCAATAATCGAAAGTAGGCTAAAAATATGTTTATTCCACAATAAAGAGTCACTGAGCCATGTGATTCAATATGTGAGTGAATTAATAATCCTGTTACAATTTCAACTTATTATAGGAAAAGGAACAAGTAGTTCCGTGAAGGACTATACAGCCTATTTTCATATATCCTACTTATGTTAATTGCCTCTATCTACACACAAAATTTCAGTTTGATTGCTGTAATAGATTCGTAGGTATTGAGAACCGACTAAATATTTCGGATGGTCACAATGTTGGCTTTTATATATGTAGTTTTTGAATGGTATGGACTCCGTCTTACGGAAAGAATTCATGATGAAAATTAATAAATGTAAAACAAAAATACTGGAATGCAGCCGAAATAAATCAGAAACCTCTATGGAGATCAAATTGGCAGGTGACAAGCTGAAGGAAGTAGGAGACTTCTGTTACTTAGGAAGCAGAATAACCAGTGATGGACGAAGCAAAGAGGATATAAAAAGTAGGTTGGCTCAGGCAAAGAAAGCATTTCTACAAAAAAGGAATCTGCTGACATCGAATATAGATTTTGGTATTAGGAAGTCATTTTTGAAAGCCTTTGTCTGGAGCATGGCGCTCTATGGAAGTGAAACTTGGACTATTGGTGTAGCAGAAAAGAGGAGAATTGAACCATTTGAAATGTGGTGTTACAGGAGAATGATGAAGATCAGATGGGTAGATAGGGTTACAAACAAAGAGGTATTAAGCCGAGTGGGAGAGGAGAGATGTTTCTGGCGACTGCTATTGAAGAGAAGAGATAGGTTGGTAGGACACATACTAAGACATCCAGGAATAGCAAGCTTAGTTATGGAAGGAAGGGTCGAGGACAAGAACTGTAGGGGTAGACCAAGGTTAGAATATGTTAAACAGATTGCCTCGGATGTGGGGTGTGGTAGCTATGTAGAGATGAAACGATTAGCTCAGGACAGGGAGGCATGGAGAGCTGCATCAAACCAGTCAAAAGACTGAAGACTCAAACAACAGGTCCTAGAGTTATGTACTGTTACATGAAGATTATTGTGTACGTGTAGCATTCAAACTTCAATCGCATGATTAGGACACAAGAAGTAACAAGGAGATTTTAAAATTTCGAACAGCTGCCATCTTGTGGTTATGGACACAATTGAAATAAATGAGATGCCAGTGGATTAACATTCGTATACCGACAGTAGTGGCTACGCGCGCTAATGCGCAGCGTTAGGTCATGGGGCCAAGCTCTCTGCTGACTCGGTAGACGCGTGGGTTCGAGCCCCACCGTCGGCCGTCCGTGAAATGGTTTTCCGTGGTTTCCCATTTTCAACACCAGGCAAATGCTGGGACGGTACCTACTGACAGGCCACGGCCGCTTCCTTCCACATCCTTGCCCAGTTTCATTCGCCTTCATCAATTCCATCTCTCATCCCGACGCGCAGGTCGCCCGCGGGCGTCACTTAGAAAGACCTGCACTCGGCCTCTCAAGAGGCCACACGAAAAAAAAAACATTCGTATAAGGATTTACTGTACCAAGTTTCACTGCACTCGGATGGTTAAATTGCGAGAAACGTCCATGTGAATATTTATACTTCGCGTCGCCGCCATGTTGGATATGTGATCACCAGGTTATTTAAAGTCCTATAGGTGCACTTACGTTCATAGCCCCAAGGAAAATAAAAATAAAATCAGTTTTATTGCTATAATAGATTCGTAGATATTCAGAGCCGTCTAAATATTTCGGATAGTCGGCATGTTGGATTGTTAAATGTATAGGCCATAGAGTCATCTACCATTAATGGAAAATTATTGCGTAGGTTCATAATTCAAACTTTCACTTCGATCGCATGATTACGACACAAGAAATAAAAACTTAATTCGCAAAGCTGCCATCTTGAGGTTATGTAAACAATTGAACTAAGTTAGATACCAGTGCATTACAATGTGTATAAACATTTCCTGTACCAGATTACATTGCGTTTGGAACATTAAATCGCGAGAAAGGTCTATTTAAAATTTTCAAATTCGCTTGGCCGCCATGTTCGTTTTGTAGTTATCCGGTTTTTGAAAGTCTTATAGATGAACTTCCAGTAGTGCCCTCTATCTCCGTAAAAATTTCAGGGTGATACCGCTAATAGTGTCAGAGAAATAGAATGCCGGTGAAATATTTCGCACGTCCGCCATCTTGTGGTTGTGTAAACAATTGAACCAAGTTAGATGTCGGTGCATTACAATGTGTATAAACATATACTGTACCAAGTTTTATTGCGTTTGGTTGGTTAAATCGCGAGAATCGTCTATTTAAACGTCGCAAATTCACGTGACCGCCATGTTGGTTTTGTAGTTACCAGTTTTTCAAACGTCACATAGGTGAACTTCTAGTAGTTCCCTTTATCACCGTAAAAAAATTTCAGGGTGATATCGGAAATAGTTTCGGAGATATTGAATGCTGGTGAAATATTTCGCACAGCCGCCATGTTGGATTGGTGAGACGTAACAAAATTTGAAGGGCACGGTCGAGGTCGTCCGGAATAGTGCTATGAACTTACCAAGTTTCATTGAAATCGCTCCAGCCGTTTAGAAGTTATTAGACACACACACACACACACACACACACACACACACACACGGACAAATGGTGATCTCATAAGCCTATCTTTTCTAAATTGAAAATAGGCTAAAAATCATTCGATGCAAGAAAACACTCTTACATATTTCGAAGGTAGCTGCAGTGTGCCCCCAATCATCAATGAATTGACCCGGAGTTTTCGCAAGGGGCCCATTACCACCATAATTTGCGCTACGCCACTGGATATGACAGTGGATTTAATATTAATGAAACGCAATCTATGGTCTTAATGAGTGCCTTTGAAGTGAGGAAAGCAGTGTTTACAAGGGACTATAAGTAGAAAAGGCCTGAAAAGTTACTATCCTCTTTCCTCTACAAATAAAGCCATCAACAAAAGAACAAAACTCTCGTTAAACTCGGGAACTTGTATTCATCTCGACTTCTATTTGCTGATTGAAAACAAAGAGACCTGACTCGCTCTTCATGTAGTCGTGTTGTCGACAGAACAAGAGAGCAGGTAGCAGCTACCAGTGGGCATTAAATAGGATAATGAAAGGGGCTAATCACACAGGTATCATTGCAAAGTGAACTCCACGTTCAATGAATATTTGATTAGAGCTTACGGGCCATCCAACAAATATCCCATCAGTGCAGATTAAGCCAAGTTTACCAGAATATTGAATGGATTTTAATTGGTTTTAACACCGACTGATGGATTGCTCGATGCACGCCTACAATGCTTTACTCGCTAAGCGATAATAAAGCTTCCACTCAAATCATCGGAGGGAAAAAAACGGTCCCTTATTATTCTTCAAGTTTTGTAACTCCCTGGGATATTAGGACAACACCAACAACAACAACAACAACACTACCACCACGTATATCCATGTTAGCAATCTAGCACAAATGATGATTGTTGTTGTTGTTGTTTTAAGAGGTCGATACTAAAATAGTACATTATGCAACGAGCCTATAATGGCAATAATTAAGACACGAGTATGTTTATAGAACGAGCGTATGAGAGTTTTATAATTTCCATACGAGTGTCTTAGTTACCATTATAGGCGAGTTGCATACGACTGTTCAATAAGTATAACTATTTTATGTTCGAACATAAATATTCATAAATATCTGTCGAGATTTCTCTCGTTTTATGTACTGAACAGAGCGCATGGGACGCACAGAATACCTTGTGTTTGACTATGGCCTCCACGATTGCCCCACTATGACACTAGGCCAGGCAGTGAAATTTAAATTAGAAGGCCTTGGAACTCAACGCAGATGCGTTGCTATCCTCACCTGATTGGTCAAACAACTGTTTCTTGAGCTCTGATTGGTGGGAGAAACTGTTTCATAATGAAAAATAGTGTTATAACGACCATCATTATGATACAGTTTTCTGACATATAATAGTCAGGGTCGAACATAAATATCAATAACAAACACTAAATTAACTGAAGGACATGGAAACGCCCTAGTCCAAAAATAATTAGTATATAGAGTTTTGGAAAGGAAGAAAGGAAGAAAGAACGAAAGAAAGAAAGCAAGAAAGAAAGAAAGGAGATTCTAAAGGAAGGCAAAAAGATGTGAAGATGATAGAGAAGTGAAACGAAGAAAGGATCAACGGAAGGAAGGAGAAGTGGGAAAAAGGAAGTAAGGAGACTCGGAAGGGGGAAATAGAGGAAAGAAGGGAGAAGAAGTGGAAGGAAAGTTGCAAGGAGACGTGGAAGTAAAAGTGGAGGAAGAAGGAGAAGGAAGGAGAAGTGGAAGAAGAAGCGGAATGAATAAGAGGCGGAAGGTAAAGGAGGAGCGAAGGGAAGAAAGGAAGAAGAACTAGAAGGAAGGAGAAGTGTAAGGAAGAAAGTAAGAAAAAGCGTAAGGAAGAAAAGAAGAAGCGGAAGGAAGGATGGATGGAAGGTAGGTAGAAAGAAAAAGCGGAATGATGAAAGGAAAGAATGGAAGGAAAGGAGTGCAAAAGGAAGAAAGCCAAGAAAAATAAGCTGAAAGAAGACGAAGCGAATCGATGGAAAAACTGAATGAAGGAAGGAAGGGAGGAAGAAGAAAGAAGCGAAAGGCTGGAGAAGCTGAAGGAGGGAAGAAGAGAAGAAAGAAGTGGGAGGAAAGAAGGACAGAGGGAAGGAAGGAAGGAAGGAAAGAAGGAAATAATTAGGGCCACTAAAGACAGACGGTAAATGACGAGAAAGCATTTTCCAAATACAAAGGAAAAACAGAAGGCAAATTTGATCAAGCCCAGGATCCTCCTGGGGATCACCATTCCCGAACTCAGCTGCAATGAGCACTTGAGGGTGTATACAATTCAGCAAGCACTCGACATATATAATTCCCACATGTTAACAGGCCGTGGTATGGAAATTTGGTAGCCCGATGTTAATTTGTAATGTTGAACATTGTTATGTGTTCTTCATTTTCTCAGTGACAATTACCATAACTCCCCCCTCACGGTCTGATACAGTCCAAACATTGTGTAGCACTCAAACAGGCGGGGGATCAAATAGTAAAGTAAGATAACGGACAACCAATCAACACAGTATTGAGCTTGTTTAAACAGCGCTCCCATTTACTGTGTTCTTGTGCTTGAAACATATAAACACTGAGCTTTGAGTGGCTGCCACATACCAGTTTATTGGAAACAAAGCCATGGGCTTTCTTTGTTCGCCTATTAGTGAGAAGTCCTTGATCTATTTAATGTAGGCAATGCAAATTCCTCAAACAAAGCATATTAAAAAGTTAGAAATTACTTTCTAGAATATTTCCCATATAGCATCGCTTCTCAACCTGTGGTTCGCGAGCACCCCAAGGGGATCGCAAAATATTTCAAGGGATTCGCCAAACACTTTTCCATAATGGCGGGTTTCGAGATTAGGCCTATTACTGTTTCCTCTATTTCTGCGACATTTTCATATTATTATTATTGTTATTATTATTATTATTCTTTCGATTCGGCCATCTAAGGACCACGTCATTTCAACTGATTCTTGTTGCATCGAGCTTTAACATCCTCCCAGTACTTTCGCATTAGTTCTCGATGCTGTTGTTTCCTTTCTGCAGTCCACTTCTTGCCAGTTGGAAGCTTTGGCTTTTCTTGGAAACATCGGTGTGCTGTTAGTTTTGGTTTAAGGGTGGCACGTTCCCAATATCGTTGCCTGTAATTCCCACTTCTTGTAAATATTTGTCCACCTCAAAGAACCAAGCTCCCTTGGTTTTATTTTTGAGAAAGTAGGTGAAAATTCTATTTGTCAATCGTGCTGGGTTCATTCTTGTTATAGGACAGTAAAGGGCAATTCTCCGTTTCCTCATGGTATAAGTTATTTTTAGCCTACTTTCGATTTTTGCAAAAAATGAAAGTAGACTTATGAGATCAACACAGGGCGAAAAAGTGTGTCTGTCTGTGTGTGTGTATGAGTCTGTGTGTGTGTGTGTCTGTGTGTGTGTGTGTGTGAGTGTGTGTACTCTGAATGTCTGTCCCCCCCTATCAATTCGAACACGGTGAATGCGAATTGAACGAAATTTGGTACAAAGGTAGCACTAGCAAAGGACACCTCAGTGTCATGTTTTATATCGCCGCCATCTTGACGGAAACGTAATGGCGGCCACACAAATGTTCAAAGCTTAAATCAAATTACGACTAACCTAATCATCCGATCTCTACCAAATTTTGCAACAACATACCTTTATGGGGGGAGCATCCTTTGACCAAACTAATAAGACATCAGCGTAATAGTTTGCGGATGGCGGCCATCTTTGTGTGAAAATCGATTCCCCCTATTAATTCGAACACGGTGCAACCGAATGGAACGAAATTTGGTACAGAGGTAGTACTAACAAAAGGCACCTCAGTGTCATGTTTTATATCGCCGCCATCTTGACGGAAACGTAATGGCGGCCACACAAATGTTCAAAGCTTAAATCAAATTACGATTAACCTAATCATCCGATCTCTACCAAATTTTGCAACAACATACCTTTATAGAGGAAGCATCCTTTGACCAAATAACTAGGTCATTAGCCTAATAGTTTGCGGATGGCGGCCATCTTTGTGTGAAAATCAATTCCCCCTATTAATTCAAACACGGTGAAACCAAATGGAACGAAATTTGGTACAGAGGTAGCACTAGCAAAGGGCACCTCAGTGTCATGTTTTATATCGCCGCCATCTTGACGGAAACGTAATGGCGGCCACACGAATATTCAAAGCTTAAATCAAATTACGATTAACCTAATCATCCGATCTCTACCAAATTTTGCAACTACATACCTTTATGGAGGGAGCATCCTTTGACCAATCTAATAGGTTATTAGCCTAATAGTTTGTGGGTGGCGGCCATCTTTATGTCAAAATTGATTCCCCCTATTAATTCGAACACGGTGGAACCGAATGGAACGAAATTTGGTACAGAGGTAGCACTAGCAAAGGGCACCTCAGTGTCATGTTTTATATCGCCACCATCTTGACTGAAACGTAATGGCGGCCACACGAATGTTCAAAGCTTAAATCAAATTACGATTAACCTAATCGTCCGATCTCTACCAAATTTTGCAACTACATACCTTTATGGAGGGAGCATCCTTTGACCGATCTAATAGGTCATTCGCCTAATAGTTTGCGGATGGCGGCCATCTTTGTGTCAAAATCGATTCTCCCTATTAATTCAAACACGGTGAAACCGAATGGAACGAAATTTGGTACAGAGATAGCACTAGCAAAGGGCATCTCAGTGTCATGATTTATATCGCCGCCATATTGGCAGAAACGTAATGGCGGCCACACAAATGTTCAAAGCTTAAATCAAATTACGATTAGCCTAATCATCCGATCTCTAGCAAATTTAGCAACAACATACCTTTATGGAGGGAGCATCCTTTGACCAAACTAATAGGTCATCAGCCTAATATTTTGCGGATGGCGGCCATCTTTGTGTGAAAATCGATTCCCCTTATCAATTCGAACACGGTGAAACCGAATGGAACGAAATTTGGTACAGAGGTAGCACTAGCAAAGGGCACCTCAGTGTCATGTTTTATATCACCGCTATCTTGACGGAAACGTAATCGCGGCCACCCAAATGTTAAAAGCTAAAATGCAATTACGATCAACCTAATAATCTAGTCTCTACCAAATTTTGCAACACCACATCTTTATGTGGGAAACATATTCAGACCAAACTGCAAGAACATCAGCCCAATAGTTTGCAGATGGTGGCCAAGTATGTGTGAAAATCGATTCCCCCTATCAATTCAAACACGGTGAAACCGAATTGAACGAAATTTGGTACAGAGGTAGCACTAGCAAAGGGCACCTCATATTCATGTTTAATATCCCTATAGCACGTTGTATTTCAACAAGCTACTACAACCAACATTCAATCATACTCCTTGAAAAGGACAAAGAGTTATAACAATACCCATGTATTTAGGAGAAAGTAGGCTATATGTTCTTTACTGAACATCTTGTTTCCACTTGAGTGTAAAGTTCGTGGTTGTGCCGTCTCCTATATTCCCAATTTTCTTTTACCGGACCCAAGATTTTTCTTAGAATTTTTCTTTCCTTCACTTCCAGATTCTCTGTTAGTCCCTTGTGATGCATTGCAAGTCACTCTGCAGCATACAAAGCTTCTGGACGGATGACTGTTTGGTAGTATCTTAACTTGGCATTTGTTGATATGGATTTCTTGTTGTAAGTGGCCTTAGTATTATTATTATTATTATTATTATTATTATTATTATTATTATTATTATTATTATTATTATTATTATGTATTTATTTAATCGATTGTTCCCCTTTAGGAGAGCGATTGAACTTGAATACATGATTTCATCTTCTGGCGTTTTCCCGCTTCTCTTCCCAAAATCTCTCCATCCTCTCAGAATGCTCCTTCTTCCCCTCATCTGTCCATTTTCTTCCAGGCTGTCGTGATGGTCTATGTTCAAACTTAACATTTTTGATTTTATTCCGGCACTATGTGCGGTCCTCGAGATTTTCTATGTTGACCTGTTGTAGGTCCCTCTGGACCTCTGTCAGCTATTCCGTGCCACACTTACTCTGTGTTATAACGTTGAACAATTTCTTTGCTGTTATTATCGTTATTGTTTTAAAATAAAATTAACCCTGTAATGCACCATGTTATATATGTGTAACATCAGAAATGTATCACATCATTTCCACAATAAATTAATATTTACCGCTATGTAAATATTTACAGTTATTGTGAGGTTTGAAGCCATTTTTCAGTGTTGCCTAAGTAAACAAAAGTTTGGTGCTTTTCAGTCGGTCAACACGAATGTACCCAAATAGAGATGGGTTATGCCCTGATCCTGAAATAAATTACATGAGATTAATAAATACACTAGGATGACCAGTTTCGATCGTCAAGCGATCATCATCAGATCCATTACACTTATGCTATAGCATCTATGTTTGAGAATACAGGTGAAAAATGTATACAATATGTACAATTATTTAGTTGCAGTGTTGGTAATGCAACTGTCAGTATATGCTAAATGTGGTATACCTAATGTTAGGTGAAATTCTAAAATGGTGATAAAAATTCGGAATGTGTCTGTTCGGGGTGATTATATGGTTATACAAAATCAACTATGGCTATACTGTAATAATACAGGCTGATACTTATCCGGTTGTCTTCCTAACTGGGACTTCAAGCAGTTTCGTGTTCACTCTGGTACCAGTTATAGTCGACTAACCCGGGTGTTAACTGGACGAGACTGGTTTTTCCCTTTCTCCCCCTTTTGTTACTATGTTCGTTCTGAGGTCAGTGCCATGTTTATTTGTGTGACGTTGCCAAGTCTAGATAAGGGGGGGGGGGTAAATGTTATTTGGATCAGGTGTACTATGTACTTTTTTCTGCAATAAACCTAGGCCGTTATGCGTGGCAGTATTAAAGGTGCCGGGACGTCTTCAATAGACAGTGTACTACTTACTTTAAATGGCCTTTTAGTCCACATGTGGCGAAGATAGTTCCACGGTCTTTAATAGTTGTAGATCTTCCTGTATTCAATAACATACATTCTTATCTAGACTTGGCAACGTCACACAAATAAACATGGCACTGACCTCAGAACGAACATAGTAACAAAAGGGGGAGAAAGGGAAAAACCAGTCTCGTCCAGTTAACACCCGGGCTAGTCGACTATAACTGGTACCAGAGTGAACACGAAACTGCTTGAAGTCCCAGTTAGGAAGACAACCGGATAAGTATCAGCCTGTATTATTACAGTATAACCATAGTTGATTTTGTATAACCATATAGTCACCCCAAACAGACAAACTCCAGATTTTTATCACCATTTTAGAATTTCACCTAACATTAGATATACCACATTTAGCATACACTGACAGTTGCATTACCAACACTGCAACTAAATAATTGTACATATTGTATATATATTTTCACCTGTATTCTTAAACATAGATGCTATAGCCTAAGTGTAATGGATCTGATGCTGATCGCTTGACGATCGAAACTGGTCATCCTAGTGTATTTATTAATCTCATGTAATTTATTTCAGGATTAGGGCATAACCCAGCTCTATTTGGGTACATTCGTGTTGACCGACTGAAAAGCAACAAACTTTTATTTACAGTTATGTAACAACGTTATAAGGAATGCATTTCCATTTCGCTAAAATGGATATTTAGTCTGTCAGCTTCTTTGTGTTGTAACAATACTAACAACAGTACTGTGACCTCACTAAGGAACAGTTACATGGCGGTCAGGCCTTTACTTCTTCGTTCCTTGTGACAAATGCAGTAAGTTGTCAGTTCTGTATCAGAATCGTTTCCGTTCACATTAAAATGGATAATTGGTTGAAAAGTGGAAGTTTGAAAGGGAAACAGGGATTAAAGAAATCACAAGTTAGTGTTGTGTCAACCGCTCATTCAGCTTCTATTGATGCGTGTCAATCCGACAAAAGTAAACCGTGTGTAAAGAAAAGGAAGTACGATGATAATTACATTAGGTTCGGATTTTCATAATTATGTAGGTCTAGGTGACAAAGACTGTCCAAGACCACAGTGTGTTGTTTGTTGCGACATTCGTGCTAAAGGTAGTCTGAAACCTTCTATACTTAAACACCATTTAGGAACGTAACACCTAACGCACGTAAACAAATCTGGTGTTCTCTTTTACACGAAAATCTAATGAATGGAAAAATGATTTAAATACTTTTGTATCCACTGAAAAAAAGTGACAATAGGAATGCTTTTGAAGCGTCTTATCGCATTAGCTACATAATT
Source organism: Meconema thalassinum (assembly GCA_946902985.2). Classification (NCBI taxonomy): domain Eukaryota; kingdom Metazoa; phylum Arthropoda; class Insecta; order Orthoptera; family Tettigoniidae; genus Meconema; species Meconema thalassinum. Next base: position 361,598,920 of record OX336394.1, on the reverse strand, counting down.
TTTTAAACTGCAAAAACTCATTCAATAGTTAAAGATTTAGAACGGCCATGTATACATGCTGCCTAGAACAGTGAAAGCTTGGAGAAACTTTCACAAAAATGTCAATAGTACCATTGTCCGACAATATGATTAAAGACATTATTATTTTTAATCGTATGGCATTTACACATCATTTTGGAACACAAAGAGAAATATATACAAGATTTACAAATTTACAGATAAATGATTTACCATCGCATTTGCTGTAGCATGCAAAAAGTCCAATCGGTTACCACAAAAGAAGTTGTGAGGGCGGGTATCCACAGGTGCACTCAGGAGAGGCGATCTGTCCCCATTTGTGAAAAAGATCACCACATCTCCCGTGGTTGGTACGTATCCTATTCAGAGTGCACCATGTCCCACGGGGTAAATCAAGTCCCCATGATTTGTTGCTGCTTTGGAGAAAACTATGTAGCTCTGGTGGGGTGTTATTATACCATTTTTGTGCCCAGGCTTCGGGAAGATTTAAGTTATGGTTTGCCAGGTTGATTGCTGTTCTGATTGCAGGATGTCTGGAGCGGAGTCTCTTGATTTGGAAGGCAGGTATGTCCTCATGGATTTGCAATTGTTGGTTGTTGCTGATTTTGTTATATTCTCTCAGGAGGATATTCTTTCTTCTCAGCGTAGGAGGTGGAATACGGCTCAGGACATGTAGCCAGAAAACAGGGAATAAAGACATGTCAAATTAGGACGGAAATTAAATTTTGAAAAGACTTCGGGCCAGTTATTGGTTTTAGGTCTTGAAGTTCATGAGTGCGATTCCAACCTCAGCTATCCTGGAGGTAGTTTTTTGTGATTTTCTACTGCTACTGCTAACTTAAAGTCACGACTGCCTCCTTCCCAACCCTCACCTGAATTAAAGAAACTTACTTACTACTGCAGACAACACAATAGCACAGTTTATCAGCCAAATTCTACACACACACACACAACCAAGTACACGAAGCTAAATGACCACGATATTAAAGCCTCTGACGTGAAATAACAACAACAACAACAACAACAACAACAACAACAACAACAACAACAAAGGCATTTCAAAACTGAACTGTGACCTGGAACGTGGTGCACTCAGCCTATTGTAGACTTCGTTGTTGTTGTTGTTGTTGTTGTTGTTGTTGTTGTTTTGTGTGATTTAAGGGTCTTGAACAGGTTGGTCATTCTTCCCCATGTAGTTGGTTGCGTGTGGAATTTTGTGTGATAAACTGTGTTATTGTGGTGGCTGCATTTAGTGTGTGTATTTGTAATTCGCTGAAGATTTGGAAGGAGACGTCTGTGTCCTTAAGTAAGGCACCTTCCGGGCATTTGAATGGAATATAAATAGGAAACCACGGACCAATTTTAGGACGGCCGAGCTAATCTTGAGGGTAATTGAGTACCTAGAACAGAGTACACTCAGCCTCACGAGGCAAGACTGCGGTGGGTTCGATTCCCACCTCCAATTTCTATTCCAGTCATTTCATTTCATTTCATATTTATTTATCAGTGCCTTACACTATATTTACAGTACACTGAAGGGAGTCTCTGAAAAGTGCAAAGCCCCACTTCGCATTCGGGATGCGGTCAGAGCCCCCAGTATATATATATATCTTTATATATATATAATTCTTCGACACGTGTGTATGTGACTGAACTCCTCCTAAACGACTGAACCGATTTTGATGGAATTTGGTATGTATATTAGGGTGGGTCCATGTATGGTTTAGATTCACAATCTGACCCGGTAGGTGGAATGAACACAATTTTAGAACCACAATTTACACACAATTTTAGAACCACAATATACAGTCAAAAACAGTCGTCATGGAAACCACTAGCCTTGGCCTTCGTGAAAGCTGATGTCTTTGTACGGTTTGTCTCTGCACGTTAGAGCCTGGTCGCAACCTGTGCAACTACCGCCAGAACATACACTCCGCCCGTGGCGAAAAGTTGTGTTTTATACCAAAGGTGGCAGTGATGTCGAATTCTACTGTTTGTATCTGCACGTTAGAGCGTTTCAAAATCCCGTATGCGTTCATATACCATTCCTCCGATTGCCATGAAACTTGGGTGATATGTTGAGAGAGCTCCAGGGAAGGTGTTTGGCTTAGTAAATCCATTTTACAATAGATAGCGCACGAATAGATTCAACAAATGAGCGACGACGCGCGAAGCGTTTCAAAAAGGTCCCGTATGCGTTCAAATACCATTCGTCCGATAGCAATGAAGCTTGGGTGAGATGTTGTGTACACTCCAGGGAAGGCTTCTGGCTTTGTAAATCAATTTCACATTAGGTAGCGCACGACTAGATTCAACAAATGAGTGACGACGCGCGAAGCGTTTCAACAAAATCCCGTATAAGTTTATATTCCATTCATAGATTGAGATGAAATTTTGATGAGTTGTTGTGTACACTTAAGTGAAGGCTTCTAACTTAGTAATCCATTTCACAGGTGGTTGCGCACGAGTAGATTCAACAAATGAGCGGCGACGTGCGAAGCGTTTCAACAAAGTACCGTATGCGTCCATATACCATTTATCCGATTGCGATGGAACTTTGGTGAATTGTTGTGTACACTCCAGGAAATGTTTCTGTCTTAGTAAATCCAGTTTTTAATAAGTAGCGCACGAGTAGATTCAACAAATGAGCGACGGCGCGCGAATCGTTTCCACAATGTCCCGTATGCGGTCATATATCATTCATCCGATTGCGATCAAATCTTGGTGAATCATTGAGTACACGCCTGAGAAGGTTTCAGGCTTAGTAAATCCATTTTAAAAAATTGGTAGCGCACGGGTAGATGTAACAAATGAGTGACGACGTGCGAAGCGTTCCAACAAAATCCTGTATGCTTCATATACTATTCATCGATTGCGATGACACTTTGATGAGTTGTTGTGTACACTTACGTGAAGCTTTCTAACTTAGTAAATCCATTTCGCAGTTGGAAGAGCGCGTGTAGATTCAACAAATGAGTGACAGCGCACGAATCATTTAAACCAAATCGAGTATGCGTTAAATGCCATTTATCCGTTTGCGATGAAACTTTGGAGAGTTGTTGTGCACGCTCCAACGAATGTTTCTAAATTAGTTAACTCAATTCACAATAGTTTAGAGGCAGTTAACAGAAATTGAAAGAAATATTGTGTATCCAAAAGCACTTCAAGAAACAAAGTTACAACACTTTCTTTGATTGGCAGGACAACGTCTACCGGGTCAGCTTGTATATATATATATATATTTACATATGTACACAAGATGGCAATTAGTGAGAATCGAGCAATGATAACATTATTTACAGTATAAATTAGGGGGAAGGTAAATGCATATTTATATAGGATAAGGGATGAACAACAAGAGAAGAGATCAAATAAATATTGCAAATAGAGATACACGGGAAACACTAGCACAATAAAGAATCGGGGGCATAATTTATGAAGAGCAACCTACTTGTTGAATAAATAATGCCGTAGCTTCCTCTTGAACTAAACGGCATTATTGTTGCTGGCCTTCAGGGAACACGGTAGGCTGTTCAATACACAGACCGATCTATTTACAATACCCAGTTTGCCAGGATGGTGCCTAACTTAAGGCCACGGCCGTCTCCTTCTCAACTGAGTCACAAATACACACACTAAATGCAGCCAATACAATATTACAGGTTATCATACAAAACTTCATTCACCCACCCAAGTACTCGGAGCTGAATGAACACGATGTCATGCTTCTTAAATAAACAACAACAGCAACAACGATATAAGAAGCAGCGCCCGTTGCTGTTGCTTCGTTTGAGGGGCTTTGACATAGTGGCTACTCATCCCCATATACTTGGGTCTGAATGTGTTGGCATATATACGGGGGCAGATCAAAAAATAAAGTTGCACTTCCCAGTTATGGGCATTTATACAACAGCAACACGCCTATAACGACATACAATGTAACGTCACTTTTCCATATAGTTTCCAAGAGACTAGAAACATTTCTGCGAACGCACAACCAACTTGTCGATGCCGGATGCATAGAAAGTTCCTCCAGCGTTCTGAAACCACACGGATACAGCGGTCTTCACCTCGTCATCGGTCTGGGAATGTCGACCACCGTTCTGTCTAATGATCGCATTCACACTGTTGACATTTGCACGGGTCCCGGACGTTGCAGGGCTGCCCTTGCGATATTCGTCCGTGATATCCATGCGTCCGGCTTCGAATTGCTGACACCACTCTACGATCCCTTGCCGGGAAATGGCCCGCTCCCCATACACGGCACTAATTTCACGATGAATGTCCGTGCAATTCTTCCTTTTGGCCCTTAGGAATCGGATTGTCGCACGCACCTCATATTTGGAGTGAATGTCCAGTCGACGCGCCATTGCTTTTGGCCGCTATTCACACCATACAAGACGAGACACCACAGCGACCTGCCTAACAGATGTGTGGGCAGTGTCTGTCCCTTTCTCCACTGTGCCCACGTTTGCGACACAGAGCGCGCTGCTGCAGTGCGTAAGTGCAACTAACTTTTTGATCCACCTTCGTATTATAGAATTTGTTTGATAACCTGCGATATTGAGGTGTCTAATGAAGCGTGAGCATTTGTAATTCAGTTGAGATTGGGATGGAGGTAGCCGTGGCCTGAAGTTAGGAATCATCCCGGCATTTCCATGGAGTAGGAGAAGGAAACCCCTTCTAAGATGGCCGAGGTTAGGAATCGAACCCACCTCTTCTCAGTTTTGTCTCACGAAGCTGAGTGTGCCCCGTTCCATCCCTCAGAATAAAATAAAACTTCTAGGCGGAGCTGGGAATCGAAGCAGGACCTCCGGGCGACAGCCAACTTGTACCATTTTTGGATGAGGACATGGTTTACACTTTAAGAACTTTAAAAACAAGAGCATTCAGGGTGGAAATCAGAGCGTCTTGTGCCGTCAACTTTTAATGCGCGCCCATCCCTCGCTTGCTCTCAGCACGTCGACGCTACATTTAACTTGCAAACTTTATTTTGTTTCTGTCGCATCGCTGAAGAACAAAACAGAAAATAAGCGCTCACTGGAATGATAGAAAGCTCTCTATTTTTAAGCATCCGGTTTTCTTTGACGTTTCATTGGGGGAAAATAATATTCTAGATAACGAGCCTTTTGATGCCAAGATATTAAGAATGGTTATGTTAATAATTCCAAGCCAAGGTTAGGAAAATTACAATCTTCTTAAAAATTACCTCCTAGAATGTTGATACACTTTCCGGTTGGACATTGATATTTCAACCATAAATGAAACTATAACATTGCACCACATCCACCTATAATAATTTAATGATTCTCTTTTGTGACCTTTCATTTATTTAAATTAATGACTTCTAGTAAGGATAACCATTTTCCTTTTGGTTTCTAAGATATTTTAACGCTGACGAAGTTATCATTGATATAATGAAACATGTACGCGTTAATTTAATTATAATACTTTTATTAATGCAGCCAATGGCCATGTACTTTTCTTTTCAGGACGGCTCAGGGAAGGGATATTGGAAGGAAATTGGCCGTGGACCTATTGAAAAGAACTGTCCCAGCATTTGCCTGGTGGTGAAAATGGGAAACCACGAAAACCATTTTCAGGATGGCCGAGGTGGGATTCGAACCGACGCAGAGTGGGTCAAAATCGAAATCTAGGGGGAGAAAATTATTTTTACGTTTTAATCATGAATTTAGAGTGAAAGCAACGTATTTAATTTGTTTACTTCATAATAAACATCAGTTGTGTGTGTTAGGTAGTCAGCCCGAAGGCTGGTTGGATCCTCAAAAAGCACCGCCGTTAGGTTATGTGGGTAGATACCCACAAAAACCCAAGGTAGCGCTATATTGAGGCGTACTAGGAAAGAAGAGGGTTAAGATATTTTTAAGCTACGTCTACACATGCAAGAAATTGTCTATGACTAGGAGTCGGATAGAGCATTCAGTTATCTCTTCAGAACAATTTTCTACCGCTAATGACCTTTTAACAAAGTCACAAAGTTCCACTTTTGACATAATCGTCGAGCCCAGTGTTTCAAACAGTTCTAAACGTGTGAGAACTGGTTGCGCGGCATATTCTAAAACGTAAAATAACTAAGTAAGTTGAAAAATTATGCAAAAAAATCTTATAACAGGCGTAAACTACAATACTTTATCTACATTTTAACATTAAGTAGAAAGTGACGCAGAGTGATGCGACATACTAAACATCTAAGTGAAAATATAATTCTAAAATTAATAGTTAAATATTATACAATGCAAATATAGCAAAAATTACGTAAAAATTACGTCCATTAATAACTGAAACACGTTACAAAGATCATACCTTCAGCTGCATGTTCCGTCTTAAAGCATCACAATAACCAAAAAGACAACCAAATCACAGCCACTTCCATTCACCCTCCAAATCAGACTGCTCGAACAGTGGTGACAGAGTTACACTAAGATGCGTTTATATCCCAGAATAGTCAGCGGCAATTATATGTAAATGCTGTAGAAGTAATACATTTGGATTTTAGCCTATTTTCGATTTTTGCAAAAAATGAAAGTAGACTTATGAGATCAACACAGGGCGAAAAATTGTGTGTCTGTCTGTGTGTGTGTGTGTGTGTGTGTGTGTGTGTGTGCGTGTGTATGTGTGTGTGAGTGTGTGTACTCTGAATGTCTGCCCCCCCCCCCTATCAATTTGAACTCGGTGAATCCGAATTGAACGAAATTTGCTATAGAGGTACCACTACCAAAGGGCACCTCAGGGTCACGTTTTATATCGCCGCCATCTTGCCGGAAACGTAATGGCTGCCACCCAAATGTTCAAAGCTTAAATCAAATTACGACTAACCTAATCATACGATCTCTAACAAATTTTTGCAACAACATATATTTATATAGCCAGCGTCTTTTGACTAAACGTCAAGGTCATCAGCCCAATAGTTTGCATATGGCGGCCATGTATGTGTGCAAATAGATTTCCCCTATCAATTCAAAAACGATGATACCGAATTGAACGAAATTTGGTACAGAGGTAGCACTAGCAAAGGGCCCCTCAGTGTCATGTTCTATATCGCCGCCATCTTGGCAAAAACGTAATGGCGGCCACCCAAATGTTAAAAGCATAAATGAAATAACGACCAACCTAATCATTTGATCTCTACCAAATTTTGCAACATGATACCTTTATGTACGAAGAATCTTTTGACCGAACTACAATGTCATCAGCTCAATAATTTGCGGATGGCGGCCATGTATGTGTGCAAATTTATTCCCCATATCTATTCAAACACGGTGAAACCAAATTGAACGAAATTTGGTACAGAGGTAGCACTAACAAAGGGCATCTTAAGGTCATGTTTTATATCGCCACCACCTTGACGGAAACGGAATGGCGGTCACAAAATGTTAAAAGCTTAAATGAAATTACGACCAACCTAATGATTTAATCTCTACCAAATTTTGCAACAACATACCTTTTCGTGGGAAGCATATTTTGACTGAACCACAAGATCATCAGCCCAATAGTTTGTAGATGGCGGCCATGTATGTGTGCAAATCGATTCACCATATCAATTCAAACACGGTGAAACCGAATTGAATGACTTTTTGTACAGAGGTAGCACTAGCAAGGGACACCTTATATTCACGTTTAATATCCGTACAACACGTTGTATTTCAACAAGCTACCACAACCAACATTCAATTATACTCCTTGAAAAGGACAAAGAGTTATAACAATACCCATGCATTTAGGAGAAAGTAGGCTATATGTTCTTTACTGAACATCTTGTATTAATTATGAAAGTAAATAATTTTGTCCTCCTAGATTTCGATTTGGACCCACTGTGCGACGCTCTCCCGATGCCAGCGAGGCACGAGGTAGCGCGTAAGCGCTCTCGGCCAACGCGGCTAGTTTAACACTTTCTAGTGTTTGACAAGAATGAAGCCAGCTGATGATCACCGCTGGGTCCGTGGTTCAAATCCCGGTCACTCCATTTGAGATCTGTGCTGGACAAAACGGAGGCAGACAGGTTTTTCTCCGGGTACTCCGGTTTTCCCTGTCAAAATTTCATTCCAGCAACACTCTCCACTATCATTTCATTTCATCTGTCATTCATTTAATCATTGCCCCAGAGGAGTGCGTCAGGCCTCGGCAGCCGGCACAGTTCATATCCTCGCCGCTAGTAGGGGGCTTCATTCATTCCATTCCTGACCCGGTCGGAGACTGGAAGCAGGCTGTGGATTTTAATTTTCTAGTGTTTGACAAGACGGCTTTAATAATTTGAGATGAATAATAGTCAACACATAATATTTAATACCATCTACATAATAGTTAATGTCTATGCATTCCATTACAATAATATTGCCACGGTGGGTGAGTGGTTAACGTGTCGGTCTACAAACCCCAAGCTTGCAGGTTCGCTCCTGGCCGTGGTAAGGTTTTTTTTTTTGAAAGACGGCAAAAATTCCGACACCATGGCATACGATGTTGGCATGTCAAAGAACCCATTTGAATTCAGTAGGCCGTGTTCATAATGGCAAAATTAATCTCGGGAATTTCCGCCAACACAAAGTTTCTCATTTCTCTACTAGAAAGCGCTATAGTGTTCAAGGAGCTTAGATATCTAACCTCCTTGACTTTAATAGTGCTTCAAGAAACAACGAAATTCGACATGCAAGCTACCCTTTGGGTGTCAAATAACAAAGCTTGCACCCGGCACCCGACGCCATACGATATTATTATTATTATTATCATTATTATTACAATAATCACATGCTATTTCTTTCAGTTAATGTTTTCGCATATTCTAGTAATGGATATTATTTTGTTGACCGACCGAAAGTTACAATATCAACGGTCAATAAGGCAACACAGAAAGACGGCTTCAAAGCTAACTTTATGTTCGACCATGTCGAAATATAAACATTAAGTGTCGGAAAACTGTATCATAATGAGGCTCATTATAACACTATTTTTCACTATGAAACAGTTTCTCCCACCAATCAGAGCTCAGGAAACAGTTGTGTGACCAATTAGGTAAGGATACCTTCGCGCATAAGCTCAAAATCCAACATATTTCTGTGTTGGCAAGCAAAGTAAATGGTCTCTGCTTTCGGAGTGCCTTGAATCACGAATGCGCTGTGTTCAGTCAGCAAAGCCAGCGCGCCCTGTTCACTAACTGATTTAACTGAATCCCACAGATATTTATGAATATTTATGTTAAAACATATAATAAAGTTATAATTATCGTCGAACATAAACAGTCGCCTATAATGGTAATTAAGACACTATAGGCTCGTTGCATAATGCACTATTATGTTCGACGATGGCGTTATTTAAATCTTTTGTGTCAGAAAACTGTATCATAATGGGTGCCATTGAAGTACTACTTTCCATTATAACACAGTTTATCCAACCAATCACAGCTCAATATTTTCATTCATTGTCCAATCAGGTAAGGATAGCGTCTGCCATGCACTGAAAATCCAACATGTCGGATATGAATTACATGATTTTAAAGGTGACAATGAAACCTATATTGGATCAACCATGGTAGTTACAATGCATAAACAAACTGGGCAATATTGCAAAAGAAACAGCACTGTACCTTAATATCCCCAACACCAATTTATACACATTCGTAAGATTACGCCGACAATTTTCGTGAATGCAGTTGTTGACATAAACACACCTTAACGTCATGGAGGAAGCATGCATATGACATTAGTTCCACGGAAATTATAATCCAGCTCCCTGTTCAGTAAATGGATTTCTTATGCGAAACTTTTCCGCCAGATACCGTTACTGTTCTATTTGGTACTAAATTGGTTTGCCTTCCTTTGACATTCTATGCGCATCGAATTTGAAGAATAACTAGTTTATAATACGATACATTTTAATTTTAAAGCGTTAGTAACAGCCCATGTTTCATTATTTGACCAAAATAACAAAATGATCATACATAGTACCTGTGCGCTATCTGTTGGTGTTACTTCAGGATAAACAATGTTTCAAAGCTTTAGGATCCGTTATTGGGTAGAGATCAACTGCTGAGCCCACGCAGTTCCCTCAAAGAAGTCAACCGACAGGAAATCGAGAGATATTTATGAATATTTATGTTAGAACATATAATAAAGTTATAATTATCGTCGAACATAAACAGTCGTATGCAACTCGCATATCGTTTCTTAATTATTGCCATTATAGGCTCGTTATATAATGTACTATTACGACTGATTGTGAGATGCATAAATTGCTAGCGAATCATTTGACTAGAGGAAACTAAAATGAAGTGAATATTGTTACGATTCCCAAGGAACCCACGGGGAATGACTTAATCGTGTAGAGGGCAGAGTAGCCTTATGCATAGAAATTGCAGAAGCTTTAGTACCGGTAATGATTTATTTTAAACGAGCTCGTTATGGCGTAGTTATGACTTTAACGTCCTGTAAAATTCCCTTTCTATTATTCTTGTTGAGATGTGAACTACACCAGTGAGTCTGCAGTTCCCAGTGGACGAATGGCGCCACAGAGAGCTCAATAACTAGGGCAGATTAGACAGCCTTAAAGTTCCGACATGTACGATGGATCCCAAGGCAACTTGACTGCCCTTTCAATTAAACTTTACCAATGAAAGAGAGACATTACTCCATTGTTATCTGGTGATATTGAATATAACTCCAACAGTGGTGGCCAGATGAAGACCTGCACCGTTGAGTCTAGAAAATATTGACGTGTACATTATGAAATGTTTTCCTAATGGACAAACGAGAGGGGTAGTTTTGATATTGCCACAAAGAAATTTTAATTCAGGTGTGAAGGCTGGAACGGTGCACACTGCGGACAAATTGAGCGGAAGCACTTTCCCGTGAATTCCCCCACTTCAATATTTTGCAAAAGTTCCGCCTAATGAATACCTTTATTGTATTATATATAAATGATCACTTAGTGGTCATTGGTACATGTTTCGAGGCCTAATTGTTTTGGCCCCTTCATCAGCCGATATAGATAAAATGTGGTTGGATAGCTTAACACTAATAAACATGCCCTTCAAAAACCTTATTATGGTGCACCATAATGAAAAGTGAAAGATGTTTACCACAAAGATAAATAAGAAAATAAAATACATACATAATAAATAAATAAAGAAATAAATAAATAAATAAATAAATAAAGAAAGAAAGAAAGAAAGAAAGAAAGAAAGAAAGAAAGAATGAAGGAAAGAAAGGAAGAAAGAAATAGTTGAAATTTGAAAAAAACAAAAATACAATTTTAGAGTGTTTTCACATTGTATTTTTGTTTTTGTTTTTTCAAATTTCAACTATTTCTTTCTTTCTTTCTTTCTTTCTTTCTTTCTTTATTTATTTATGTATTTTATTTCCTTTTGTATCTTTGGGGTAAACATCCTTCACCTTTCATTATGGTGCACCATAATAAGGTTTTTGAAGGAAATATGTATTAGTGTTAAGCTATCCAACCACATCTATATCGGCTGATGAAGGGGCCAAAACAATTAGGCCTCGAAACATGTACCAATGACCACTAAGTGATCATTTATATATAATACAATAAAGGTATTGATTAGGCGGAACTTTTGCAAAATATTAATACTTATAACGCAGGTTATCACACAATTTCCACACACACAAATACACAAGGCTATATGACCACGATGTCGCTGCCTCTAAAATAAACAACAACAATCCAAATACTTAGTAATGAGGGCAGATATGGCACACTTGTAATTATGTCCAATAAAAACTTGACGAGTATATGTACACGATTACTAAATTATGTGATTAACTAACACACCTACAGTGAATTTGTCAAACGGCTCCTTGTCCTTCTTCAGTTCGTTGCTAACCTTTATAACAAGACAAGCAGTTGCCTCGGAACGCGTCGGTATATCACATTTATTTTATCTCGACCTAACAACCCAAATATATCATTGTGGATTTTAACTGGTCGTGGAAGTTTATATAACAATATTATTCAGAATGTTTTCATTGCCCAGGCCCATAAACAACATGAGTTTCTTTTCCCAATGGAGCACAATAACATTTCAATCATCCTTATACAAATACTGCTCACCCTCCTGCATGTAACTGAACATCAAACAATATCACATATTAGGATATCAGCGACGAATCAAAGTACTATTCAAATTAATACCCTTCATGGTGGAAACAAACTGAAGAGGTGAAATGATTCTCGCAACGTCCAGCCGTCACATTATGTTCTATGTATTATGGAAAAATATTTGAATATTACACATATTTGCTGGTTCGTTCCTCAGGTTTTTAGGGGTACATTGGGATCTGGTTAACGTTCGACAAAAAAATAAAATGGAGATCGAAATGGAGCTCTACACCACCTCAGCAATGATAGATGATGGATGGAAGAAGAAATGCTAGTCCCTGAGACATGTTATCACAAGAACTGCGATTCACGGATTCCATCACAAGATATGCAATATCAAAACATACCATAAACCGACTGAAGATTGTCAATGTGTGCTGCGCGGGCAGACCTGTGACAAATATCACATATTGTACATGCGTAAAGAGGACAAAATCGCTTAGGTTGGTTGGTTGGTTCTTAAGTTTAGGGGCTGCGACAACTCGGTCATGTAGCCCCGTGTACTTTGGGTGTGTGTAGAATCTGTCTGATAACCGGTGTTAATTGTGATGACTGTATTAGTGTGTGTTAACTGGTTTTTTAATTTAAGTACTGCAACTTAGAATTTTTCAAATAGTTCCTACTTTTGCCGCCAAGCGCCACCGTCAACGACTACTAGGTCAAGTTCAGAACTTAGCTACTAGACGCCACCGCAGTCGGCTCTTGGCAACGAACGTAGAAACCTAAGAGCGTTGTTTACATTCTTAACCTATCCAATTTAGCTTCACACAGGTGCAATTAGTGGAAGGTTCTTTAACATGCCATAAATCTGTGACATGGCACCGCCGGCTTTACTTCCCCTCAGAAGGAAGGCATACTGAGGGATTTTTAACGCTCTTAAAAATCCGACGGCTTTGGCCGGGTTTGAACCCGCTATCTTGGGCATAGAAGCTCAGCATGCTACCGACTACGCCACCTAAGTCACTCAAAACCACTTACAGAATATAGCAAAGAATAATCTGTTCTTTTAGACGTGCTTCAATATGTGTAAATTAATGCTCCCCTCGAGCGCAATTTTCTTGTTAATAATTGGATGTGTGTAGAATCAGTCTGATAACCTGTGTTAATTGTGATGGCTGTATTTGTATGTGTTATCTGCTTTTAATTCAAGTAAGAACTGCAGACATTCTATTTTCAAGTAGTTCCTACTTATGCTACCAAACGCCACCGTCAACGACAAAAAGTTGTGAACTTGGTTACCAGATGCCACCGCAGTCGGCTCCCGGCGACGATCGTTGGAACCTAAGAGCGTTAGTCAAATATAACCTATAATTTTGCTTCACACAAGTGTAATTAGTGGAAGGTTCTTTTACATGGCAAAAATCTAAGACATGGAACCGCCGGCATTACTTACCCCCCGAAGGAAGGCATACTGAGGGACTTTTAACGCTCTTAAATAATCCGACGACTCCGGACAGGTTTGAATCCGTGATCTTGAGCATAGAAGCTCAGCATGCTACCAACTACGCCACGAAAGCCACCAAACACATATTTGTACAGCTCCATGAGGAGATACAGCCCCTCATATAATTGAGTGACCAAAGGTAGGAATTCCGGGTCATTGAAACTTCAAAAAGAATAGAAATGTAAGACCCAAGGAAGAAAGAAACGAGAGGGGAATGAAATACCCTCAATACTCGAAGAATGTGAACAGTGGGACTCGGAAAGACGTAGAGCCATGAAAGGCTGATAGGAAAGGGAGAAAAAGGGGAGACTCCACCTCAAAGACATTAGAAGAAGTGGAAAACCCTTTACAGGTTTTGTGGATAACATCTTCCCACCATGTATGTATAAATCGGTGTTAGGGAGAGAATCTTTCCACCCATTTCAGTTCAGGCAGTTCCACATGCTTCCACAAGCTAACTGCACAGAAACATTGAAAACCCATTAATTTGATGTATACCGCCATCTAAAACCAAAGGTGGGAAGCATATATCCCAGTTGTCTTCATAGTGCACGTGCTCGCCCGTTCGATTGTATTGAGTGATTGTGAAGCATTGTTTTACAAAAGAAGTCTTTATTGAAGATAAGAGATTTGGAAAAATTGGTATATAACTGAAATATCATGTTAATACTGTAATGGTTTTGGTCACCGAGAAAATATATTTCAGCTAGAAAGGAAGTTTATCCTGTTTAGGGTGTTTAACAAGAATAGAAGATTTTGATTAATTTTATGTGTTTTTAGTAAATACTATTTTGAAATTATTGAATTATATTTCGAACATACTGAATTTAAACGTTTCAAAATCACTTTTTCGTGCTGTTTCCGGCAAAGATGTTATACTTCACTGAATGTGAGATGCGTGGGTGTTAGTTGTAATGCTGGACCATATTTTTGTGTGTGAGCGCTCATGTTGCATAAAGTGTTTCTCAAAAGAATTGGTTTCTAAAATGAGTAGAAAAGGTGTTGATAATGAGGATGATAGTTAATTTAATTTTCAATATAATCACTACTCAAGCCTGAATATGTACTGGAAAATTAGAGCCTGATTGAAAGAGGATGATTCAGATTCCATGATTTTTGAAATTATAGAGCGTGATTTGTGTTTTGTCTGTATTATATCATGTAAAATAAACCTCACATCATTGAGTGATAAGCACAGTATTATCATAATTTGTAGGTAGGAAATTATTAACCCTATTGCCCACATAACAAAACATGCTGTCGGGAATGGCCAGTGGGATAAGAAATTCCAACACCATATTTCATACGCCCATAAAATTGTTGCACATTCCTAGTCATCTATCACTCCCAATTACAAATGAGCAAAAAGAATAGGCTAATTATTTTTAAACCCCCGGTCTTTTTCCCTATAAGGGCAACAAAATAACTATCTATATATTTAAAACACTAAGCTGTTTTTTGTACACACGAGATTGTGAAAACGACTTAACCGATTGGCTTCGTAGAGCACTCTAACGAAAGCTCTTGGCCTCGAGATTTGCAGAGTGTCTCTAAAATAAAGAAATATATTACGGTATATTTTTAAATTAATATAGAAAATAGCAGAAATCTTTCCCCTCACGCATGCGCACAATCCGCCTGGGGTCATGACAAAATGGCGGTGAGAAGTCCATTAAAATGTAAGTTATTTAATAAGCTTCCATGTAATTGAAAACATACATTAACCAAGTTCCGACAATAAAATATAATAACAGTATGAACGTATACGAATGTGCAACATTGATTTATTTGGATAATGAAATGGATTAGTTCCTTCAGACAGCGGCTTTTGAATATAATGAATAGCAGCGTCTGCGGTTGAATATGAGTGCGCGAGTAGCTATGTGGTTAAGACGACTGTCTGTTGTTCCAAGAAGCACCGGTTCGATCCCAGGCCTCGCCAGTTTTTTTTATTTTTTTACCACTGAAATATTGTTTAATCAAGGAGTATTAGTAAGGTTTTATGTCTGTTAAAGATACATATTTCTACATTCCCTCTAAATACTTTTATTTCCGTTTTACCATTTCATTGCAGCATGTGATCAAAAGAGCAAACTGTTGCCCGCAGTACGCCGTTTAAATATCTGCAATCAGTTTTTGCAACTGACAACAGATGGCAGTACATCGCCCATATAGTTCCAGTAACTGACAGCAGATGGCAGCACCATTGCATCGATATATTAAAAACACAAGACATAGCACGTTTTCACGTGATGGAAAATTATAGAGGAGGGGAATATTTAAGAAGGGAAATGTTGAGGAACATTAACCGACAATTGAATGTGTAGGCTAGGTTGTTTATGTACCTTAATATTGCAATTTCTTCCCAATGCTTCGCTGGTCAAGTTATTAGAGTCCTAGACTAAAAGTTATAATTATGCACCGTCGATATACTCTTAAATTATTAAAGAAAAAAGTAGTTTTCCAGGCACTCGCGAGTGTCCACAATTGCTTTCGCCATGCGAGACACTTGGCAAATATAATTCGTTTGAAGGGCTCCGACATCGTGGTCACTCAACCCCGTGTACTTGGGTGTGTACGTGTGAAATTTTCTCTGATAACCTGTGTTATTGTGATGGCTGCATTACTGTGTGTATTTGTAATTAAGGTGGTAAATGGCAAGGAGACGGCCAAGGCCTTAAGTTAGGAACCATCCCGGTATTTGCCTTAAGTGGAAGGGGGAAACCACGGAAAACCACATCCAAGATTGTCGAGGTGGGAATTAAACCTTCTTCTTCTTAGTTATACCTCAAGAGACTGAATGTGCCCCGTTTTTGCCCTCAGACCAGAATTAAATTTCTTGGCAGAGCAGGAAATGTAACCCGGGTCTCCGGGGCGATAGACAAGAATTGGTGGGCCTCCATGTGTTAATACGATTTTTGACATGCACGGGACATAGAATTCAAAAACTGCCTCCTTTAGGGTGACTGTGAGTATTGAGTATAGGCCTATGGTCATTCCAGTAGTTGGTGAAGTGATTCTATGTTCCCCTTCAAAATGTACTGCCATAACCTATAACAGGTGATGGAAATTGCTTATTTAGAGCAGTTTCGTACTGTTTATAACAAAATGAAGAACGTCATTCTGAGCTGCGTTTTCAAGCTATTGCAAAAAATTTCGCTGGCAGGAACAATTATAAGGAATTTATTTTAAGCGATCAGTCTCATCGCATTCTCCTCACCAACCAACTTGAGTATGACAGTCTCTGGACGGTCATGTTGAACTTCATTGTATAAGACAATTGTTTAATGATTATTTGTTTAGAGTACTGAGTCTAACTACGCAGTTGATTTCGGCAATGGAAGTATTATTTGCCATTTAATATTTAGCGGCTCCGTTATTGCAGGAACTATAGTGTTATCGAATAATACGAAGCCACATTTAAAATCCAATATAAATAGGCCATATCAGAAACAATTCCAGATATTATGCAGTACAGTGTACTGTAAGGTCCTTTGTAAACTTTGTTCTACATTGTATTTCTCTTGCGTAAAATCTATGCGTGGTTACTTTGGTCTTTACTGTTGTGAGGGTAAAATTGATCTGCTGGAATATAAAATATTTGCCAAGCTGCAACAATGTAATGATATTAATTTAAAAGTCATTGAACTTATATCCAGTAGTTCAAACACATACATCAGCGTTAACAGATTGGATACTGAAGATGAAAGCCAGCTACTTCATTTCCCTATTATTGAATTTTTCAATTCCTTGGAATTAAGTGATTCGCCTCCACATACTCCGAACGTTTGAGCCGTAGTTATGCTCCTTAGAAATCTGAACGTTTCCCAAGGACTCATATTAATATATTAATATATTAATTGTAAGAAATATGTAAGAAATTGCTTGGATTTGGATATAATAGGTGCAGTAATATTAGGCAGAGAGCTCAAATCCTACGACTTGATTTAACATCTTCCGATAAAACATTTGCAGGTACAGTACATTTTCTTTTAATAGGCAACAATGTCCTATTCGCTCGGCCTACTTTATCACAATCAATCAAGCTCAAAGAGAAACTCTTGAACGTATTGGGCTATTTACCTCATCACGTTTTCAGTCATGACCAGCAGGATAGTGAAGGTACAAAAAAGGTCCTGTATGGGATGGTAAAGAATAAGAGGCGGAAGGATCCTACGGATTATGTTAGAATGGTGATCAAAAGGGGAAAAGAGATAGAAAATAGGGAAGAACTGAAGAAAATGTGGAAAGAATATTTTGAAGAACTCCTGAACCAAAATGGAAACCTCGGCTAGGAGGAAGAAATCGGGGAAGAGGTACAGTAGATGAACTGCAAACAGAAAAGGACTTAACATGGAAAGACGTGGAAGATGCAGTGAGGAAGATGAAAGGAGGGAAGGCACCGGGTGTGGATGAGTTGAGTGTGGAGTTGGTGAGAGCAGCAGGTTGTACCGACTAATGAAGACAGCATGGAAGGAAAGGAAGACCCCAGAGGGCTGGAAAAAGGGAATAATTGTCCCGATCTTCAAGAAAGGTAGTAGAACAGAATGCAGAAACTATCGGGGAATAACACTGATGAGTCATTGTGCAAAGTTGTTTGAGAAAGTTTTGGAAAGGAGAATTAGGACAAGGATAGAAGGAGGGATGAGGGAAGAACAATCTGGCTTCAGAGCAGGAAGGTCCACAGTGGATTTGATTTTTGCTATAAGGCAGTTACAAGAACAGCACTATGAGTATGGAACAGATCTACTGATGGCCTTCCTGAACATTGAGAAAGCATATGACAGTGTATGCAGAAACAAAGTATGGAAGTCCCTGGAGGATAGAGGAATAGAAAAATGGACTATAAGGAGGATAAAGGAGATGTACAAGGGAAGCGTGAGCTGTGTGAAAGTGGGAGGAGAGAGATCGGACTGGTTGGAACAGAGAAACGGCCTGAAACAAGGAAGTGCACTGTCACCGTTACTTTTCATTGTGGTGATGGATGACATAATGACCTGAGTGGCACAAGTACACACATCAAAAAAAGTTTTGCATCACCTCGGTTCCCAGATCTCCGGCATATAGACGTT
This sequence comes from Meconema thalassinum, assembly GCA_946902985.2. Taxonomy (NCBI): domain Eukaryota; kingdom Metazoa; phylum Arthropoda; class Insecta; order Orthoptera; family Tettigoniidae; genus Meconema; species Meconema thalassinum. The sequence goes on along the minus strand of OX336394.1, from coordinate 361,580,257 downwards.
GACTGTGTATATTGTATCAAAGATACAGTCCCTTTGACTGTTCATAGATGTCACTAAAACTGCTCAAAGATGTAAACAACCATGCATGAGCAGGGCCTATTAGACGGAGGGGGTACGACAGCCGATCAGTTCCAGTCATTCCACCAGGACGAAGGTACGCTGCTCATGTTGTCTGTAGTTCTACCATGCCTAGAAGGTCAATACCGCAGTTCGATCGCGTCCGCATTGTTACTTTGTGTCAAGAAGGGCTCTCAACAAGGGAAGTTTCCAGGCGTCTCAGAGTGAACCAAAGCGATGTTGTTCGGACATGGAGGAGGTACAGAGATACAGGAACTGTCGATGACAGGCCTCGCTCAGGCCGCCCAAGGGCTACTACTGTAGTGGATGACCGCTACTTACGGATTGCCGCTCGGAGGAACCCTGACAGCAATGCCACCATGTTGAATAATGCGTTTCGTTCAGCCACAGGACGTCGTGTTTCAACTCAAACTGTGCGCAATAGGCTGCATGATGCGCAACTTCACTCCCGACGTCCATGGCGAGGTCCAGCTTTGCAACCCCGACACCATGCAGCGCGGTACAGATGGGCCCAACAACATGCTGAATGGACCCCACAGAATTGGCATCACGTTCTCTTCACCGATGAGTGTCGCATATGCCTTCAACCAGACAATCGTCGGAGACGTGTTTGGAGGCACCCTGGTCAGGCTGAACGTCTTAGACACACTGTCCAGCGAGTGCAGCAAGGTGGTGGTTCCCTGATGTTTTGGGGTGGCATTATGTGGGGCCGACGTACGCCACTGGTGGTCATGGAAGGCTCCGAAACGGCTTTACGATACCTGAATGACATCCTCCGACCCATAGTGCACCCATATCGGCAGAATATTGGAGAGGCATTTGTCTTCATGGACGACAATTCTCGACCTCATCGTGCACATCTTGTGAATGCGTTCCTTCAAGATAACGACATCGCTCGACTACAGTGGCCAGCATGTTCGCCAGACATGAACCCTATCGAACATGCCTGGGATATGTTGAAAAGGGCTGTTTATGGACGTCTTGACCCACCAACCACTCTGAGAGATTTACGCCGAATTGTCGTTGAGGAGTGGGACAATTTGGACCAACAGTGTCTTGATGAACTTGTGGATAGTATGCCACGACGAATACAGGCATGCATCAATGCAAGAGGACGTGCTACTGGGTATTAGAGGTAGTGGTGTGTACTGCAATCTGGACCACAAATGCTGAAAGTCTAGCTGTATGATGGTACAACATGCAATGTGTGGGTCTCATGAGCAATAAAACGAGCTGAAATGTTGTTTGTGTTGATCTCTATTCCCTTTGTATTTAAAGGTTCCGGAACTCTTGGAACCGAGGTGATGCAAAACCTTTTTTTGATGTGTGTAATTGGGGAAGGAAAGATGAAAGCAATGGTGCTTGCAGATGATTTGATGATTTGGGGAAACAAGGAGGAGGAGGTACAGGAACAGTTGGACGTGTGGGAAGGAATAATACAAGGTTATGGGATGAAATTTAGCATAAATAAGAGTGAGATGGTGATCACAACAAGGAAGAAGGAAAGAACCACAACAGGAATAACAATTGGTGGGGAACAGCTGAAGGAAGTGGAGAGTTTCAAGTATCTGGGTAGCCTGATGCAAGAGAATGGAAGAAACGATAGAGAAATAAATGAGCGGGGGAGACAGGCAGAAACATTCCGGAGGAGTGTGAGAAGCATGTTATGGAGCAAGGATGTCCCTCAGAACAGCAAAAAGATCATATATCGGACGTACTATGTCCCTATCCTGACGTATGCCTTGGAGGCCTGGGTTATGAAAGGAAGGGTGAAGAGCAAAATACAGGCCAGTGAGATGAGGTTCTTGAGAAGCAGTATTGGAGCTACAATGAGGGACAGAATAAGAAATGAGAGGACCAGAGAATTAATGAAGGAGGAACCATTACAGGATGGTATAGAGAAATCTAGACTTAGATGGTATGGGCATGTAAAACGAATGGAGGAGAAGAGGATACCCAGGAGGATACACGAGACGAAGTGGGAAGGAAAGAGACTAAGAGGGAGACCGAGAGACAGGTGGCTGAAGGGGGTGGAAGAAAGCGTGAAGAAGAGAGGAGAAGACTGGACTAGGGTGGAGGCTGAGAGATGGTGGGAAGACAGAAGACGTTGGAGAGGCTTGTGTTCCAAACAGACCCGGCCAGTGGCTGGAAACTGTGCAATATGATGATGACCTCATCACGTTTTCAGTCATGACCAGCAATATGTTGCAATGCTGAGAGTGCTATCTTTTGACGCCCTTAAAGTTTCAATAGTGCTAAAAAGTAATCGTACAAAGAATGTAACTTATATAAGAAGCTTCTTCAGTAATTTTGTTTTCCATTGTCCGTCATGTTTGACGGGTTTCATCTAGTCTTAATCTTTAATATTGTACACCAATCTTATCAAGTTGCTTATCCAATTGCATTTTGAGTATGTTTCAAAATGTGTGAATAAGACAAACAATCTCGATCCTGAAAACATGCAATCACTGAATCTTAAGACTTGGGACGTAGGGCAGCACTTATACCAGGTTTTACCTTATTGGTAATTAATTATCCTATTTATCGATAACAAATATCTTTGCTTAAAGCCGTCATAATTTTAAGTGTCCCCTTTTCCAGCTGTTTCGTTTAAAATGAACTTCAATCAAATGTCAAGACTGACATTGCCAGATAAATTTTATAAACTAAAAAGTAGGTCAGTGAAGAACTAAATAGCCTACTTTCATATGCTATTTATGTTAATTGACTCTATCAACATACAAAACTTCAGTTTGTTGGCTGTAATAGAATTTTAGATATTGAGAACCGTAAAAATATTTCGGATGGTCGCCATGTTGGATTTTTATATATATATAGGCCATCGAGTTATGTAGTATTACTTGAAAATCATTGCGTAAGTGCATTATCCAAATTTCAATCGCATAATTAGGACACGAGAAATATAAACGAGATTTTAAAATTTTGCACAACCTCCATCTTGTGGTTAAGAAAACAATTAAAATAAATTAGATGTCAGTGTATTAAAAGTTGTATGAGCATCGTGAGAAACATCCATTCAAATATTTAAATTTCGTGTCACCGCCATGTTGGATTTGTGGCCACCAGGTTATTGAAAGTCTCGTAGGTAAACTTATGTTTATAGCTTTTATCAGCATACAAAATTTCAGTTTGATTGGTGTCATAGATTAGTAGATATTGAGAACCGTCTAAATATTTCGGATGGTCGCCATATTGAATTTTTATATATGTAGGCCATAGAGTTATGTACTATTAGATGACGATTACTGTGTAGGCTCATTATTCATACGTTGACTATGATCGCATGATTGGGACACAAAAAAATAAAACTTAATTTTCAAATTTCACACAGCCGAGGTTATGTAAACAATTGAACTAAATTAGAAGTCAGGGCATTACAATGTGTATAAACATTTGCTGTATCGTGTTTCACTACGCTCGGATAGTTAAAACGTGAAAAAAGTCCATTTAAATGTTTCAACTTCGCTTGGCCGCCATGTTCGTATTGTACTTAACAGGTTTTTGAGAGTCACATAGGTGCACTTTTAGTAATTTTCTTGCAGGGTGATAGCAGTAATAGCTTCGGAGATATAGAATGCCGGTGACATAATTCGCACAGCCATGTTGGATTTGTGAGATGTAATACAATTTGAAGAGCACGGTCGGGGTTTGACAGAATAGTACTATGGCACCTTACAGAGTTTCATTGAAATCGCTCCAGCCATTTAGATTTTATTAGGGGAAGACACACGCAGACACACACACATATGCCCCCTCACACGGACAAAAGGTGATATCGATGATGATGATAGTTGTTTTAAAGGGCCTAACATCTAGGTTATCAGCCCCTAAAAAGGTGACATCATAAGCCCATTTTTTTAATAAATGAAAATAGGCTAAAAATATGGAAGTTTAGGGAAACTGAATATTCAACTTTTTGCATCTTTTATTAATACACATAAGGTTATTCACAAATTTAATGTCCTTGTCAGTGCAAAGATGTAATAATTGTTAAAGTCGAGTTTCAAAACGATGAACAAATAGGATTCGGAACAGCAGAAACACAAAGACACGATCAAGATATGCTTCCAACCAAAGTGAGTAACCCGATATACACCTTATGATGTTTTTCGTAGGGAGTACGGAGTACTGAGTCAGTGATACTTATCGAGAGAAAGCGGCTTCGGTGGCGTAGTCGGTAGCATGCTGAACTGCTGCGCCCAAGATAGCGGGTTCAAACCCGGCCGAAGTCGACGGATTTCTAAGAGCGTTAAAAATCCTTCAGTATGCCTTCCTTCGGAGGGGAATTAAAGCCGGCGGTCCCATGACATATGTCTCTAAAAGCCACAGTAGTTAAAAGGGACGTAAAACCAATAACATTATTATTATTATTAACCCATGTCATAGATTTATGGCAAGTAAAATATCCTTTTACAGACTAAACTTGTGTAAAGCAAAAATTGTTAGGTTAGATTTCGTCAGAACGTTCTATCAAAGTTCCAACGTTCACCACTAGGTATCATTGATATCTGGTGGCGAAAGTTGGAACTACTTGAAATTGAACGGAACTTGTAGCCACAGATTACCTACTACTACAGATAGCCGACAGCCATGCTAATTCTTGGCACCTAAGACTTCAGCGCTGTCTGGTGTATGACCGCGGTACTAGTTGAGCACGGCCGTGCGGGTAGCCTACCCCACCCCTTCCCCTCGTTCCGCTAAATATTCTCGTCCTAACTGCTCTGCCCACTTCAATGTTCCGAAAATCACAATCTTCCCAATACTTATAGCACACGTTTTTAAGTGTGGGGATAATAATATGATCTACACGAGATAAATCACATTCAAAATAGCAATAACAGTTTTTTTTAATAATACCAAAGTGGGAAATTGTGAATTCCGGAACTCTGAAATGAGCAATCACAGCATTTAGGACATGACCTCATCAATAATTTACATGTTTACATTTCTTTCAGTTGCAATTGGAGCATATTGCATTGACAAGAATTAGGCTACTATAAGGTCTGCAGCATATTATTACTCAATTTTAAAAAAATGGTCCCTTCCAATTAACCACTGTAGGCCCAATTATAACCGATTAGTTCCGAGATTAAACTAGAAAGTAAAAGTACTGGGAAGGGAGAATATTCATATCTTAAAATGCTTGATGCTGTTCGCAATAACAGGAAAATTTTAAGAGAGAATACTAAGGAAATAGGTGGTGTAACCTGATCCTCATCACACTAAAATTGTTAGTGTAATTAATGCCAAATTCATTAGTTTCAGAAAAATAATTGGATATCACAAAATGTATATACAGTAGTTCATTTGATATTCCCTTTAAAATATATCCAGTCCACCAATTTTGAAGGGTGAAATACAGTAAGTACATGTACATAAACAAATTTCATGGCACACTAATACAGTAAATTCTATGACATGCTGTGAAGGGGAAAGGAGAAATAGGACTTTCAATGAAAAACAAGAAACACACTCAATACTGCTAGAAATCATCGTTTTATTTAAAAAGTTTGTTAACGAAGAAAAAATAACAGAGAGAGAAAATCAAACTTAGCAAAAATACAGTAATCAAATCTGGTCCTTTTAAAAGTATGTGTTGAGGCATGTTCTTCTTTCTTGCCAAGGTATAACGGTAGGCTACAGCACATGATAATGGACCTATTACCTCCTTGACGCCATGGCTGACACCGATGAACCGCAAATTCCTACAACACATGCAAGTTTGTATGTTGAAACAGTTAACTTAATAAATGTGTAATGCTTGAAATGGAGAACTTGAATTTGCTGTTATGTGTATGTTTGCACCTACTATAACTATATTTTAAAAGAATCTCTTATTGTAGAATCATTGTGTTTTTGATATTAATTTTAGGGCTTTTGATAACATATTCATTTAGCCCCATATATTTGGAAGTGTATAGGATTTATATGATAATCTCTGTTATTGTGGTATCTGTAGTAGTGTGTAGGCTATACTTTCTGTAATTCAGATGAGGACTGGAAAGGTGGCAGCCATAGTTAGGGACATTTATTTTTAAGAATTTTTAATAATATGTACTAAAATGAAATTGAAATACCAACAGGAACAGTTACAAATTCCCTGTCTACTCAGCCAAGATATTCTGCAGATCTCTCCTGTGGGCCTCAACATTATTTTATTTTATTCCTTTCCTGATGGAAATCCGGTAGTACCTTATTTCAACTCCTGGGGCACCTCCCCAAGCCTGTCCCTTATAAAGCTACACACACTACTACAGTCATCGCATTATCGGAGCAATTCTACCCACACCCAACTGCATGGGGCTGATGACCAAGATGTCCCAAGCCCATAAAATGAATTAACAGCAGACAAAATCAAGTCATTATGTTATTTTGTGTTGTGTTGGATTCTGACACATGTATGCGTTTGACAGAGTGCCATTTAAGCTCATGAATAGGAATGAATGAATACGACTACCCTACTTGTTTCACGACAGCCTAGAATAAATACACACGAGACACGACAATAGAGCACTTTAGAACAGTAACGAGAGCGAACTTTCAGTGGAGATGTTGGCAACCATGTGAATACAAACAATTTATGACCAGAACGTAAAACTATGCCAGCGCTCAGAGCATGTTAAACAATTGGGATCAGTTCAGTCGTTTGCAAACGACTTGTTTATGTTACGGTGAGTAGTCGTTGAATTCACTGTTTTCTAAAAGCAGTCAAACAAGTCGATGGTTTTAACTTTTGTCAGTCGACTGCTGATGCCCATCTCTACAAACCAATTGACAACCAGAATCAATTTGAGCGTACACACCCTCCGACTTGCTAAAATGCTATTAATATTGGATCCCAATATAAAATATTTTCTGATTTAATTTTCCTGGAAAATCTATTCTATGTTTGCATCGATCATTACCATCACGCTATGGGGAGAATTTCATAATAATTTTCTTGTAATTCATTTATCACGCGGTAGAATAAATGAATGAAATTCAATCATAAAATAAATAGAACTCTAAGCCATAATTGGTAAGCCCATGTTCAAGTTGTGTAATAATTCAAGAATGCACCCAATTCTCATTAAAAGTGTATAGACTGTGTTAAGGAGTTCCAATGAAATGACATACATATATATTTGGACAACTGGACGTAGGCTATTTCATTGAAAGAATCTACGAACAAGAAACTGTATAAAACTATAGGCACCTACAGCCGTCAAGCTGTCCTCACAGTACCCGCTGGAGATTTACATCACCACTCTATCTGTACGGTACCTCGAGATAAGCCTAAGTGCGCCAACTGTGAGGAAACACATAAACTCTTCCATCCCTGCCCTCATGTCTTTGCCACTAACCCCCCCTCCCACACAGCACGCCACTGCTCTGACACAGTTGTTAGGCCTGCTACAACAACTCTCAGCCATAACCCTGTAAACTACAGCTAAACCAAACCCAGAACCCCCTAATACACTTCATTTGCAGAGCAATAAAATCCATAAAACAACTCCGCAACGAGCTTCACAAAACCTAAATTATAAACGAAAAGACTACTCCACAAACACCAAAATCAGTAAACCTCCCTCATTTCAGCCACACTACACCTTAAACAGACATAGAAAGCATAGTCATGACCCCTTCATGGAGTAGGCTATTGTCTAAACACGATCATGTCTCCTTCAACTTTACTGAAGACTTCATTAAATTCTATTAAAAATTCATAAACTCATTCCACAAATCTTAAAATCAGTATACATCCCTCATTTCAGTTACTCTATTCAATAAACAAACATAGAAGGCGTAGCCATGACCCCTTCATGGAGTAGGCTATTGTCTAAATCTGACCACGCATACTACAACCTTACTCTAATTCAAAATTACAGCCAAATGATCCATCTGACTGGGAGGCTTGCCTGGGATGATGGGCCAGAAAACCGGGAGTTCAAGCATAACCTAAATATTGAATGCTTAACATTTCCAATAACTTGGACAACTGGATTTAGGCTATTTCATTGAAAGAATCAACGAACTGTATAAAACTATAGGCACCTACAGGTATACTTAACTTATTAATTAAAGCTCTACAATAAACATACAGCACAATGAATTGTAGCATGAAGTTATCCTGAAGAAGTCGTTTGATTAGAACGACTACTTAAATTCGAATGATTCCATTCGCTTGGAATTAGTCGTTTGCCAACGACTTGTTTCATTCCAATGATTTCCAACGATTGCTTTGGGATCAGTTGTTTACAACGACTACTTCAATTCGACTGATTCCATTCGCTTTGCCAACGACTTGTTTCATTCCAATGATTTCCAACGATTGCTTTGGGATCAGTGGTTTACAACGACTACTTCAATTCGAATGATTCCATTCGCTTGGAATTAGTCGTTTGCCAACGACTTGTTTCATTCCAATGATTTCCAACGATTGTTTTGAGATCAGTCGTTTGCAAACGACTTGTTTATGATACGGTGAGTAGTCGTTGAATTCATTCGACTGTTTTTTAAAAGCAGTTGTTTTAACTATCGACTAATTCGACTGTTTTCAGTCGACTGCTGCCCATCTCTACACACAACTAATTTTCTACACCAGCCGCTACTGAGCACGAGCTGTGACTGGCTTAGACATTAGCATCCTACGTGTTGAAAAATATTGTAAGTAACGTGTAGGAATAAAATACTACCTATAGGTATGTCAACCATTACATTGGCATATAATAAATGAATTATATTTATCTTGTATCTATCTATCCCACGATATAACATAATACAAGGTGAAGAGTCCTTTAGAACAAATTGTTTACTGTGATACTGGAAGAAACAATACAACACAGTGGTAATAGTTCTAGCCTGCACCTATTTCTTAATAAAATTTCATGTGATTTCACTCAGATCTCTGTTGTAGTGGCTTATTATATGTGCACCTTGTAACTTAATAGTACATTATGCAACGAGCCTATAATGACAATAATTAAGACACAAGTTTTATAATTTCCATACGAGTGTCTTAATTACAATTATAGATGAGTTGCATACGACTGTTTATGTTCGACGATAATTATAACTATTTTATGTTCGAACATAAATATTCATAAATATCTGTCGAGATTTCACCAGTTTTATATACTGAACAGAGCGCATGAGATGCAGAGAATACCTTGTATTTGACCATGGCCTCCTGGAATACCTCACTATGACACTCGCCACGCAGTGAAATTTAAAATAGGGGGCCATGGAAGTGAGCGCAGGTACGATGCTATCCTCACCTAATTGGTCACACAACTGTTTCTTGAGCTCTGATTGGTGGGAGAAACTGTATCATAATGAAAACTTGTACTATAATGAGCCTCATTATACAGTTTTCTGACATAATATTTACATTTCGCCAGTGTCGAACATAAACATATTAACCAATCTTCTTTACACTGTTTTATGAGTTAACACCACATCAAAACTGATGAGGATTATTTTAGTTGGACACAGACGCTTATTTATTAATGTAATAGACATCTATGATTGATGAAGATTGCCTCTCTCACCTTTCAGAAAATAACTAAAATTTTAATTCTGCGATTAATGTAACTAACCCACGTGTGTTTCTATTACACAACAATTAAGGGTAACTCCAGCATATCTTCTAGATTTTTGATGTGTCCGGTGAGTGGTTTTGTTACTGCTTCTGCAGGTATCACCCTTCTGAAAGATGTCTCATCGTTTCTAATTCTATTCTTAATCCTCTGCCAGAGGAGAAATAGTTTTGCAACGCATGAATACAGTGCTGTAGCTGCTGAATTTTCTAAAAATAATTATGGAATGATGGGAAGAAAAATAAACATAGCCTATTCTAAAATAACATACGCATAAAATGAAACCATTCTGATGAACTTAATATGCTTCAAATTCAGAGTACAAATGCGTTCACCATTTGGTGCTTAGTTCATTTGTATATTTGGACCAAAATGTAGACCTCTGAAATAAATGTTAATGTTGGACTTTGCTCCACAGAACAAGAGCACACAGCCACCCATAGGACCAGTGTGTGTTAAGATTTTAGAACCTGTAATTACAGTTCTACATCAGTAATGGCATTACTACACATTCGACCAACTGAATACTTGCCACTTCACCAGTAACTAACATGTGCAAGAACTGATCTCCTCAAGAACTTGAGTACACATATGCAATAGGCTCATGATACTGTATGTATCTCTGCAAGATGTATCAAGTTGAAAACATTACGGTAACATAGACTCTTACCTGGTCTTTCTCAGGAGAGTAGGCCAAATTGCCACATTCATCTGCTATTTCGAGAACAGCAATTTACGATTTGTTTGTTCACAGAATTTGGTAGGCCTACCTGTGGAATAAATAATAGTGGAAGTTAATTAATATGTCAAGTAGAATATCACCTGTACACTGCGTCTAATATAAATTCAAAACTAGGCTACCGGTACGATATATTTTTCACAGGCACTACAGAAACAAGTTTTCACTTAAACTCTTAAAATAAGCGTACTTACTTGGCGTAGCAGAAGAAGAACTGTTCACTTCTCATTACCAAGAAGACGATTTGATGAAAGAAAGATGAGAAAGAACACAACTTTAGCTTATTATAAAATATTAATATACGGGCAATATTGTTTACACCTAACACGACATAAACAGAGCGTCCATGTTGGTCAATGCCGCCAACCCAGTAGAAATAATGTTTATTTAATAAGTGACGTAATTATCGTCGGTGAGCAAGATAATTGCAAGGAAATGTCAATTAGGAATTATGTGTATATTTATTGACTAAATATAGGGATATATTTGAAATTCAATTAAAACGTGTATCATGCATATGTTGGCAAGACGATATACAGCGCTTAATCCGCTCCTTACGTCTGGCCGCGCTACTACACCGATGGTACCAAATAATCCCTATCTGGTTGACACCCCCTGCTTGTAGCTCACCCTTTAGGGTGCCCGCTGGAAGCAGCTACAGACTCAGGCGAGCCGAACATGTCCTCGGACACCCCCGGCACTAACAGCCATACGATAAATAAATAAATAAATAAATAAATAAATAAATAAATAAATAAATAAATAAATAAATAAATAAATAAATCGAAAGAAACCTGCTATATCACCAACCGTATAAAATTAATAGTGCTGATAGTTAACATTTACAACCTGTCTTTTTACGTCAGGAGGAAAAAAATGAAAGCGTAAAATTTATCACATTTCTGTAAATTTTGGAAAAGTCTGCTAAAAGAGAGAAATCTGGCCACTCTAGTTGGTACTTAAAAGAGAATTCTCGGATAGCAAGGAATGTGGACGAGTAGGATTTTTATTGTTCGATAATCATCCCTATTACTGAATAATATGCTATGTTTAACCCGTAGTTAAAGACTTGTCGCGTTATTCGCTTCATTATCCCAAAAGTTCACCTCTAATGCTGCCTTCCTAAATGATGCGGTCGTTCCCGTAATTGAATGGCGCTAGTTACAAGAACAGTCATAGGCCTACCTGTTTTAATGTAGGCTGGGTTAGTCTGCAATGATTACAAGGCAAGAGCAAGTAATTTTAAAGCGTTGTTAAGACCAGCACGCAGTTAGTTCGTTGCAGAGTAACACTTTACGCGATATTACAAGGCGGAGTAGAGGCGCATTCCACAAGAGAGTTGGAACGAACGTTTCAAAGAATGCCACTCCAAAATTCTAGCCTATGTTAATTTATGTTGCTGCACATTCAGACGAATGTACAAAGGTAGGCTATCTTATATATAAAAGTGAAAGTCTGTATGTATGTATGTGGATCTGTTCCGTATACAAATCTACACCGTTCCACCAATCTCAACCAAATTATGCATACACATAGTTGAGGACCCAGAAGGAACCGCTGGCTACATTAATTTTCGATAGTCTTTCTCATTCTTCTGATTTCGGCCCTTTTGCACTCAAGAACAGGCTAATCAAATCATAAAATATACCAATGAAGGAATGGCAAGGCAGATAGTTTCCATGGCAACATAGCTCAAGTCGAGACACGGCCGACTGGATGCCAATTGCGCTCTCCACTACCGGTATAGAAAATGAGGATCTTACTTGGAATCCCGTTAGTTACTCAACTGCTCACACAGCACTGTCAACCGAGTTTAGCATAACAAAGACTTGACACTATCTACTATATATTTGTCAAATACCACTCACTCACTCACTCATTCATTCATCACGAAATCTCAGAAACCACCGCACGGATTGGAATGAAATTTGCTATGCGGCTTCCTCAAGGGCCGCAAATGCCCACTAAGACAGGATTGTTGGATATTCAGGTTCTAAAGGGGTGTTAAGGGGGTAGGCCTGTATTTCATTGAATAGCAATATCTCCCGATTGGTTTCATTGGGGAATGTGATACTCGGCATATAAACTCATCATTAAAAATAAGAAGACACGTGTCTGGTTTTTTTTCGGTGTGGTGAATATTATGAGGTGAAAGGGGGTGAAAAGAGGGGTTTGAAAGATTCCTATCGGAGCGTGTATCTCTTTAATGACAAAGGCGAGGAGTTTGAAAATCAGCGGAAAAAATCGGCATAAAAATTAGTAAATATGTGTTTGACCGTTTTTTTATAAATCCAATTTAATTGGCCCTTGGGGAGGGGTGAAATCCAGCGGGGGGGGGGGGGGGGGCGGAAAGAAAGTGTCCTAACTGATTGACTGACTCACTCACTCATCAAACTCAGGGGGAAAAACTGCTTTAAAGTAAGTAAATAGCTGTTCGACAGTTTTTTTTTCATAAATCAAAATTAAGGGTTCATGGGGAGGGGTGAAATTCTGAAAAAATAAAATTGAAAGAAAATGTCCTGACTCACTCACACACTCACTCACTCATCATCGCCCAGCCAAAATTATTGAAGTTAGAAATATGACAGTTTGGAGATATGTTCATTGCATGTCAAAACCGTCTACTAAGGGAGGATTTTCGCATATTCAGGTTCTAAAGGGGTCTTAAGGGGGTTAAACCTGCATTTCATTGAATAACAATATCTCCCGATTGGTTTCATTGGGGGATGTGATACACGGCATATAAACTATCATTAAAATGTAAGAAGACACGTGTCTGAGGGTTTATCGATGTGTTTATGAGGTTAAAGGGGTGAAAAGTGGGGATTGAAAGATTCCTAACGGAGCATGTAGGCCTATCTCTTAAACGACATAGGCGAGAAATTTGAAACTCAGCGAAAAAAAATCAGCTTATAAAGTAAGTAAATCGGTGTTCGAACGTTTTTCATAAATTAATTTAAGGAGCCAATGGGGTGGGGTGAAATTCTGGGGGAAAAAGGGAGAGAAATTGTCCTAACTGACTGACTAACTCACCCACTCATCAAACTCAGGGGGAAAAGTCTGCTTAAAATAAGTTAATAGGTGTTCAAGCGTTTTTTCATCAATCCAATTTTAGGGGCCCGTGGGGAGGGGTGAAATTCTGGTAAAAATAATTGAAAGAAAATGTCCTGTCTGACTCAGTCTCTCATCACGCCCAGCGAAAACTATTTAAGTTGGAAACATGAAATTTTGGGAATATGTTCGCTGTATGTCGAAAACGTCAACTAAGGAATGATTTTTGTTTATTCCTGTTTTAAAGAGGTGTTAAGGGGGTAAACTTGCATTTCATTGAATAACGATATCTCATGAGTTGTTTCTTTGGGGATGTGATATTCGGTATATAAACTAATCATTAAAAATAATCAGACATATGTCTAAGGGTTTATCGATGTGGTGTATATTATGAGTTGAAAGGGGTTAAAATTGGGGGTTGAGGGATTCCTAACGGAGCGTGTATCTCAGAAACGACATAGGCGAGAAGATTGAAATTCGGCGGGAAAAAACAGCTTAATATACAAGAAAATAGGTGTTCCACCGTTTTTTCATAAATTCAATTTAAGCGGCCCTTGGAGAGGGGTGAAATTCTGATTGGGGGGGAACAGGAAAGAAATTGTCCTAACTGATTGACTCACTTACTCACTCATCAAATTCAGGGTGGAAAACAGCTTTAAATAAGTAGATAGGTGTTCGACCGTTTGTTTCATAAATCCAATTTAAGGGGTTCATGGAGAGGGGTGAAATTATCAAAAATAAATGAAAAAAAATGTCCTGACTGACTCACTCACTCACTCACTCATCATCGCCCAGCCAAAATTATTGAAGTTAGAAACATGAAATTTTGTGGATATGTTCGTTGTATGTCGAAAACGTCCACTAAGGAAAGAGTTTTGGATATTCAGGTTCTAAAGAGGTGTTAAGGGGGTAAACGTGCATTTCATTGAATAACAATATCTCACGAGTGGTTTCATTTGGGGATGTGATACTTTGCATATGTACTAATCATTAAAAATAAGCTGACACATGTCTAATGGTTTTTCGATGTAGTGTTTATTATGAGGTGAAAGGGTTGAAAAGTGGGGGTTGAAAGATTCCTAACGGAGCGTGTATCTCATAAACGACATAGGAGAGGAGTTTGAAACTCGGAGGAAATCAATCAGCTTAAAAATAAATAAATAAATAAATAAATAAAATAAATAGGCGTTCGACCGTTTTTTCATCAATCCTATTTAATGGGTCTATGGGGAGGGGTGAAATTCCGGAAGAAAAACGTCCACTAAGGAAGGATTTTTGGATGTTCACTCTCATCGACCAACCAAAACTATTAAAGTTAGAATAACGATATTTTGGGGATATGTTTGTTGTGTGTCGAAAACGTCTACTAAGGAGGGATTTTTGGATATTCAGGTTCTAAAGGGGTGTTAACGGGGTTAAACCTGCATTTCATTGAATAACAATATGACACGACTATGACGCGAGCGAAGCGAGGCAAAAAATGAGATGGTGTGTGTCTGTGTATTACTCAATCACGCAAGTACCACTGGTCCGATTTACATGAATTTTACATGGAAGTAGCTGATTTACCTGGTTAACATATAGGTTACTTTTGATTTCAATACTTTGCACTATTTAAAGATAGCGACCATTTTAGTTACGTCACTACGCCCTTTGGTTACAAACTTTCATATTTTCATTTCAAATAAAAAGAGAACACTAAGAAATAGCAAACCTTTGATGGCATATACAAGGTTTAACATTACATTTTCTATCCGAAAGGTATCTCCAACGGTTAGCGAGTAAAACCTAAATTTGTGCTATAAAACAAGGTCAACGCCGAGCGGTGTAGTTGGACAAAATGTTCCATCCTTAATCTCCCTCTGAGCAGCACCTCGCCTATCCCCTGTTTTAACTCTCACCTTCACATTTTAATTTATTTATGACGCGTAGCGAAGCACGGGTACTTCAGCTAGTATTAAATGAAAATCAATATAATTGGTAGTGGTAACAACAAAGCACCAGTAAAAACATAATCTTCTAACATACAGGTGTATTCATGCTCAGACGTAGTTAGGCGGATCCGTCCTCCCTGACGTCATTTGCTGGAGCAGTATTGCGTTGTTCTCCGTGACTCGGTTAGGAAAACAAAGAGTTAGGGAAAATGTGTGTCTACATTACTCTTGAAAGGGAGACTTGAGCACAATCGGGCCTCTATGATGGTGGAACGATGGATGGATATTTTATTCTACCGTTTTCCTAGGTACGAGAGTCTGCGTTATGTTCATTAAAATTTTAACAATAGCAATTGAGTTTTTTTTTAATGTGTAACATCTTTCCACTCGGTATCTGGATATTTTTGGGGCACTCAGTAGCTGGACATTTTTGTGGGAGTGATTTTGGAAACGAGACGGAAGTGGATGGGACGGAAGTGGATGGGACGGAAGTGCATGGGACGGAAAGATGAGCGTGCGCGGTGGCGGAGATCGGTACAACGACGTACTGTAAGCCATGTGACTATGTGGAATGTAAATCGCTTACAGTTTACCTCAAGGTTTGGAGGCCCCGTTAGAGAAATTCCTACAATAAATCATCTTCAAGTTGTTGTTCTTTGGTGTGAAAATATTCATTATATCATATTTGCTGAAAACAATTACGATTTATTAAAGCTTCATACTTTTGCTGTATTCATATTTAATGAAGGCACTCGATACCTCGAGTGCTATATCGCATCAACCAACACTCCAAACAACGTAGGAATTCAGTATATTAACACCGACTACTAATAATAATTGAAACTTCGTTGGTCTAAACGTATCACTGGGAGAAACGCATTTAACATACCTACTGCACACCTAATTTTTAATCGCGCCTATACTTGGCAGTGCGCTATATCGGCAATAAGAGGCCATTTCCAATAACACCGCTGGCATAGATTCACTAACTGGCCGGTATAAAGCGCAGCTCGCATCAAGTAGGCAGTGGATTGCTCCCGCATACAGTTGCAGGTATATGGCACTACTGCAGATGCATTGGCGAATCATTTCATGTTTGCTGGCACAAGGTAGCACTATGAGTTCATTCTTTAAAAAATGCGAGTAAGTATTATGGAATTATTCGAATAACATGTCAGATGTTACACATCATATGCGACTACTGTAAGGCTCGTAATTTTTTTAGCGTATGGCTTTTAGTGCCGGGAGTGTCCGAGGACATGTTCGGGTCGCCAGTTTTTGTAGCTGCTTCTAGGTGGCCACCCAATGGGTGAGCTACAAGTACCGTCGCGTGTGGAGTGTTGTCTGGGGAGGAAAGTTTCAATGTAAGGACGAGGAGTTGGAAGGTAGCGGCTGTGGCCTATAGTTAGGGACCAACCCCGGCATTTGCCTAGAAGGAAGATGGGAAACCACATAAGACCATCTTCAAGGTTGCCAGCGGGGGGATTCAAACCTCCTCGCCTCCCGGATGTGAGTGACTGCCAGCAGCCATGCCGTAACGACCACAATAGCAATAGGAATTGCATTCGCTGATAACGTCACCTAAGTTAGTCCGTTCGCTCCGCACACAGATTTGTGCTTTGCAGCCCTGGGTGAGGGATGACACATTGCTCCCTCTTCCAAGGCCGTTCGTCCGGTGTGCGACGACACGTCATACTTTTTTTTAACATACAGCAAATCTTTTTTTTTTCTTTTTTATATATGAAAAGTCGCCGCCGTAGCGTAGCGGTCAGCATGGTTAGCTGCCGCCCCGGAGGTCCTAGGTTCGATTCCCGGCTATGCCACGAAATTTGAAAAGTGGTATGAGGACTGGAACGGGGTATACTCAGCCTCGGGTGTTCCAACTGAATAGAGGGGGTTCTATTCCCACCTGAGCCATCCTCGAAGTGGTTTTCCGTGGTTTCCCACTTCGTCTTCGGGCACACGCCGGGATGGTACCTTCTTCAAGGCCACGGCCGCCTCCTTCCCTCTTCCTTGCCTATCCATCCTGACCATCCTTTACCTTCCCTCATAAGGCCCCTGTTCGCTTTGCAGGTGAGGCCGCCTGGGCGAGGTGCCAATCACACCTCACCAGTTGTATCCACTCCGATTAGATGTTTCCAGCTCTAGGACATTGCCCGTAGAGGCGGTAATGGTGAGTTCCCTCGCTGAGTCCGTGGATTCCACCAACCTGGAGGGTAAACGACTAAGAAAGAAAGAAAGATTAACATGAAATTCAAACACTGACTTTTAAACAGCATGTTAACCATCTGATATGTGCATACCTAGACAACCTACTGTTGCTGTTTACAATACATTATGCCGATTGTTTTAATTCCCTTCTCCACGTCATTAGTTTTTGTAATATTTGTGAACATTATTTGACTGACCTAATAACGTTTTTCAAACTGAAATATGGTATTTGTCTCTTGAGTTGAGGTTTGAACAACTTTAGTCACAAAAAATAAAGTGTTTATATAAACAAGTCGATCCCATTAATACAGGCCGGACGTTCGTTTTAGACGAGTGAAAAATCTTAATGGAAGCCTGGAGGCGAGTTACTACAGTACCTGTGTAGTTATCAGCTGCCCCAAGCAGTCCGATGATTGACAAAGCTGTTTCCATTACTGCTGAAGTACAGTCATTGGCAAATATAATGACGTTTTGTTCGTAACTACGTAACGTGTACTTCCGCGTCACATAATACTTCGACGAGGACTGTACGGTCTGCTCAAGTCTGGAATTCAATTACATCCGATCGGTGGTGACAAGTGTGAAGCGATAGGGTGAGAGAGTGAGTGTGTGTAGGCTCAGCCGCAGGCTTCAAGGTCAAGGGCAATCGTCTAAAACAAACGTCTGGCCTGTACTTCAACTACCATATCTATATATCTATATATATATATATATAAAGCACAAAGTTTGTCTGTCTGTCTGTCTGTCTGTTATGTATACAAATCTACACCGTTTCACCGATCTGAACCAAAATTTGTATACTTACCCTTTGGAACCCTGCGGGTAACCCTGTTAACATTAAATTTCGGACAGACCACCCCATGCCCTGCATTTAGGCCCTTTTGCACAAATCTACACCGTTTCACCGATCTGAACCAAAAGTTGTATATTTAACCTTTGGAACCCTGCGAGTAACACTGTCCACTTGAAATTTCGGACAGACCACCCCATTCCCTGCATTTAAGCCTTTTGGTCCAAATCCACACCGTTTCACCGATCTCAACCAAAATTTGTATATATACCCTTTGGAACCCTGCGAGTGACACTGACCACTTAAAATTTCGGACAGACCACCCCATTCCCTGCATTTAGGCCCTTTGGTCCAAATCTACACCGTTTCACCAATCAGAACCAAAATTCGTATTCTTACCCTTTGGTGCCCTGCGAGTAACACTGTCTGCTTGAAATTGCGGACAGACCACTCCAGTCCCTGCATTTAGGCCCTTTGGTCCAAATCTACACCGTTTCACCGATCTCAACCAAAATTTGTATATTTACCCTTTGGAACACTGCGACTAACACTGTCTGCTTGAAATTGCGGAGAGGCTACTCCATCCCCTGCATTTAGGCCCTTTGGCACAAATCTACACCGTTTCACCGATCTGAACCAAACTTTGTATACTTACCCTTTGGAATCCTGCGAGTAACACTGTCCACTTAAAATTTCGGACAGACCACCCCATTCCCTGCATTTAGGCACTTTGGCACAAATCTACACCGTTTCACCGATCAGAACCAATATTCGGAAACTTGCCCTTTGTTACCCAGCGAGTAACACTGTCTGCTTGAAATTGCGGACAGACCACTCCATTCCCTGCATTTAGGCCCTTTGTCCCAAATCCACACCGTTTCACCGATCTCAACCAAAATTTGTATATTTACCCTTTGGAACACTGCGACTAACACTGTCTGCTTGAAATTGCGGCGAGGCCACTCCATCCCTTGCATTTAGGCTGTTTGGCACAAATCTACACCGTTTCACTGATCTGACCCCAATTTTATATACTTACCCGTAGAACCCGACAAGTAACACTGTTCAATTTAAATTTCGGACAGACCACACTATTCCCTGCTTTTTGGCCCTTTGGCAGAAAACTACACCGTTTCACCGATCTCAACCAGATTTTACATAATTACCCTTTGGAACTCCACGAGTAACACTGTCCACTCGAAATTTCGGACAGACCACTCCATTCCACGCATTTAGGCCCTTTGGCACAAATCTACATCGTTCACCGATCGAAAACAAAATGTGTATACTTACCCTTTGGAACCCGATGAGTAACACTGTCCACATTAAAATTTGGACAGGCCACTCCATTCCCTGCATTTTGGCCCTTGGCACAAAAATACACCGTTTCACCGATCTCAACCAGATTTTACATAATTACCGTTTGGAACTCGACGAGTAACACTGTCCACTCAAAATTTCGGACAGACCACTCCATTTCCCGCATTAAGGCCCTTTGGTACAAATCTACATCGTTCACCGATCGAAAACAAAGTGTGTATACTTACCCTTTGGAACCCGATGTGTAACACTGTCCACTTGAAATTTCTGACATACCACTCCATTCCCTGCATGTAGCTCAGGAATTCCTCGGGGTTGCCAGCTTCCTAACTCACCAGTCATGAGCCCTTGAGGGTGTACCAGAAGTGGTGGGTCTACACACACCCTGCCTCTTTGAGGGCCTTGAGCAGAAGACAGGAGATATTATGAAAAGGAAAAGAAGGCAGACCTCTCGAAGAATGAGGGTATCAGGAAAGATGAGACAAAGCCAATTAAGGCGGGAAATTGAAAGACTCCCTAGCCCTCGGATACCCTAATACAGTCTGGGTCGGAAGAGAACAAGAGTTGACCAAGGGAGGCCGACAGGAAAGAGAACTGAAATGAGCCCGGCACCAGGAAGTAGAAGCGATGCCAGACTCAGCTGGGGTTCCGTGGTCGCCAACCCACGTCCCACAAGTTGTGAGACCCTGGGGGGGGGGGGGTCAGTTGTGAGAATAGCTTGCTGATTCATCGCGAGGTGACTTGAGAGTACTTTCCAAAGCCCGCCGTGTTATCTCCTGCTGTCTATGCTGATGCCAGCACAGGGCCGTTGCGAAACAGTGAGTGATTCCCGGTCAATCTGTATAGGACGGGGAACCCCGAACGTGTGTCATCATTTTTCGTCATAATCTGCGATCATCTCAGGTTCGTGCAGCTTGGACCTATATTCTTTGTCTTTGCCGAGCAGTACGCTCTTTCACTAGACGCATCCAGTACAGGCCTAAGCCAGAAAATAAGGTTGAGACTTTGGAAGACATCGAAGCTAGACACCTGAATTACCTATATCAGTTTTAAAATAACACCATGTTCGTTTAGTAGTCATTTTTTCATTACCTTATTATTATCATCATAAGTGCAAATGACCTAGATGTTACGCGCATCATACCAATAATCACCGCCGCATAAAGTCTTTCTCGACTGTGATTTTTAAAATATTTATTTTTGGTTGGTTGGTTCTTAAGTTTAGGGGCTGCGACAACGCGGTCATGTAGCCCCGTGTACTTTGGGTGTGTGTAGAATCTGTCTGATAACCGGTGTTAATTGTGATGACTGTATTAGTGTGTGTTATCTGTTTTTTAATTTAAGTACAAACTGCAACTTAGAATTCTTCAAATAGTTCGTACTTTTGCCGCCAAGCGCCACCGTCAACGACTACTAGGCCATGTTCGGAACTTAGCTACTAGACGCCACTGCAGTCGGCTCTTGGCAACGGATGTAGACATCTATGAGCGTTGTTTACCTATCCAATTTAGCTTCACACAGGTGTAATTAGTGGAAGGTTCTTTAACATGCCATAAATCTGACATGGGACCGCCGGCTTTACTTCCCCTCCGAAGAAAGGCATACTAACGGATTTTTAACGCTCTTAAAATATCCGACGTCTTCAGCTGGGTTTGAACCCGCTATCTTGGGCATAGAAGCTCAGCATGCTACCAAATACGCCACCGAAGCCGCCATATAGTTATTTTTATTACAGTACATTGTGTAGCCTACATTATACGTTGAAGTGTCAATCCAATACCGGTAGTAGATTCCCTTATCATCCTCATCATAAGAGCAAATGACCTACAGTAGATGTTACGCCCATTACACCATTAATCACCACACACAATTAGTCTTCCTCGCCTGTGAATTTTTAAATATGTATTTCTATTACGGTAGTTTGTAAGTTTGACGTGTCAATTCAACAGTAGTTTTTATTATCATCCTTATCAAAAGGGCAAATGACCTAGATATTACTCCCTCATTGTCTTTGGGGGCAAATGACTTAGATTTTAAGTCCATTATATTTCTAAGGAGACCTTAAAACATTATCATCATTCCACCGGGCGAAGCCGGGTACTACTGCTAGTAGCCTATATGGCACACGCTGGCACCGGCGCGTGTAGAAGTGCTATCATCAATGCTCGTTTACACAAACTTGGAGATACCGAGTGTAATTTTACGTTACAATTTTGTTACCTACCGACTACTATCAAAACTCTTTCTGGTGTTGAAATTTATATTTCATGTAGTGTATTACGGTAGTTTCGTACTCACGGATGAAACGCAGACATAACTGCCAGAATCACACTGTACCTGAAACAAACAAAAATAATATATTAGATGTGGGATTTTGAAACATAGTAAAGAATAGTGAAGTCGCATTAAAAAGTAGTCTATGAAGGTGTAACTATTATTGCTGTGATACACTTTAGCAATACGTCCGAATAAAGAATTATAAACTATTAATAATAATAATAATAATTTATAATAGTAAAATAATATCGTATGGCCTTGGGTGCCGGTTGCAAGCTTTGTAATTTGACACCCAGAGGGTAGCTTGCATGTCGAATTTCGTTGTTCCTTGAATCACTATGAAAGTCAAGGAGGTTAGATATCTAAGCTCTTTGAACACTATAGGGCTTTCTAGCAGAGAAATGAGGAACTTTGTGTTGGCGGAAACTCCCGAGATTAATTTTGCCATTATGAACACGGCCTACTGAATTCAAATGGGTTCTTTGACATGCCAACATCGTATGACTTGCATGTCGTATTTTTGCCGCCTTTAAAAAATCACTTACCACGGCCAGGAGTGAATCTGCAATCTTGGGGTTAGTAGACCGACACGCTATCCACTCACCCACCGTGGCAAGCAGAAATGATCTACGAATACTCTGCTGAGATTTCATTTATTTAGCGTATGGCTTTTATGCCGGGAGTGTCCGAGGACATGTTCTGCTCGCCAGAGGCTGTAGCTGCTTCAAGCGGAGACCCATGGGGTGAGCTACAATTTCCGTTCAATTTCAAGTAGTTACAACTTCCGCTACCAGATGTCACTGACATGTAGTGGTGAACGATGGATTTTTGATAGAGCATTTTAGCGATATCTAACCTAGAAATTTAGCTTCCCACAAGTGTAGTTAGTGGAAGGATCTTTTACATGCCATAAATCTATGACATGGGACCGCCGGCAGGAAGGCATACTGAAGGATTTTAACGCTGTTAAAAAACCGACGACTTCGGCCGGGTTTGAACCCGCGATCTTGGACACAGCAGTTCAGTATGCTACCAACTACTCCACCGAAGCCTCTTCTGCTGAGATAACGATATAAAAATGCAGAACTGCAACCGTGTTTGTTGACAATGCATTTTAAGTAGTTCCGAATTTTGCAACCAAATGATACTGTCAACGACACCTAGCTGTGAACCTGTCTACTAGATGCCACCGCAAACTAGCCCCTTAATACGAACGTTGGAACTTAATCGATCTTTAATCATACCTAACCAACAAATTTTGCTTCACACAATTGTTGTTAGTAGAAGGTTCTTTAACATGCCATAAATCTATGACATGGGACCGCCGGCTTTACTTCCCCTCCGAAGGAAGGCATACTGAGGGATTTTTAATGCTCTTAAATAATCTGACGACTTCTAATATGGAGACTTGTCTGAGGCGCCTTTGGTGGCGTAATTGATAGCATGCTGAGCTTCTATGCCCAAGATCGTGGGGTCCAACCCGGCCGAAGTCGTCAGATTATTTAAGAGCATTAAAGATCCCTCAGCATGCCTTCCTTCGGAGGGGAAGTAAAGCCGGCGGTCCCATGTCATAGATTTATGGCATTTAAAAGAACCTTCCACTAACAACAATTGTGTGAAGCAAAATTTGTTGGTTGGATCGATTACAGTAAGTTCCAACGTTCGTATTAAGGTGCTAGTTTGCGGTGGCATCTAGTAGACAAGTTCACAGCTAGGTGTCGTTGACAGTATCGTTTGGTTGCAAAATTAGGAACTACTTAAAATTGACTGTCTGCAGTCCTTACCAGAATTACAGATAACACAATTTAATACAGCCATCGCAATTAACACCTGTTATCAGACAGATTCTGCACACACCCAAAGTACACGGGGCTACATGACCGCGTTGTCGCAGCCCCTAAACTAATGAACCAAGCAACCAAGACTTATCTGAGTTGTGGAATGTCTACAAACTGCTCTGACAACCTGTCCTGAGGTAAAGAAGAACAATCTGTATGTGGAAACAATCGCAAATCACCAATAGCAAGATTAACTTTTTTAATTTGTGGTGCTTTTATGTCCACTTCCTCGAACAATGGCTAGCATATTTGGCTGTCGCCCCGGATGCCTGTATTAGTGTGGGTATTTGTATTTTATGTGAGGATTGGGAGGGGAGTGGCCGTGGCCTTAAGTTCGGAATCATCCTGGAATTTGCCAGGAGTGGAAGTATGAAACCACAGTAAACCACTTCCAAAATGGCTGAGGTTGGGAATCGAACCCGTTTCTTCTCAGTTTTGCCTCACGACACTGAAAGTACCTCGTAACAGCCCTCAGACTGTAATACCTTGTTTTTTGTAGAGGCGGGAATCGAACCCGGACTTTCGGGGTGACAGCCATGAGTCCTAGCCGCTATACCATGGGGGTGATCTCAGACCAGAATGAAATTTCTTGGCAGGCCAGAGGGGAGAATAAAATACGAATATTAGGGGGGACATAATCATAATAATAATAATAATAATAATAATATCATCTGGCCTCGGGTGCCGGGTGCAAGCTTCGTTATTTGACACCCAGAGGGTAGCTTGCATGTCGAATTTAGTCGTTCCTTGGAGCACTATGAAAGTCAAGGAGGTTAGATATCTGAGCTCCTTGACACTATAGTGCTTTCTAGTAGATAAAGTAGGAACTTTGGTGTAGGCGGAAAATCTCGAGATTAATTTTGGCATTATGAACACGGCCTACTGAATTCAAATGGGTCCTTTAACATGCCAACAACGTATGACATGCATTCCGTGATTTTTGTCACCTTTCAAAAATCACTAACAACGGCCAGGAGCGAACCTGCTAGCTTGGGATTAGAAGTCCGATACGATAACCATTCACCCTCAGCGGACAGCCAAGAATGCTAGCCACTACACTACGAGGAAGTCGTAGGCCTATTTCTTAAGTACATTTAGAACGAGCTCTCCGCACGATCCCTGTTGGCGGCACGTTCAACAGCTGTGAAAAGACTTCACCACAGAGGCTAATAAAAGGCGCTGATAGGAGCGGTACCCATCAGCACGTAGTGCACTGCGGCTAACACGTGCCATTGGCTCCACCAATCCATATTACTCTACAGCAGCGGTAAGTCTTTCTCCACGACCGCAATGTACACACGAGTATTCGAAGACGCGTGCATTAATCTCGGGGCTAACAGTAGCCAACATGAGTTTGACTTATCCGCTGTTTAATTTTCCACACTTTGTCCAGAAAGGCACCCGCTGCACAGTTACCGGCAGTTAGCTCTGCACTTTCCCATCCCACTCGTCCAGTATACTACTGAAGCGTAAAACATTTACCACGCTAAGCGGCACTCGCTTAGTCTAGTACAGTTAAGTCCGAGGGAGTATGCTACTATCGCGGCAATATTCTTAGCCAGGTAGGTATCCAGCAATATCCACGCCCTTCTCCTACCACTGAGCTCTCAAGGTCAAGTGCGCAGTTAGTCGCCGGGATCTGTACATCAATTATTGATAATTAGTAATATAATTATTATTAATAATTATTGACGCTAATAAACGCAGCTACACACACTATTACGAGTCGGCTCCCTCTTGTGAACTCGGATTACGTATTGACAATCCGGATGCAAAAATTCCTGGGACGAATTACCAATTGTGGCAAGAAATATAATTCCTTTCTCAGGGGTGTGACTGGGTAAACTCAGTCACGTGAGGTAAAACTGAAAATTAACTCACTTTCCATGATTTACCAGTTCAACTCCAGGCAAATGCTTGGATGGTTCTTAAATTAAGGCCACGGTCGTTTCCTTGTAGTCCCAGTCTTAACTACAAATTTATATTACTACAATCACCACAATAATACAGGTTGCGAGTACACTGTGATTCGAACAGTGATCCGAATCTAAGGTTACAAAGACGGTATTTATGGCCTTTCGTTAATTCTAGAGAAATTAGTGGTGTGGGGTAATTCTAATACATGAGGTTGGTACGACTGTGCAGAGTTTCAGCCACCCGCCACCTTTAGCGCTAGTTGTAGGAAACACTAATGGCGACTCGTTTGGAAAACTGGTCTCGGGACGAAATCCGCTGTTATCGGATTACTGTGGGCAAAATATTTAACCTTGGCTGAAATTCACTGAAGGCGTCATCCTGCTTCATGACAATGTGTGACCTCATACATCCCAGAAGACCACCCCGCTGTTGAAGCGGTTTCGCTGGGACATCATTGACCACCCTTCCTACAGTCCAGACCTCGCTCCAAGTGACTTTCACCTATTTTCTAGGAGCACCTAGGAAGCCAACGATTCGCTTCAGACGAGGAGGTGAAGCACTTTGCAACAACGTGGCTGAACACACAAAGACAAACCTTTTACCATGAAGGAATATTCAAACTCATTCCACGACGCGACAAGTGCCTAAACTGATATGGATACTATATCGAAAAATAACCAAATGTATGTACTTTCTGTTGGCTGTATTGGTTGCATTATCTTATTAAAACCGCCTAGTCAAACTCTAAAGAAACGTTTAATTACAATATTAATCGTACATGTTTCGGTATTTCATTGATACCTTCCTCAGCGCGATTGATATTAAATCTTAAAACTAGTTAACAAAGCCAAAATGAAATGGATATCCTTACAAAAATTGTTTTAAATCAAAAATGGAAAAACAAGTGGCGATTCACGATTTGTAACAGCCTTATAACGATTACCATGACAATTAAAACATTTGATTTTACTTTCGTAACTATCTTAATAATCCCGCGTTGGTAACCCTAACTCCAACTTGCTATGCATTATAACGCATGCTACGTTACAAAGCGTGTCGTTTTTCTTGTACAAGTGACGATTCACGACTTGTAACAGCGCTATAACGTTTACCATGTCAACTAAAGCACATGGTTTTATCTTTTTAACTTTTGCTTCATCTCGGCTTCTTAGATCGTTCTTCTCAATCGCTTCTTTATTCACTTTGATTTGCTTGTTTGTTGTCACAATCTACCAACATGTTATTTTATAGTTTTTAAATAGATGATCTGCACATTTAAAAAATGTTTTAATAAGATAATACTATCAGTCAACGCGGTTATTAATTATTACCATAGTCATAATGGTCAATGTTTACGAATTTTATGTATTGGTTGCATAAAACAAAATGTTAGTTTGTTATTGATGTTCTAAAGGGCGGAACTACGAGGTCATCTGCCCCTGAAACAAAATGTACACGTTTCACTGCACGCCTTGTAACTTTAGTTTCTGAACACCCCGCGTGCATTACAACGATATTGCAGAAACCCTACTTGAATAAACAATTGTTGTTGTTATTGTTTCAATTAGGGTTTTTGACATCGTGGTCTTTACGCCTATGTTTTTGGATGTATGTTGAATGTGTCTGATAAAGATTATTATTGTGGTATCTGTAGTTGTGTGTGTATATTAGTAACTCAGGTGAGGAGACGACCGTGGCCAGTGGAGAATCATCTAGGCATTTGTCTGGAGTAGAAATAGAAAACCAAGGAAAAGTACTTCTAGGATGGCTTAAGTAGGATTCAAACTCAGCCCTTCTCAGATTTGCTACACGAGGCTAAGTGTAACCCGTTACAATCCTCAGACAAGAATTAAATTTCTTGGCATAGCCGGGAAGTGAACGCAGACATGCGGGACGACAGCCAATAATGCTAGCCACTACACCACGAGATGGCTAACAACACCTATGACAAGTTAGTCACTATAGATACATCGGTTAGCCTTCAGACAAATTCTGCACGCATCTATGAACACGGGACTGGTAACAAAGACGACATAAACCATTAAGTGAATGAACAATAACACACTATCTGAGACTAACTTACGAATCTTGAAGGCTTTTGATGGAACAGGCAACACCAATCTTCTTGAGAACAACTGAAAAGATGTCGATTTAACTTCCATCGCAGTCATTCTAGAAGTCTTTTCTATGATTTTTAGCCTACTTTTCACATTTTGCAAGAATGAGGAAAAAGTAGACTTATGAGATCGATCCGGGCAAATGTGTGTGTGTGTCAGTCTGTCTGTCTGTCCTTCTGTCTGTCTGTCTGTCTGTCTGTCTGGCTGTGTGTGTGTGTGTCCCCTATCAACTCCTAAACGGCTGCAGCAATCGAAACAAAATTTGGTAGGAATATCTCAATGCCGTAATTGAAAATGATGTCAGTGCTACCAACTGCTGAAAAATCGCATTTGAAATTTGAGCTCCATGTTTGATATCTTGGAATGTGTAAATGGGAGCTATTTCAAAATTGGCACACGTATAGATAATAATATTTCAGTTTAAGTTCCAGGAGGTCATACATGGCAGTGTTGCCAAAATGATTATAAGCCTGCTGATAAGTCCAATTTTAAATGAATATAACTTCTACACTATCAACTGGAATTCAGCCAAATTTCGTATGTGCTATGAGTACATAACCAGATATGACTGAGCGTATTCTTAAGAGACAACAAGGCTGCCAACTGTTAATAAATGCTCTCAATTTTTTGTATCCAAATACCAATATATCAGAAAGTAGGCAAGTCGACAGCTTTAAACTATGCACACTTATAGTACCTGACATTCTATATTAATTTGGAGTAACTTATATACGTCAGTGCTACCAACATGATTCTAAGCCTGCTGATAGGACGAATTTTTAAATATATGTAACTTCCTTACTATCATTTGGATTTCAACCAAATTTTGTATTCTGAACCTTAAGAGATGGAACTAAGAATATATTCAGTCACCAGGGCTGCCAACTGTAGTGCTCTATTAGGCTACATAATGCCAGGTATACAGTATTTCGAACTAATTAGAAATTTCTATAGAACCAACTTAATTCCATCATCATTCTGGATAGATCCATATAGATTAATCATTGGCATGAATCTTAAATTTTAAGAAAAGTAGGCTCTTTAGTTCGTCACGGAACTTCTTGTTCATTTCTGTTCCAGACAAAGGCCGAGATTGTACCAAGCATAAAGACACGGCCTGCTCCAACCCTATCCTAGCCTCCATCACAATAACATACACTTGTCCAGACGAAGAAATAATACAGCTATGACCACAATCTCTTCTATGAAAACTCAGCAATTCTTCTAGGTTTGTGCCGTGTCTTGTGTGGGGTTTCGCCTAGGAACACCAAGCTGGCTCATCAGCGAGATCTTGGTGTCCCCACTCGGACCCCCACAGGAGTAGCGAACTGAGTGCTACCTGCCATTTTATGAAGAGCACCTGTGCCTCTTCACCGCGAGAACTTAAAGCTCAAGCAGCCATACCCTCCCTATGAAGGCTTCCAAAAGGATGGTATATTGGCTTTCACGGCCAGTGAATTAAATCTCAGCACTTTTTCTAGGTTTGTGCCCTGTCCGGGCGAGGACACCAAGAGCACTCTGATGAGCCAGCTTGGTGTCCTAGGCGAAACCCCACACCACGGCACAAACCTAGAAATATTGCTGAGTTTTAGTTCACTGGCCGTAAAAGCCAATATGCCATCTCTTTAGAAGCCTTCATAGATAGGTTATGGCTGCTTGAGCTTTTAGCTCTCGCAGTAAAGAAGGGCATGTGCGCTCCACAGAAAGGGAGGTAGCGTGCAGTTCGCTACTCCTATGGGGGTCCGGGGGGAGGACACCAAGAGCCCGCTGATGAGCCAGCTTGGTGCCCTAGGAGAACCCTCACACACGACACAGCACAAACCTAGAAGAATTGCTGAGTTTTAATTCACTGACAGTGTAAGCCAATATACAATCTCTTCTATCATAAAATAAAACAAGTAGTTCCGTGAAGAACTATACAGCCTACTTTCATATATCCTACTTATGTTAATTGCCACTATCAACATACAACATTTCAGTTTGATTGCTGTAATAGATTCGTAGATATTGAGAACCGACTAAATATTTCGGATGGTCGCCATGTTGGGTTTTATATATGTAGGTCCTAGAGTTATGTACTGTTACATGAAGATTATTTTGTACGTGTAGCATTCAAACTTCAATCGCATGATTACGACACAAGAAGTAACAAATAGATTTCAAAATTTCACTCAGCTGCCATCTTGTGGTTATGGAAACAATTGAAATAAATTAGATGCCAGTGGATTAACATTCGTATAAGGATTTACTGTACCAAGTTTCACTGCACTCGGATGGTTAAATTGCGAGAAACGTCCATGTGAATATTTATACTTCGCGTCGCCGCCATGTTGGATTTGTGATCACCAGGTGACTTAAAGTCCTATAGGTGAACTTAAGATCATAGCCCCTATGAACATAAAACAATCAGTTTGATTGCTATAGCCTAATAGATTCGTAGATATTCAGAGCCGTCTAAATATTTCGGATGGTCGCCATGTTGGATTGTTAAATGTATAGGCCATAGAGTCATGTACCATTAAAGGATAATTATTGCGTAAGTTCATAATTCAAACTTTCACTTCGATCGCATGACTACGACACAAGAAATAAAAACTTAATTTTAAAATTCACACAGCCGCCATCATGAGGTTATGTAAACAATTGAACTAAATTAGATACCAATGCATTACAATATGTATAAACATTTCCTGTACCAGATTTCATTGCATTTGGAACGTTAAATCGCGAGAAAGGTCTATTTAAAATTTTCAAATTCGTTTGGCTTCCATGTTCGTTTTGTAGTTAACGGGGTTTTGAAAGTCTTATAGATAAACTTCCAGTAGTGCCCTTTATCTCCGTACCAAATTTCAGGATGATACCGCTAATAGTTTCAAAGATATAGAATGACGGTGAAATATTTCGCATATGAGGCATCTTGTGGTTATGTAAACAATTGAACGAAGTTAGATGTCGGTGCATTACAATGTGTATAAACATATACTGTACCAAGTTTAATTGCGTTTGGTTGGTTAAATCGCGAGAAACGTCTATTTAAAAGTCGCAAATTCGCGTGGCCGCCATGTTGGGTTTGTAGTTACCCGTTTTTAGCCTACTTTCGATTTTTGCAAAAAATGAAAGTAGACTTATGAGATCAAAACAGGGCGAAAAAAGTGTGTCTGTGTGTGTGTGTGTATGTGTGTGTGTGAGTCTGTGTGTGTGTGTGTATGTGTGTGTGTGAGTCTGTGTGTGTGTGTGTGTGTGTCTGTGTGTGTGTGAGTGTGTGTACTCTGAATGTCTGTCCCCCCCTATCAATTCGAACACGGTGAAACCGAATTGAACGAAATTTGGTACAGAGGTAGCACTAGTAAAGGACACCTCAGTGTCATACTTTATATCGCCGCCATCTTTACCAAAACAGAATGGCGGCCACTCAAATGTTCAAAACGTAAAATCAAATTACGGCTAAACTAATCATCCGATCTCTACCAAATTTGGTGACAATATACCTTTATATAGGACGCGTCTTTCACCCAAAATTCAAGGTCATCGGCCATGCCATTTCAGGATGGCGGCCGTGTGAATTATGCAACCATTTTAATAAATAGCTTAAGACCCACCAATTCCGATTATCGAGCCTAGGGGGGTTTAAGCTATCCTGAAGGTCGTGATCCGTTATTTATTATAATTTAATATTATAATATTATACAGTATGAGTGGCTTAAATGAGCTCAGCCGTTTGTGTCACACGACAAGATGGCAGCTGTCCTCATGTGCCTGTCTTATATTTCAGTAGTTTTAGTATGTTGTATGTGATATACCGTACTGATACAATAATATAAACTTTGTATGAAATGATCTTTAATGAAGATGTACTGCAGTGAAGAAATCGTTTATTTAAAGTCATTATTTGCCAACAGTTTGTATCTAATATGTCAGTTAAGAACACCTGACGTCATGGATACGGTTAGCTCTGGGCTAGCATGTTAGTCTGACACGCAGTTGACTGGGGATCGAGTACTGCTACAGTTAGGTTTTTTTTTTCTTGAATTCTTTTACAAATGATGTGCACGAGCTTTTCCCACAGATACTGAATAAAATGTCATTTAGCTCAAAGGAGAGGATAAAGTATACACTCGTATATTAATAAAATCACAGTCCCAGCATCGCACATAAACAGAAGACATTAGAAAAAGGAGAATAGAAGAACTAGATACACGTTGTCATTAACCACAGCCTTCTTAATGCCTCTGTACGGTGCTGTCCTCTTGTGGGTTATGTGGGTAATATTGTTCCAAACATAACGCTGTGTAAATGCCTGATCTGGCCTCCTGAAGTATGGCAATTTTGTAATACTGGTAGTTCAACTATTAGCCACGATCGCGCTCCGAATACCTTTAAACACTGCCAGCTGGATCGCCTCCCTCTTGGCTACTTTAAACTGCCTACTCATTCAACACCCACAGAACACTGCCATCGTAGTACATTACGATGGCAGTGCATAGGCGTACAAGATAAAGATTAATTCACTGATAGGTCGCAGCACCACCTACTGTGATTGGGGCGGAAGATGATTGGGGCGGAAGATTCTTAATTTTGCAGGCTGGCTTAATATGGAGATTAACGGACGTGAATGCATTACAATAAGTTAGTAGTTTTTTTTGTTATTCAATCATCATAAAGTATATAATATTGATCTTGACACTTACTGGCTTATTATCAATATAAAAGAAAACAAACAATACATTGTGGTTGGGGTGATTGTTTTAGGGATGAGGACAAAGAGTCATAAAGATACCCATACATTTAGGAGAAAGTAGGCTATATGTTATTTGCTGAACATCTTGTTTTTTAGTCACATACAGTAGATGAGCTTCTAGTAGTTCCCTTTATCACCGTAAAATAATCCAGGGTGATATCGATAATAGTTTCGGAGATATTGAATGCTGGAGAAATATTTCGCACAGCCGCCATGTTGGATTGGTGAGACGTAACAAAATTTCAAGGGCACGGTCGGGGTCGTCCGGAATAGTGCTATGAACTTACCGAGTTTCATTGAAATCGCTCCAGCCGTTTAGAAGTTATTTGGACACACACACACACACACACACACACACACACCTCACACACACACGCACACGCACACACACACTGACAAAAGGTGATCTCATAAGCCTATTTTTTTCAAAATTGAAAATAGGCTAAAAAGATGATTACGAAATGAATCGACACATTTCAGAGTGCATAAGGCTGATGACCACTATGTCCAAGCCACTTAACAGTAACAACACTAACAAAAAAAAAGTCCTCTCGGCACGCCGGAAGGCGGAGGTAGATTTCACCGGACAAACTTGGGGATAGGCGAAAATAGGCAGAATATGCAGGTTTTCGTAGAAGGATCAGACCTCATTTATTGCGAGAAAGTATTTTATAATTGGAGCTTAATTAACTTTGTTTTTCGTCATTTTATTCTTATTTTAAACATTTTATTTTCTTATGGGTACGGTAACCTTCTTGTCATTTGGGGTCCATTTTTATACTTGTGGTCACACTGTCCTTATGCAAGGTTTCGACACTGATGTGTAACTATGTAACGGTCTGTTACTTCTTCGCGCAAAATTATATCTCCCGCAGAGATTTTGGTTGGTTCCTCAGTTTAGGGGCTGCGACAACGCGGTCATATAACCCCGTGTACTTTGGGTGAGTGTAGGATCTGTCTGATAAGCGGTGTGAATTGTGATGGCTGTATTAGTCTGTAATTCAGGTAAGGAATGCAGACGCTAAATTTCAAGCAGTAGTTCCTAATGTTGCTACCAGATACTAACGTCAACGCTACCCAGCTGTGAACTTGGCTACTAGATGCCACCTCAATCAGCAACTCGCAACGAACGTTGGAACTTCCCCTCCAAAGGAAAGCTTACTGAGGGATTTTTAGCGCTCTTAGAAAATCCGACGACTTTGGCCGGCTTTGAACCCGCGACCTTGGGCATAGAAGTTCAGCATGCTACCAGTTACGTCACCGAAGCCGCTTCACACTTAGTCAGATGGAAATCTGAATCTGATCTCGCGCAAGTGCGTTGTCATGGCAACGTCTGATGGCTCATCCCTCATCAATTTAGTAGTGTTGCCATGTCAACCACTGATAGCTCTTGGCATTTTCTTATAATTCCGAAATCATTTTTCTCATCCCTTGGCGCAATGGTGGCTCATATCAAAAATTATTTCAGACAAACGTTTTAGGTAATTATTAGGGGAATATTGTCCATTTTGTACGGTTTTGATATTGTGCCTATTAACAGAGATATGATTAATGTTTCCCGAAAAAAGCACTTTTTCCCACCCCTTTGGTCAATGGTTGGTGCTATCAAAAAAACGTTTCAAACATAAATTTCTGAGCTTTATCCGACACATAGTATGAACTTTGAACGGATTCGATATTTCACATATTAAGAGAGTTATAGCAATATTTCATTTTTTCGAAAAAAAAGTCCCCCATTTTCATCCCCTTCGACCGATTTAGCCCAGTAACGAACTCGTCCGAGATTTTATGGGTATACATATTCGGTAAAAAATTCAAAGTGATTGGTGCAAAATTACGGCAGTTATCGTGTCCACAAGAAACTGATATACATATATATACATATATTACATAAATTATATATAAACTTTTGAACTGACGGTGGTTTTGGGGTCTGAGGGATGTAAAACGCGAAGATATGTCGAAATTTTCCGGAAATCGAAACATGGTACCCATTGCAATAGTTAGCTTTCTAATGAAATCTACCTAAAATACTGCCGTCAACGACACCTAGCTGTGAACTTGGCTACTAGATGCCACCTCAATCAGCAACTCGCAACGAACGTTGGAACTTCCCCTCCGAAGGAAAGCAAACTCAGGTTTTTTAGCGCTCTTAGTAAATCCGACGACTTCAGCCGGGTTTGAACCCGCGACCTTGGGCATAGAAGTTCAGCATGCTACCAGTTCCGATACCGAAGTCGCTTCCCACTGACATATGAAAACTGAATGTGATCTCGTGCAGTGGCGTTGTCATAGCAACTGCTGATGGTCATCCCTTATCAATTAAAAGTAAAGTTGTCATGGCAACCTCTCTTGGCACTTGGCATTTTCTTATAATTTAAATCATTTTGTTCACCCCGTGGCGTAATGGTGGGTCATATCAAAAATTCTTTCAGACAAAAGTTTTAGGTAATTATTGGAGGAATATTGTCCATTTTGTGCGGTTTTGATATTGTGCCTATTAACAGAGATATGATTAATGTTTCCCGAAAAACCCACTTTTTCCCACCCCTTTGGTCAATGGTTGGTGCTATCAAAAAACGTATTTGACATAAATTTTTGGCACTTATCCGACACATATTATGAACTTTGAAGGGATTCGATATTTCATGTATTAAGAGAGTTATAGCGATATTTCACTTTTTCGAAAAAAGCCCCCCATTTTTACCCCCTTTGACCGATTTTGCCCATTAACGAACTCGACCGAGATTTTATAGGGATACATATTATGTAAAAAATTCAAAGTAATTGGTGCAAAATTACGGCAGTTATCGTGTCCACAAGAAACTGATATATATATATATATATATATATATATATAGATAGATAGATAGATAGATACATATATACATAAATTATATATAAACTTTTGAACTGACGGTGGTTTTGGGGTCTGGGGGATGTGAAACGCGAAGATATGTCGAAATTTTCCGGAAGTCGAAACATGGGACCCATTGCAATAGTTAGCTTTCTAAAGAAATCTACCTAAAAGTGAAAGTCTGTATGTATGTATGTATGTATGTATGTATGTATGTATATATGTTGGTTCCGTATACAAATCTACACCGTTCCACCAATCTCAACCATATTTTGCATACACATAGTTTAGGACCCAGAAGGAACCGCTGGCTACATGAATTTTTGATAGTCTTTCTCATTCTTGGGATTTCGGCCCTTTTTCACTCAAAAACAGGCTAATCAAATCATAAAATATACTCATGAAGGAATGGCAAGTCAGATAGTTTCCATGGCAACATAGCTCAAGTCGAGACACGGCCGTCTGGATGCCAATTGCGCTCTGCACTACCGGTATAGAAAATGAGGATCTTTACTTGAAATCCCGTTATTTACTCAACTGCTCACACAGCACTGTCAACCGAGTATAGCATAACAAAGACTTGACACTATCTACTAGATATTTGTCAAATACCACTCACTCACTCACTCACTCACTCACACATTCATCACGAAATCTCAGAACCCACCCAACGGATTGGAATGAAATTTGGTATGCAGCTTACTCAAGGGCCGCAAACGCCTACTAAGAAAGGATTTTTGGATATTCAGGTTCTAAAGGGGTGTTAAGGGGGTAGACCTGCATTTCATCGAATAGCAATATCTCCCGATTGGTTTCACTGGGGGATGTGATACTCGGCATATAAACTCATCATTAAAAATAAGAAGACATGTGTCTGAGGGTTTTTCGATGTGGTGTATATTATGAGGTGAAAGGGGTGAAAAGTGGGGGTTGAAAGATTCCTAACGGAGCCTGTATCTCATAAACGACATAGGCGAGGAGTTTGAAACTCAGCAGGAAAAAATCAACATAAAAAGAAGTAAATATGTGTTTGACAGTTTTTTCATAAATCCAATTTAAGGGGCCTATGGCGAGGGGTGAAATTCTGTGTAAAAAAAAAACAGGAAAGAAAGTGTCCTAACCGATTGACTCACTCGCTCTTCAAACTCAGGGGGAAAAACTGCTTAAAAATAAGTATAACTTATATGTGTTCGACAGTTTTTTTGATAAACCAAATTAAGGGGTTCATCGGGAGGGGTGAAATTCTGAAGAAAAAAATTGAAAGAAAATGTCCTGACTCACTCACCCACTCATCATCGCCCAGCCAAAAATATTGAAGTTGGAAACATGTCATTTTCGGGATATGTTCGTTGTATGTCAAAACCATACACTAAGGGAGGATTTTTGAATATTCAGGCTCTAAAGGGGTCTTAAGGGGGTTAAACCTGCATTTTATTGAATAACAATATCTCACGAGTGGTTTCATTTGTGGATGTGATACTCGGCATATAAACTAATCATTAAAAATAAGCAGACATGTGTCTAAGGGTTTTTCGATGTGGTGTATTATTATGAGGTGAAAGGGGTGAAAATTGGGGGTTGAAGGATTCCTAACGAAGCGTGTAGGCCTATCTCCTAAACGACATAGGCGAGAAATTTGAAACTCGGCGAAAAAAAATCAGCTTAAAAAATAAGTAAGTCGGTGTTCCACCGTTTTTTCATAAATTAATTTAAGGAGCCAAAGGGGTGGGGTGAAATTCTGGGGGGAAAAAGGAGAGAAAGTGTCCTAACTGACTGACTAACTCACTCAATCATCAAACTCAGGGGAAAAAGACAGCTTAAAAAATAAGTTAATAGGTGTTCAAGCGTTTTTTCATCAATCCAATTTAAGGGGCCCATGGGGAGGGGTGATATTCTGGTAAAAATAATTGAAAGAAAATGTCCTTCTGACTCACTCACTCGTCACGCCCAGCGAAAACTATTAAAGTTAGAAACATGAGATTTTGGGAATATGTTCGCTGTATATCGAAAACGTCAACTAATGAATGATTTTTGTTATTCGGGTTTTAAAGAGGTGTTAAGGAGGTAAACGTGCATTTCATTGAATAACGATATCTCATGAGTTGTTTCTTTGGGGATGTGATATTCGGTATATAAGCTAATCATTAAAAGAATCAGACATATGTCTAAGGGTTTATCGATGAGGTGTATATTACGAGGTGAAAGGGGTGAAAATTGGGGGTTGAGGGATTCTTAACGGAGCGTGTATCTCTTAAACGACATAGGCGAGAAGTTTGAAATTCGGCGGGAAAAAACAGCTTAAAATATAGTTAAATAGGTGTTCGACCGTTTTTTCATAAATCCAATTTAAGGGGCCCTTGGAGAGGGTGAAATTCTGGGGGGAAAACAGGAAAGAAAGTGTCCTAACTCACTCATCAAACTCAGGGGGGAAGAACAGCTCAAAAATAAGTAAATAGGTGTTCGACCGTTTTTTTTCATAAATCCAATTTCTGGGGTTCATGAGAGGGGTGAAATTCTGAAAAATAATTGAAAGAAAATGTCCTGACTTACTCATCATCCCCCAGCCAAAATTATTGAAGTTAGAAACACGACATTAAGGGGCTATGTTCGTTGTATGTTGAAAACGTCCACTAAGGAAGGAATTTTGGATATTCAGGTTCTAAAGGGGTGTTAAGGGGGTAGACTTGCATTTAATTGAATAACAATATCTCCCGAATGATTTCCTTTGGGATGGGATACTAGGCATATAAACTCATCATTAAGAATAAGAAGACACATGTCTGAGGGTTTTTCGATGTGGTGTATATTATGAGGTGTATGTGTGAAAAGTGAGTGTTGAAGGATTCTTAACGGAGCAAGTATCTCTTAAAAGACAGAGGCAAAAAGTAAGAATCTCAGGGAGAAAAATCAGATTGAAAAAGTAGTAGATAGGTGTTCGATCGTTTTTTCATAATCCAATTTAAGGGGCTCATGGAGAGGGATGAAATTCTGGGGAAAGAAGTCCACTAAGGAAGGATTTTTGGATATTCACTCATCATCCCCCAGCAAACCTATTGCAGTTAGAAACTTGAAATTTTGGGGATATGTTCGTTGTTTGTCGAAAAAGTCCACTAAGGATGGATTTTTGGATATTCATGTTCTGAAGGGGTGTTAAGGGGGTTAAACTTGCATTTCATTGAATAACAATATCTCACGAGTTGTTTCATTTGGGGATGTGATATTCGGCATACAAACTAATCATTTAAAATAAGCAGACATATGTCTAAGGGTTTATCGATATGGTGTATATTATGAGGTGAAAGGGGAGAAAATTGGGGGTTGAAGGATTCTTAACGGAGCGTGTACTGTATCTCTTATTCAACATAGGCGATAAGTTTGAAATTCAGCGGAAAAAGCAGCTTAAAAATAAGTAAATAGGTGTTCGACCATTTCTTCATAAATCCAATTTAAGGGGCCCATGGGGAGGAGTGAAATTCGGGGGGGGGGGGGAACAGGAAAGAAGGTGTCCTAACTGATTGACTTACTTACTCACTTATCAAACTCAGGGGGAAAACAGCTTTAAATAAGTAAATAGGTGTTCGACCGGTTTTTTTATTCATAAATCCAATTTAAGGGGTTCTTGGGGAGGGGTGAAATTCTCAAATATTAATGAAAGAAAATGTCCTGACTGACTCACTCATCATCGCCCAGCAAAAATTATTGAAGTTAGAAACATGAAATTTTGGGGATAAGTTCGTGGTATGTCGAAAACGTCCACTAAGGAAAGAGTTTTGGATATTCAGGTTCTAATGAGGTGTTAAGGGGGTAAACGTGCATTTCATTGAATAACAATATCTCATGAGTGGTTTCATTTGGGGATGTGATACTTGGCATATATACTAATCATTTAAAATAAGCTGACACATGTCTAATGGTTTTTCGATGTGGTGTATATTATGAGGTGAAAGGGATGAAAAGTGGGGGTTGAAAGATTCCGAACGGAGCGTGTATCCCTTAAACGACATAGACGAGGAGTTTGATTTTCTCCGAGTTCCAATCACCTTAAAAATTAATAAATGAATAAATAATTAAAATAAGTAGATGTTCGACAGTTTTATTTTCATAAATCCAATTTAAGGGGCATATGGGGAGGGGTGAAATTCTGGAATAAAAACGTCCACTAAGGATGGATTTTTGGATGTTCACTCTCATCGACCAATCAAAACTATTGAAGTTAGAAGAAGGGGATATGTTTGTTGTGTGTCGAAAATGTCTACCAAGGAGGGATTTTTGGATATTCAGGTTCTAAAGGGGTGTTAACGGGGTTAAACCTGCATGTCATTGAATAACAATATGACACGACTATGACGCGAGCAAAGCGAGGCTAAAAATGAGATGGTGTGTGTCTGTGTATTACTCAATCACGCAAGAACCACTGGTCCGACTTACATGAATTTTACATGAAAGTAGCTGATTTAACTGGTTAACATATAGGCTACTTTTGATTTCAATACTTTGCACTATGGCGACCATTTTAGTGACGTCACTACACCCTTTGGTTTCAAACTTTCATATTTCCATTTCAAATAAAAAGTGAACGCTAAGAAATAGCAAACTTTTGATGGCATATACGAGGTTTAAAATTACATTTTCTATCCGAAAGGT
Source organism: Meconema thalassinum (assembly GCA_946902985.2). Classification (NCBI taxonomy): domain Eukaryota; kingdom Metazoa; phylum Arthropoda; class Insecta; order Orthoptera; family Tettigoniidae; genus Meconema; species Meconema thalassinum. The sequence goes on along the minus strand of OX336394.1, from coordinate 361,540,147 downwards.
ATCTCCAACGGTTAGCGAGTAAAACCTAAATTTGTGCTATAAAACATGGTCAACGCCGAACGGTGTAGTTGGACAAAATATTCCATCCTTAATCTCCCTCTGCGCAGCACCTCGCCTATCCCCTGTTTTAACTGTCACTTTCACATTTTAATTTATTTATGACGCGTAGCGAAGCACGGGTACTTCAGCTAGTTATATATATATATATATATTGAACCCTTGCAAAGAAGCTTATGAGACTCAGTTTCGGGGGGTGTAACAGTCCATATCATAAGTTGTTGTTAAAGCGCTTCATTAATATGCAGGGTAACATATAACAAAATAACATGCGGGAAAGAGTGACGCCAGGGTTAAAACAAATGAATTTAATAAACAGATCAGCTATTTACAACAAGAATTAAGAAAAAAATCCCATATGACTCCCACTGAATAAAATAAAGTTTGCCAAGACTAGGCCAAATCTCTGGAGAGATTATACTTGGACCAAATGTCCCAAAGAAAATCAACAAAAGTGACAATGTATGCGCGTGTGCCGTTCTACATGCTTCACGATGAGTACAATCGAATGCATGATTCGTCATCATCCAGAATAAACTTTCAGACGACGAATCCACATTGCTTAGAGCTAGACAGACGCGGGGAACAACTATACAACACTTAAAACTAAACCGACACTTCCTAAACTTAAAATAAGCAACACAATAATTTCCGCATGAAATTGGAATCAAACTGCCGTAGCAAAAACATTACTGCCTAAGATTAGGACTTCACACAAAAATCAACACAAGTAAGTTAACACGTGACCAACAAAAGAAATACACATATGACCGCCGTCATTTTTACAAGTACACTACCACTACACCACACGGGCGTCACATACTAAATTACATGAATTGAGTCATAAACAAATCAATAGGCTCAAAGCCAACATTTACATTATTAACACAATATCCTATCCATACAACATGCAATAATCCGTCACACACATGGCGAACTCCCCAATTAATTATGGTTCAAAATAACCATCACAATGAAACAGGTTTGCTACTTGAAAGCTTAAAGGGGCCAGTCGGAACATAGGACTGCCTAACAAAAATAAGTCACCAGGCGAGACGGGCGATTCGTGGAAATCTGCATATCTGTCAACCCACGTGTCAAAATGACCTCGGCCTCCCAAAGGCACGGGATCGAATCTCGAAGAAGCGTGCCCCAAAGCACAATAATACGTGTGTGTGTGTCAGAACAAAATATCCCGGCATCTCCCCTATGAAATACAAGAATCAGCAGAATGGACAAGGAACAGCGGTCTCCCTGGAGCACCCTGCCTTTCCATCAAGATACAACAACAACAAAAATATGAGGGCGGTAGGACCTCTACCCCTCTTCACGTAGAATCAACACACACACCTGACACAATAACACACACAGAATCACACGTATGGGTTTGACAGACCCTGAAATAAAATGACATAAATATTTTCCACCTGCTGGCGCCTCCGTTCTACGCCGTGACTAATAAACCTGAAAAGGACTCAAAAAAATCTATCAAATTAGAACTAAGGTGTTCTACAATTACATCTTAAATTGTTGCACTTGGCAACCCTAATATGAATAATATCCTGTTCAGCAAACACCTTACAGTAATTACCTCCCTTTCCTATCACAAATATGAACTTTAATAAAGCACCACTTATCGAATGTAACGGGTTTCGCATTTGCATGGATAAAATCACGTACACGCGCCGTGTACATTAAATATGACTTCAGAGAAAAAATAATTACACAACAAACACTTTGGCCACGTGCCAACGTACATTTAAAACGTTTAGTGTCGGTACAAGTAAAAAAACACTCTAAAACAAGAAAAAAACAGACTAAAATTAACTATTTACAAAGTTCCCCCGCCAATCTAACTACATAATTGAATAATCAATTGTTGTACATCACCGTCTCAGCTTGTAGAACATATGACCTCCATCTCAGCCCATTTCCCCACGGGAAAATTAGCACTCCATAGTAGTCTTCGTAGAAGCGTCGGACATCACTCCGGCTCCTGACCACACGTCGGACATCTTGGTGTAGTCTCTTTGGAAGAAAAGTTCAATGTTATTATAATTTGACCTTGCTATAATCGCTTGTGAGTTACTAAATTCGCCCACGAATAGTCCTATGCGATTAATCACGAAGACTTTCCCTAACTCTCGTTCACACACGCACGATACACACATGAAAAATACAATAAAAATTTACAAGAAATATACACTTCGAGTCCATCGTCACTGGCTGGACAATACAAGTTTTAAAGTCTGACTGACTCACAGTCGCTATCTCGCTCGGTAATCTCTACTGCTCTGCTTGACCTTCGCTCGGGTGAGCGCTATTAGAATGTTCCTCAAGTCTTGCCCCCTAAGAGCTGAAAATAGTTGTCTTTAAGATAGTATTCAAGTTTTAAATCACCACGCAAACTGGCGTGAAATTAGCTCACAGAGCTCACAAATAAAATGATTTCGAATAATATTAGAGCATAAAAAAATTGCTACACAAACTGGCGTGAAGTTAGCTCATCAGAGCTCCAAACAGGAAAGACTTCAAAATATATCAGAGCGTTAAAATCACTATGCAAACTGGCGTGAAGTTAGCTCATCAGAGCTCCAAACAGAATGACATCGAACAGCGTCTCGTCGATCAATTTATTAGAAACTGACAGGGGGATGAAGAGTGGGGTGAATTAAGAAAAAATTTCCAGAGTTTTCATCTCACACACACGGGACTAGTGTCAATCTTCATAAATTAATTCAAACGTCTCAGCGCACTCATGCGGAGATAATTCTGATCGGCGGTTCTTTAGATAATCAATTCCGCGCGCTTTTTACCACTGACGCCATCCATCGCGTGGTCTTGGCTTGGTCTCTCCTGATTGGGTGATTCAATCGTAGGTCGGTTGCAGGAAACTCGTGACCATCCCTTTATGATTCCAATTCTGGTGCAAGTTGTTACACAATTTGGCCTTGAACTCAGATTACCCGGCCATATTCAAGAATAGCTACAAAGAGCTACTTCTGTGCCAATCATTGCGACACGCTACCTTGCCTTTATCCTCATCAACTTCCACAAGTACTGCCTGGGCTGCAGTAATAATAAATTTTGAATACGTATTTATCGTAGATAAATAAGGGTTCAATATATATATATATATATATATATGTGGGAGCCGGATGAGGATCAAGAAGGCCGAGTATGGGATCTAGCGGGCGCAGGAGTAAGCTCAGCGCCATTGTCTGAATAAAAAGAAGAGAAGCAATATTCCGAGTTCCGATGAGCCGCGAAACACATTCCCTTAATTCTCTACTGTATTTTAATCAGTTTCATTGTTATAATAAATAATTCAGTTCTATATTCGATGCTTGTGAGTGTCATGATCTGGAAACCGTTTCCCACAAATGGGGGCTCGTCCGGGATGGACTGAAACAACGAGTTACGACGCAATCCACGACACGAAGTACGACGCAAAATACGACTCTGTTTTCGACGAAGTGAACGTCTAAACATATTTGTTGCTGTTGCCTACGACGCTGACGACGAGACGACGTGCATTTTTTTGAGCCCACGACGTGCGAATCTACGACGAGGATTCATAGGCAAGCAAAATTTGTTGTGCAGTTTCAGCGACAATTAGTGGTGCCGTGACGACGACGAGGGTCGGAATCTAAACGACGACAGAGGATTGTGGATGTGGTAAGAGGATAGCGACTCGTCAGAGAGAAACGACGGGAAGCGGTATTCAACGATATCACCTACAAATATCACAGGTTTGGTGAATGAGGTTAAACAGGTTTGATAGCGAGGTTTTGAGGAAGCGATATTGACGGAAATCTACTTGATAGACGTGAGTAAACAAATAAGATGACTACACTCGGTGCAATAGAGAAAATAAATAAGAACATAAGTGCTGCTCCGGTCAAAGCAATCAAAGTTTTACATAACCTCATTTTCGAGCATATACCAGACGACAGGAAAAATCGAAAGCGACTGCGAGAGTTTCCTGGATTCGATTTTGATGAAAATTCCATTGAAGAGGAAGCTAAGAAGAAATTTATCGAAGAAACATTTTCCAAGGCTGATCTGTTGCGTGTTTCTGAGATTCTTAATACCGAGATCGGGACAAAGGAGGTAATGATTAACACCATTTGTTATTACTTGAGAAATTTGGATGAACTCGCAACTAATATAGACGATGATGACGAAGATGAAGAAGACGAAGAGAGGGAAGAGGAAGACCAGCACAGAAGGTATAGAGAACAACATAAGTTTTATTTGTCGTTCCGCGACGTAGAGGGCGCTATGAAAACATTTAACGGTAAGGATGGTTACCCAGTGAAGAAATGGATCGCAGATTTTGAGGAGACGTCAATCTTGATGGGATGGAGTGAGCTGCAAAAGTTTATTTTCGCTAAGAAATCACTCGATGGTTTAGCTAAGCTTTTTATTCAAGGTGAGAAAGGACTGATGTCCTGGACTGCACTGAAGAAGGCCTTGAAAGAGGAGTTTGACGTGGCGGCAAGCAGTGCAGAAATTCACAAGTTGTTAACCCAGCGACGAAAAAAGCGCGACGAATCTCTACAGGAGTACTTTCTTGTGATGAAGGAAATCGCCAGTAGAGGTGATGTTGAGCAAGTTTCTCTGTGTCAGTACGTGATTGATGGGATCGAGGACGATTCAGGATCAAAACTTCTTCTCTATGGAGCAAAAAATTCCAAGGATTTCAAGGAGAAAATGAAAAGTTATGAGATGGCAGTGAAATCTTTGCCAAAGAAAAGCACAAAGTATAATAACAGTAATTTTCAAGGAAGTGCCAAGAGTGCCAACGAGAAGGACGGAAAGTGCTGGGGCAGTACAAAGAAGAAAGAGGCGAGTAGTGGAGATAGATGTTATAATTGCGGTGGATTTGGTCATAGTTCAAAGGAATGTGAGCACAAGGATAAAGGCAAGAGATGTTTCAACTGCAATGAGTTTGGCCACATTTCATCCGAGTGCAAAAAAGAGAGGAAGAACGATAAGAGGAATAATCAAGGCATCAATCTTATTGATGAAAAGAAAAGCTGCCTCAAGTTCAAAGAGGTTAGTTTGGGTCAGCAGAAACTTCAGGCACTTATCGACTGTGGCAGTCCTTATAACCTACTGCGACAAAACATCCATAAGACCATGGGTTCCCCAGGATTGAAGAGCACGGATCTTGTTTTGAAAGGATTCGGTAATGGTTTTGTTGCTCCTCAAGGTTACTTCACAACAGTCGTTGAAGTAGAAGAGCTGGAGTTCCAAACCAACGTTTATATTGTTTCTGATGATACTATGGAGTCGGACATGGTTATTGGTAACGATTTATTGGATCAGGGTGAGGTCATCCTGAGCAAGCAAGGAGTTACCATCAAGAAACTAGAGGTCCCAATGATGTTGATCGGGGTAGCCGACGAACAGGAGTTGGATATCGAGAACTGCGTTGATGAGGAAAAAAGGGAACAGATCCAGGATTTGGTAGCGAGATATGTACCAAAGAAGACGAAATCTACTGATGTCAAGATGAAGATCACATTGAAAGAAGAAAACCCGATATTTAGCAGGCCCAGACGAATGGCACCGCTTGAGAACGAATTTGTCGATGAGCAAGTCGAGGCGTGGCTGGAGGAAGATATCATAGAACCGAGTCAATCAGAATATACATGCCAAGTGGTGGTAGTCAAAAAGAAAAATGGAATTCCGTTCAAGATTGTGACTGACTGTATGGCATTCCAAAAGACAATGCACAAAAGGGACCTGGTCCCACGAGTAGCTACATGGGCTATGGCCTTGGAGGAGTTTGACTATACCATCGAACACCGAACTGCAACCAGGATGAAACATGTCGACGCCTTGAGCCGATGCCCAGCAGTGATGTTTGGATTCCCTGATGGCCTTGCAGCGAGGATCAAAATCGCCCAGAGAAAAGACGAAGGATTGACAGCGATAAAAGCGACACTGGAGAAAGGGCCTTACGAAAACTTCATCGTCAGAGATGGACTGCTATTTAAATTTGTTGACGGGCGAGAGACGTTGGTGGTCCCGCGAGCAATGCACCATGAAATCATCAGAGATGCACATGAGAAGGGACACTACGCTGTTAAAAGGACTGAAGAAGACGTGAAGCAGGAATATTATATTCCAGACTTGGCCAACAAGGTGAAACGAGTCATAGCCAACTGTGTGAAGTGTCTGGTGGTTAACAGGAAGGCAGGCATGGAAGAAGGTTGGTTACATCTGATGTTCAAGGAGAGTGTGCCTTTGCACACCTACCACATGGATCACATTGGACCACTTAAGTCTACACACAAGGGATATGAACACATCTTCTGTGTGATAGACGCCTTCACGAAGTTCACCTGGCTGTATCCTGTGAAAACTACCAAATCGGCCGAGATGATCGAAAAGATGGAGTTTCAGAGGACGAACTTTGGAAACCCAGTTCAAATGATCACCGACAGGGGGCCATCGTTCACCTCCCATGAGTTCCAGGACTACTGTAAATCGCAGAGTATCAAGCACGTCTTGATCACAGCTGGACTGCCAAGAGCCAATGGTCAAATCGAGAGAGTCAACTCAACAGTGACCAAGATCATCGCTAAACTTAGCATTGACGATCCAACAAAATGGTACAAGGTTGTACCATCCGTCCAACGAGCTATCAACTCTACGTTCCAGAGGAGCATCGGAATGTCACCTTTCGAGCTGCTGACAAGAGTCAGAATGCACAACCAAAATGATCTACGTATAGTGCAACTCATCGAAGAGGAGCTGATCAATTCGTTCAACCAAAAACGTGATCAGATGAGAGAAGATGCAAAAAAGCAGATAGAAAAAGTACAATCTGAAAATCGTGCTGAATTCAACCGACGACGTAAGGAGCCTAAGAAGTATCAGGTCGACGACCTGGTTGCCATCAAACGCACTCAGATCGGTCCACATCTGAAACTAAAAACCAAAAGTCTAGGACCTTATCGAGTGACTCGAGTAAAACTCAACGACACATATGACGTCAGCAGAGAAGGAGACCATGCTGGACCAAGAACCACATCGTCCTGTGCGGAATTCATGAGGCCCTGGCCGGGTGGATTTTCTTCATCCGGGTCGGATGAGGATCAGGACGGCCGAGTGTGGGAGCCGGATGAGGATCAAGAAAGCCGAGTATGGGATCTAGCGGGCGCAGGAGTAAGCTCAGCGCCATTGTCTGAATAAAAAGAAGAGAAGCAATATTCCGAGTTCCGATGAGCCGCGAAACACATTCCCTTAATTCTCTACTGTATTTTAATCAGTTTCATTGTTATAATTTCAGTTCTATATTCGATGCTTGTGAGTGTCATGATCTGGAAACCGTTTCCCACATATATATATATATACATAAATTATGTATAAACTTTTGAACTGACGGTGGTTTTGGGGTCTGGGGGATGTGCAACGCGAAGATATGTCGAAATTTTCCGGAAGTCGAAATATGGGACCCATTGCAATAGTTAGCTTTCTAATGAAATCTACCTAATATATTACAGTACCATAGGCGCTGAAGCTGGGATCAATCAGCGATACGGAGTGTGTTTCATTTCCAGACTTCCCTGCCTCTTAGTCTGTAATTTCCCTTAGGATATCACCAGTCACTTTTGATATATTGGACTTCGAATTAAATAATTCCTTTAGAATCGACCATCAATCACGTTAGGTGATACAAGGGCACTAGTGAGGAATTATTCCCGACCACCTTGTGGAGTACTTGTTACCCAGAGAAGTGCAGGTTTGATCCCCGGCTCTGTAAAATATCCATAACGTCAGTAATTGAGGTCCATGTTGAATACTATATATTAGAAAGAAAATAAAGGGATTCTACATTTTCAATACTTATATTGAACCTACTCACAGGTACATGTTTCGAAGGTTTGTGAAATTTTTATTTCACAAATCTTTATTTCATGTAACGTATGTTCTTATAAAGGTAATTTATCTTTGATATTTATGTACAGGCTGATAAAGAAGGAGTTAACCTTCGAAACATGTACCTGTGAGTAGGTTCAATATAAGTATTGAAAAGGCAGAATCCCTTTGTTTTCTTTCTAATATCTGTAAAGTATTTAATTCTGGTCTGAGGGTTGGCACGAGGCACACTCAGCCCCGTGAGGCAAAAAAGAGAATAAGCGGATTCGATCTGATTGCGTAAGTGATCATTAAGGCATGTAATATTTCTTTCAGGTTATGCTTTTTAGCCTACTTTTCGCATTTTGTAAAAATGAGGAAAAAGTAGACTTATGAGATCGATCCGGTAAAATGTGTGTCTGTCTGTCCTTCTGTCTGTCTGTCTGGCTGGCTGGCTGTGTGTGTGTGTCCCCCTCCCCCTATCAACTCCTAAACGGCTGTAGCAATCGAACCCAAATTTGGTATGAGTAAAGATCTCTATCTGAATATCTCAATGCCGTATTTGAAAATGAAGTCAGTGCTACCAACTGCTGAAAAATTGCAATTGAAATTTCAGCTCCATGTTGTATATTTTGGAAGGTATGAATGGGAGCTATACCAAAATTGGCACACATAGATAATAATATTTCAGTTTTATTTCCAAGAGGCCATACATGACAGTGATGCCAAAATGATTCTAAGCCTGCTGATAGTGTAGAAGTTATAAGCATTTAAAAAGTGGACCTATCAATTGGATTTCAACCAAATATCGTATGTACTATGTGTAGATAGACAGATATGACTGAGCGTAATCTTAAGAGCCACCAGGGCTGTCAATTGTTAATAAATGCATTCTATTTTTTAGCCTACTTTCGATTTTTGCAAAAAATGAAAGTAGACTTATGAGATCAACACAGGGCGAAAAAAGTGTGTCTGTCTGTGTGTGTGTATGTGTGTGTGTGAGTCTGTGTGTGTGTGTGTGAGTCTGTGTGTGTGTGTCTGTGTGTGTGTGAGTGTGTGTACTCTGAATGTCTGTCCCCCCCCTATCAATTCGAACACGGTGAATGCAAATTGAACGAAATTTGGTACAAAGGTAGCACTAGCAAAGGACACCTCAGTGTCATGTTTTATATCGCCGCCATCTTTACTAAAACTGAATGGCGGCCACTCAAACGTTCAAAACGTAAAATCAAATAACGACTAACCAAATCATCCGATCTCTACCAAATTTGGTAACAACATACCTTCGTATAGGATGCGTCTTGTGACCAAATTACAAGGTCGTCCGCCATACCATTTCAGGATGGCGGCCGTGCGAATTATGCAAACTTTATAATCCATATCATGGGACCCACCAGTTCCGATTATCGAGCCGAGAATCGTTTTAACTGTTCTAAAGGAAGAGGCACGTTCGAAATTAAAAGTTTATTTTGTAATACTATAGTGCAGACGTGATTTTAAAAAGCTGAACTGATTCAGTAATAAGACAAGATGGCAGCGGATATCTTGTGCCGGACTTATATTTCACTAATTTGAGTATTGCATGCAATATAGCGTACTGATAAAAAATAAATAAACTTTGTATGAAATGCTTTATATATAAATAATATATTCCAGTGATGAAATCGTTTAGTATAAATCATTATTTGCTAACAAGTTCTATGTAAGTCATTTTATATAGAACGATATTCGTTGACACAATTAGCTCAGAGGTAGAGCGTTAGCCTATCGCTCAAATTCCTATGGTTCAAACCCGATCAGAGCTAGTTTTTTTGCTTGAAATGTTATATGTTTATTGTTTTGTAATGACTCAGATGTTTTAAAATTAAGCGTTATATTGTGCACAGTATGGTGTAAAATATATATTTAATTAAAACATAATTCGCCAGCAGATTTACTCGGGACATCTAGCTGCCAAAAAGGTAACTTCCAGATTTTATTGAAAAGTTTCTTCTTCTGGCCGCTAGAATGCACTCGCTCTGTTAGGATTATATTGTTCGATATTTCACCAATAGATGTCACGACTAGTCTACGTGGGGATCCATTGATTACTATACCATTATCATTCTTTGCGCATCGAAGTTGAGAATGACAAGATGATACTACGATACATTTTAACTTTTTATTTTAAAGGGTTTGTAACAGCCTATTTTGCGTTACTTGAAAATGTTATTAAGCGTTATATTGTGCACATTATGGTGTAAAATATATATTTAATTAAAACATAATTCGCCAGCAGATTTACTCGAGACATCTAGCTGCCAAAAAGGTAACTTCCAGATTTTATTGAAAAGTTTCTTCTTCTGGCCGCTAGAATGCACTCGCTCTGTTAGGATTATATTATCGAAAATATCCACATAGTTTGTATACACACGTCTCTGTAGGGCCATGGAAAGATTTGTTAATTCAATTAGGGTTGTGAAAGCCATGCACAAACAGACGTGTAAAGACATGCCTCAACTCAAAGTTGGATGTTGCCCACGGCAGGTCGTAATAATAATAATAATAATAATGTTATTGGTTTTACATCCCTTTTAACTACTGCTGATTTTAGAGACACCGGGGTGCCGGAATTTTGGCCCGAAGGGGATCTTTAACGTGCCAGTAAAGGTACTGACACGGCTCCCTCGCATTTGTGCACCCTCAAATGCCAGCTGACTGCGCCAGGATACGAACCTGCAACCTAGGGCCCAGCAAGCGAGAACGTTACCGCTGAGCCACGCCGCCAGTCCGGTCAATTATGTCTCCAGATCCATAACATTCTTGATATACTTCTTATCTTTCTTTCTTCAATGATGGTAGCAGTTTTTATCTAGGTTGTGGCGTTTGGTAGAGGTAAATCGTTTCTAAGGTCTTCAACAAAGAATAGTTCTATTATACTCTTTGATGATAACAACGAGTTATAACTATACTCATACATTTAGGAGAAAGTAGGCTATATGTTCTTTACTGAACATCTTGTTTAAATCCAAATACCAATATATCAGAAAGTATGCAAGCCGACAGCTTTAAACTATGCACACGTATAGTACCTGACATTCTAGATTAATTTGGAGTAGCAAATGGACCTCAGTGCTACCAACATGATTCTAAATCTGCTGATATGACACCAATTGTAAATACATGTAACTTCTATACTATCAATTGGATTTCAACCAAATTTCGTATGTGCTATGTGTATTATAACAGATATGACTATGCGTATTCTTAAGAGCAACCAGGGCTGCCAACTGTTAATAAATTATGTCTCTATTTTTTACCTTATTATCAATATATCAGAAAGCATTCAAGCCAACAGCTCTAAACTTTACACACGTGTAGTACCTTACATTCTAGATTAATTTGGAGTAACTAATATACGTCAGTGCTTCCAACATGATTCTAAGCCTGCTGATTGGTCCAATTTTAAAATACATGTAACTTCTATACTAAATAAATGGATTTCATCCAAAATTGGCACAACAATAGATCATAATAGTTCAGATTATTTCTGACCAACACATGCATGCCATTGTTGCCAACATGAATTTACGCGCTGATAGGTCCAATGTCTTACTACATACAACGTCCGTGCTATCCATTGGACTTCAACCAAATTTTGTATTCTGTATCTTAAGAGATGGAACTAAGAATATATTCAGTCACCAGGGCGGCCAACTGTACAGCTTTCTAGGCTACATTATGCCAGTTATATTTCGAACTAATTAGAAATGTTGATATTACCAACACAATTTTGTCATTATTCTAATTAGGTCCATATAGATTTATCATTGGAATGAATCTTACATTTCGAGAAAAGTAGGCTCTTTAGTTCGTCACGGAAATTCTTGTAAAATTTGTAACTTACACTCCACCTAATATAATTGGGCATAATCGTGTCAACCGACCGAAAACATTCTATTATAATTATAATAGATTGCAGGGCAAAAAATGAAACATGGCTTATAATTCTTCAACTGAACAATTAGTTGTTCAAAAACCAGTGCGTCATGTGTCGTCTCCTGGTTCTTGGGTCGGGTTTATGTAATAGGCTTGCAAGTGCTGTTGACAAATGGGACGTTTCCCCTGAACCATTCACCTTTTACAATACGATATTTATGTCTTTGAACTTTTCCTGATCTTGGGAATCATATGAAGACTCCACGTGAAAACGAGGTAAGTCACATTTAAACTTTCAACACTAAAAGGAAATACTTCAATACTTAAAACACCCCATGGGTAAGCAATATAGTTATTTCGCCAAATGTATTTCTTATAAGGGAAGTATATGTAAAACAAATAACAACTAAAGTTAAATTATGAAAAGTGAGAGGATATGCGACGTTCTTTTCGTTTCCACTAAAAATAAAACCCTCTGTATCTCGGTGGCTTACCGCTTTATTTGAAACTAGCTGTACTACCGGTGGATGTATTTCTTTTATGGATGATAATCAATTCTACTACAGAACTGGAACTTTTGGATAACATCCGAAAGCACCAACGCTTATTGCAGCTGATAACCTCAGTATATAGCCCCAACACCATCGCCCTTACACAGAGGCATACTATTGTCATACTGTTTTAAGGGGCCTAAGAAATCTTTTCACACTAATTACTCCCCGTGACTGCAATTTATAAGCAGCTCGCAATTCTGCATCAGAACACTGGTAGGGGCGACGTGATGCAGCCCGTATTGCCTGGCAATTATTGAAGCTATTCTGGAGCGCTTGTTCTTCCGACTTACTGAACAAAAATCAATCTTTAAGGTTACCTGGAAGGTGTAGCCTAATGATACATAGCCTAAACTATTCCTCTTGAATCTGACTATCTTATACAAAAAAAATTTTTGAATCCAACTGGTAGTTCCAGAGATTAGCACGTTTAAACACACAAACAAACTCTCCAGCTTTATTATATTAGTATAGATTAATTTCAACTGATCTGTAGTTACGATGGCTGGTCACCAGAATGCACCATTAACTCATTTCCGAAAAAAAAAAAACAAGTAGTTCCGTGAAGAACTATAAAGCCTATTTTCATATATCCTACTTATGTTAACTGCCACTATCAACATACAAAATATCAGTTTGATTGCTATAATAGATTCGTAGATATTGAGAACCCACTAAATATTTCGGATGGTCGCCATGTTGGATTTTATGTATGTAGGTCCTAAAGTTATGTACTGTTACATGAAGATTATTGTGTACGTGTAGCATTCAAACTTCAATCGCATGATTAGGACACAAGAAGAAAAAACGAGATTTTAAAATTTCGCACAGCTGCCATCTTGTGGTAATGGAAACAATTGAAATAAATTAGATGCGAGTGGATTTATTGTACCAAGTTTCACTGCACTCGGATGGTTAAATTGCGAGAAACGTTCACGTAAATATTTATAATTCGCGTCGCCGCCATGTTGGATTTGTGATCACCAGGTTATTTAAAGTCATATAGGCGAACTTAAGTTCATAGCCCCTATGAACATAAAAAAATTCAGTTTGATTGCTATAATAGATTCGTAGATATTCAGAGCCGTCTAAATATTTCGGATGGTCGCCATGTTGGATTGTTAAATTTATAGGCCATAATCATGTACCATTAAAGGAAAATTATTGCGTAGGTTTATTATTCAAACATTCACTTCGATCGCATGATTACGACACAAGACATAAAAACTTAATTTTCGAAATTCGCACAGCCGCCATCTTGAGGTTTTGCAAACAATTGAATTAAATTAGATACCAGTGCATTACAATGTGTATAGATATTTGCTGTACCAGATTTCATTGCGGTTGGAACAATAAATCGCCAGAAAGGTCTATTTAAAATTTTCAAATTCGCTTGGTCGCCATGTTCGTTTTGTAGTTAACCGGTTTTTGAAAGTCTTAGATGAACTTCTAGTAGTGCCCTTTATCTCCGTACAAAATTTCAGGGTGATACCGCTAATAGTTTCAGAGATATAGAATGCCGGTGAAATATTTCACACAACCACCATCTTGTGGTTATGCAAACAATTGAACGAAGTTAGATGTCAGTGAATTACAATGTGTATAAACATATACTGTACCAAGTTTTATTGCGTTTGGTTGGTTAAATCGCGAGAAACGTCTATTTTAAAGTCGCTAATTCGCGTGGCCGCCATGTTGGTTTAGTAGTTACCAGTTTTTTCAAACGTTACGTAGGTGAACTTCTAGTGGTTTCCTTTATCACCGTAATAAATTCCAGGGTGATATCGGGAATAGTTTCGGAGATATTAAATGTTGGTGAAATATTTCGCAGAGCCGCCATGTTGGATTGGTGAGACGTAACAAAATTTGAAGGGCACGGTCGGGGTCGGCCGGAATAGTGCTATGAACTCACCGAGTTTCATTGAAATCGCTCCAGCCGTTTAGATTTTATTAGGGGACACACACACACACACCTCACACACATACATACACACACACACACGGACAAAAGGTCATAAGCCTATTTTTTTTTCAAAAGTGAAAATAGGCTAAAATGGACTTAGGCTACTCCGTTCTTTCCGTGGGGTCTTCATATATTCTCAGCTGACTAGGATCACTTCACACACCCTGTATAACATCTACTAGGTTCACCTTAGTTTATGTGCCAGAAATCACACAGTATGATAATTATACCTGAGTAATGACCACAATGAGCTATTCTCACTTAGTGGCCTGTTTCACTATGGCTTTGTGTACACACGGCCACTCGTGTCATTTCCGCATTATACCGCTGTTTTGTGCGCCTCTGCTTTAGTAATTCATCACGATGTTGCCCCGGACAAATGTGGGATGAGCAATCTGTCTCTACTGTTATCGTCCTCATTCTCTATGCCCATTATTCTTAGGTTTTGTACAGTCATCTATTTTAATACTGTTCTATTAACAGTGTGCAAAATTCTTCTCAATTTATTTTCACCCTGTTTCTTTATAACAGTTCATACCCTTCCCTATGTTTATTTCATCTTCCGTCGTTTTATCGTTCAATTAACTATCCTCGAAGAAGATGTGTTTTAACTCACAATTTCTCTTCCCAGGTGAACTAAACATAACTAACAAAGAATTAACTGCTGCCGAATTTGCGTTGAAGAGAGGGATATCGTATTATTACGTGCCGTTTGCTACACTAGGGGGAATTAATTGCTGTTCAACAAATTTAGTGCATTGGTGGTCATCATGTTCGGTTATAAATACATGATGATCATCGGGGAAGACAAGGATTAATCTGACTACTTCTTCAGCAAGGTTCTTTGAAATATTTCTCGAAAAAAATATTTACGTATACTGTAATATACTGTGTTGGTAGATCTTATTTGAATACACCATCTATCATACGAAGGATTTGCGATTGCATTAATTAATTCAGTTCTTTTAAGAGTTTCAAAATCGCAAAACCAAGTCCATAGGCTTATCAATTTTCAAGCTATATAAAGTAGAATTATTCAGACTCAATCGAAAGTTAACTCAGTACATTTATGTAAATGCTTCAATGTAGACTATGTCCAGCCTTCTGCACAGAAGACGATATCTTCATCAAGGAACAGAAAAAGCATTGGAAGTGGCCAAGTTTTGGGCAAAAATAATATAAAGGGGTTTTGCATGTTTCTATTGTAATGTTATTGATTTAAGGGGCGGAACAGTGAAGTCATCTGCCCCTAACGTTTCTGATACGAGATTAATAATAATAATAATAATAATAATAATAATAATAATAATAATAATAACAGAGGTAAAACAATACAGCAGTACACATGTAAGGAGTAAATATATCTAGTGGTTTCTGGTAGTTTTCAAGCAGCCTTTTAGTGGAAAACACTGGGTTTCAGTGTAATTTTCATGTGGCGTATGTTTAACAAGCACTGCTCAAAATCAGCAAAGGGATCGGATTAACTCCTCTCAAAAAGAGAGTAAGTGTAAATAAATGTCTAAATGGCTTCATCAGCATTTCATAACTCTGAAAAGTACACAGAAGATAGCAGGTGGTGGTGATTTGAGTCTCTAATATGCAAACACCAGCAGGGTGTGTTCACAGTCTCCAATCAATAATCCCCTCTGGACCCATCCCCCTCCCTCCCCCTTCATCCCCCACAACAACCAATTAAGAAGAAGGAAGCCCGAATGAAGAACAAACCTCCACTTGCCTCCACTCCCTTTCCTATTCTAACACTACTGTGAGAAAATTATCAAAACGGCCGCTCCCCACCAACGCCTCATCCAGCTTCATTCATCTTTTCTACCACTCATTCACTCTTCTTATGTGGTAGGTGTCAGGTAGTGTGCCCGTCTATAAGACCGCACAAGGTGTGAACCAAGGCCCATATAGATGAAGATTTAACATATTTTATATTATAAGCCTGAGAAGTTGAATTGGATCTCAGAAGGAACAATCCAAGAAGCAATGCGACATCGCGCAGCTGCATGAATGATTATCAGTTATTGAAATAACAGCTAGCCAGAAAGGCACGTTAAAATTTAATGAATGGAAATTATGAGGACAGTTATGACTGTGAGTCACTGATATCGAGACCACGCAACTCAGCTGAAACGAAAGATTGCACCAGAAGGCGTCAGGCCATACGGTTAGGGAGATCCCCGCGAATGCTGTATAGACAGAAAATTAGTGTGAGTAGTTTAATAGGCCCGGTTTACAATATGAGTAATGCGAATAACCCGCAAAATAACCATTGGAGTTTGAAGACAGGAACAACCCAATGAATGTAAATTAGAGTGTGAATTTTTTGAAGTTATAAACCTCATTAACATTACGAGGACAAAGAAGTGCTCATTGGACATGACGTAAGACAGTCATTAGCGCATTGATCCGCGGTGAATAACGAGTAAAGATGTCGACCCACGCAAATTGACGGAGCTAAAATAATTAATTTAGAGAAAGTGTACGATCAAATTCGAAATAGAAGGAGTGTTTTCAGACGTTGAGAACCTGCTTTACAAAATGGTAATTTTTATAGTTTGAGAAAACCATGGAAATGGAAATTAGTTTTCAGAATCGATTAAGGAACTACTTTCAGGGTAGATTTACCTATAAGTCTGGGGAAGCGAGACAGAAGTCAGTCAAGTCTAATCCCTGAGGGGACGTTACGTTGATTCAACTCATACCGCCAGTCCAGAGGGACGTTACGCTACGCACGTCAGATATTGGGTCCGGTGAGGCCGCAACACGTTGGTTCGAAACCAAGTCACAGTTAAAGTCAAGACAAGTACTGTGAGAATTCCTGAGGGAAAACCCTACTACGTTTCAGTACAAGTTTATAATCTCATGATCTCTGATGGAGAGTCATGGAGATTCGGAATCAGTCATCGAAAGTCAAAGTAAAGTGTGCGATACAGCATAATTATACGCAAAGTATAAATTAGGAAGTTATACCGATAAAAGTTCCACGTAGAGCACCTAAGTCAAGTCCTAGATAGAGAACGCGGAGTTAATCTGCGATAGTCATACAGAGCGCATAACTCAGAGGGATCAATCTCCTTCCTCAGAGGGAAGTCTCAAATTTTTAATAGAACAATCGTTTGATTGATGACAAATTATTGAATTATGTAAGTTTACACTTACTTTTTTGAAAGAATTTCTTTACATTAGAGTAAAATTAACACAACATTTACTAAATGAGCAAAATAGTCAGCTGTTCAGTTTGCCAGAGGAGTGGCAGTGATATGGGTCTGGCTCGATCTTTCCCAAAATATACCACTTGTCAGTTACCATTCTGTTAGTATGAAAGTGTAAATGTAATTTCGGAGAGTGGATAATATTGTGATTAGTTGTATTTCTGTTTCAAGTTAAATCTAAGTTGGGAACTGTATTTTTAGCCTATTTTCAATTTTGAAAAAATAGGCTTATGAAATCACCTTTTGTCCGTGTGTGAGTACGTGTGTGTGAGGTGTGTGTGTGTCACCCCCTAATAAATTCTAAACGGCTGGAGCGATTTCAATGAAACTCGGTAAGTTCATAGCAATATTCCGGGTGACCCCGAGCGAGCCCTTCAAATTTTGTTACGTCTCACCAATCCAACATGGCGGCTGTGCGAAATATTACACCAGCATTGAATATCTCCGAAACTATTACCGATATCACCCTGGAACTTTTACGGTGATAAAGGGAACTACTGGGAGTTCACCTATGTGACATTTGAAAAACTGGTAACTACAAAACCAACATGGCGGCCAAGCGAGTTTGCGACGTTTAAATAGACGTTTCACGCGATTTAACCAAGCAAACGCAATAAAACTTAGTACAGTATATGCTTATACACATAGTAATACACCGACATCTAACTTCGTTCAATTGTTTACATAACCACAAGATGGCGGCTGTGCGAAATATTTCACCGGCATGCTATATCTCTGAAACTATTAGCGGTATCACCCTGAAAATTTGTACGGAGATAAAGGGCACTACTGGAAGTTCATCTATAAGATTTTAAAAACCTGTTAACTACAAAACGGAAATGGCGGCCAAGCGAATTTGAAAATTTAAATAGACCTTTCTCGCGATTTATTAATCCAAACGCAGTGAAATTTGGTACAGAAAATGTTTATGCACATTGTAATGCACTGGTATCTAATTTATTTCAATTGTTTTCATAACCTCAAGATGGCGGCTGTGCGAATTTTAGAAATAAGTTTTTATTTCTTGTGTCGTAATCATGCGATCGAAGTGAACATTTGAATAATGAACCTACGCAATAATTTTCCTTTAATGGTATATTACTCTATGGCCTATACATTTAACAATCCAACATGGCGACCATCCGAAATATTTAGACGGCTCTGAATATCTACGAATCTATTATAGCAATCAAACTGAATATTTTTATGTTCATAGGGTCTATGAACATAAGTTCACCTATTGGCCTTTCAATAATCTGGTGATCACAAATCCAACATGGCGGCGATGCAAAGTATAAATATTCACATGGACGTTCCTCGCAATTTAACCACCCGAGTGCAGTGAAACATGGTGCAGTAAATCCTTATACGAATGTTAATCCACTGGCATCTAATTTATTTCAATTGTTTCCATAACCACAAGATGGCAGCTGTGCGAAATTTTAAAATCTCATTGTTACTTCTTGTGTCCTAATCATGCGATTGAAGTTTGAATGCTACACGTACACAATAATCTTCATGTAACAGTACATAACTCTAGGACCTACATATATATAGTCCAACATGGCGACCATCCGAAATATATAGTCGGTTCTCAATATCTACGAATCTATTACAGCAATCAAATTGAATTTTTGTACGTTGATAGTGGCAATTAACATAAGTAGGATATATGAAAATAGGCTGTATAGTTCTTCACGGAACTACTTGTTTTAATATACAGTATACTACAATGACGGGGAATACAAAGGGCCAGATGACTTCGCGATGGAAACTGGACTTTAAGTTTAATATCAACAACATTGTTAATTTGTTAACATTTGCACATTGATAAGTGCAAATAAAACGTAAAATCGCAAATGAAGTCAAACACAAAAAATATAATAATAATATCGTATGGCCTTGGGTGCCTGGTGCAAGCTTTGCTATTTGACATCCAGAGGGTAGCTTGCATGTCGAATTTCGTAGTTCCTTGACTATGAAAGTCAAGGAGGTTAGATGTTAGATATCTCATCTCCTTGAACACAATAGCACTTTCTAGTAGAGAAATGAGGAACTTTTGTGCTGGCGGAGACTCCCGAGATTAATTTTGCCATTATGAACTCGGCCTCGGGTTCTTTGACATGCCAACATCGTATGACATGCGTATCGTTTTTTTGCCGCCTTTCAAAAATCACTTACCACGGTCAGGGGCGAACCTGCAATCTTGGGGTTAGTAGACCGACACGCTATCCACTCACCCACCGTGGCAAGCTAACACAAAAAAGAAATAATAGGAGGTTCTGAAACTTCGGGTCGTATATTTCCTTGCATTGACTATGTTTCATTATGTCAGAAACCTTAACCCCCCCCTTTTCTACCCCCCCCCCCCGCTTTTCTACCCCCCCCCCCCGCTTTTCTACCCCCCCCCCCGCTTTTCTACCCCCCCCTCCCACTCCCTCCCAACCAAACCCTAGTTACGCCTCTGATACAGTAGTTATTGCTGAGTTGTTGCGTAAATCTGGCAAGCATCTAGTATATTCCAAAGATAGCCGTTGACTTTCAAGTCGGGGCTGTGAGCAGGTCCGTCCAGCAAATCAACCCGGCGTTCTTCAACCCACGATGAAATGGTACTTGCTTTGTGGACCAGAGTGTTATCAAGCTGATATCGAAAATTTACGATTGTAAACTGTTACCATAGTATGGGAAGCATGCTATGCCGTCAACCAAGTCCAAGTCCATACCAGGGAAAGGAAGAGCTCTGAACTATCGCATCATCCGCGTCGAATTTCACAGTCAGCAAAACACACTCTGGTTAAAATATTTTGCCAAACATCTTACAGGTGCATAGATGCCCATCTGAGTGCCGTATCGTATACGTTGACTTTTTACTCCATAAAACCATCTTACACTGGACCACAGACCTATTACGGTGTTGTTTGCTCCTCTCTAGATCACGTCGCGCATTCATGCTTATGATCAGTGGCTTATGGACAGCAGCACGACGATGAAAATAGAGTTCTATTGCCTCAGAACGGGTCGTTTTATCACTGACTTCTGTTCCTGACCTGCAATGGACGTAATCTCCAACAGTAGACAAGTTCACCTGACGAATGATCCATACAGCACGCTTCAGAGTTCGGCGGTTTCTATAAGCTAATGTATTATGCATACCAAAAAATGTTTGGGTTCAGCGTTTCTCTGATGTTGCTAATTCACAATAACATTGGTAATAGTGGATCTGTCTGACGGAATGCCTCACAAATTGTGGGTCCTAATTTCATGCACCGTTCGAATTCGCTCAGTTACCTCTGTGTAATCATTCTGACAGAAAACACGTCTAGGTTGTTGACGGATTGTGCCTGTTCTATATACCAAAGGATGCATAGCCTAATGTCCACACAGTGCACGTTCAGTGGCATGTTCGGAATCTCTGTCACATTATGTATCAATCCACTATGACTGAGATTCCCTTAAGCTTTTGGAGGAAACGATAAAACAAAGATGCCACGTATTCAGGCTAGCAATTTCTTTATACAACATTTTACAATGGATTCGATTTTCACGCTAGCAGCAAAGGCGTTTAAATTAAAACCTCACTGTCACAGCTCGCCTGAGAGAGAACACGCTTTGCTCAGCAGTTGAGTACTATGAAGGCGGTAACGCGGCACATGAAAGTAAACGCGACACGTAAGCTCATACGCGACACAAACGACAAGAAGGCTCCCTTTGACGCATAAATCCCCCTCCTCCCTCAAGCCTTCTTTCAGTTTTCACGAACGTGTATATTATGTTTCTCTTTATTTTTAAAATTTTCAATAATAATACTCTCTGCATAATCCACTATAGTCATAGTACTACATGCTCTAAACTATTTTCATACAATTGTGTAATTATAATATACAGTACACTTTGTCCTATTATTATTATTATTCGAGTCAAAGGCACTACAACATACACAAGAGGGATGATACACTATATTACAAAGAAATAATACAATAACATTTACAACAATGTCACAAATTAAATGTGCTTCGTCCAGAAACGGGCCACTGTCACACACCTTTCATGCAAGAGCACGGGCTCAGTTCACAGGAACACAGGTGTACCATGATCTGTCTCTCCCCACACTCACATAGTTCTAATTCCTGTAGGTATCCCCATTTGTGGAGATTAACTTTGCATCTCCCAAACTTTGCATCTCCCAACACCACTCCGAAGTCTGTTGAGTGATCGCCAAGTTTCCCAGTTGTTGTTGTAGCCTGCTGGAAGCCTTTCCTTGGCCTTCATCCCATCTGGAGGTATGGTGGATTGCCATAGCTGTATCCTGGCTACCTCGGGTTTTGTAGTAGGCATCGATGTTGTTTGCAGAAAACTTTTCCTTAATTTTAGCCGCCTTCCTGGAGGCTGGTGAACAAAGAGAGGGTGAGCTTGGTCCTCTGTGGACTTTTTTCGTTCCGTTTGTCTATTACCTCACGGCGTACATCATTAGGGGCTATTCCTACCAAGGAATGTAGTTTGTGGACAGGTGTAGGTTTCAGGCAACCTGTAATTTTCCTATAATATTATTTGCTGATGGGTGATGATATTGATCCTTTCATTGCTGTAAATTCCAATGAGTTCACGAATTTTGAAAATTGTTTAAGACATTTTCTGATTAAGAAAGACTTATGAATCGACAACTATCCTTCTATGGAAACATTGTTTAATAAAATATTTATATCGCTATTCAATCCACTACACTCGAATATTATATGGTCCACTGTTTGGGGTCCTTCGTTACAGGAACACTCGGGGCTGCGTACAATTTCAAGTCTGTGTGGATACGAGTTGATATTTCCATGTCCTGATATTAATGTTCCCAGATTTGGCATAAGGTTAATTTTGCTTGTTAATCTGCTTTCTACTGTAGGAAAGATAGTTCATTTTGAAGATTCATTCCATTTCTGCTGCCATTCATAAGTAGATTCTCTCCTGAGTTCAGTTTTTACTGTTGAGAGAGGTAATTTGTCGTAACAGATTTGATTTAAACGTGTTGATTCCTTTGCTGGTTTATCTGCGAACCCGTTGCCTGCTAAACTTATATCTGCTTTAATTCACTTAAACTGTATACTCCAATAGGTTGTGATTAGCGTTGCGGTATTAGCCTACTTTCGATTTTTCCAAAAAGAAAAAAAGAGTAGACTTATGAGATCTACACGGGCCAAAAGTTGTCAGTCTGTGAGTGAATTTGTATCTGTCCCCTACCACCACCCCCCCCCCCCCCTTCTCCCCCCCCCCCCCATATCAATTCAAACATGACGAAATCGAATTGAACCAAATTTGGTACAGAGGTACCAATAGCAAAGGACACCTCAGTGTCATGTTTTATAATGCCGCCATCTTGACGGAAACGGAATGGTGGCCACCCAAATGCTCAAAGCTTAACTCAAATTACGACTAACCTAATCATCTGATCTCTACCAAAGTTCGCAACAATATACCTTCATGTGGGAAACGTCTTTTGTTCAAAATTCTAGGTCATCATCCAAATAATTTGAAGATGGCGTCCATATATGTGTGCTAACCGATCCCCCCTATCAATTCAAACACGACGAAACTAAATCGAACCAATTTTGGTACAGAGTTAGCACTAACAAAGGACAACTCAGTGTCATGTTGTATATCGCCGCCAACAAAACGAAAAAGAAATGGCACCCACGCAAATGTTCTAAGCTTAAATCAAATTACGACTAACCTAATCATCCGATCTATACCAAATTTTTCAAACAATATACCTTAATGTGGAAAGCGTCTTTTGCCCGAACTACAAGACATCAGCCTAATATTTTCAAGATGGCGGATGTATGATGTATGTAAGTTACACTTACGATTCATCGTACACAAGGTTGTTTAAACTGTCCTCACGGAGGTGACCTGTAGGATATTAACATTTTACAATAGAATATTGTTCCGTAGTAGTGACTAATAATTCAGGCTGATCATGCCGTGACGTGCTAGGCTGAGCCGCCCCGTTGGGTCAAAATGGGGGCTATTATTAGCTCGCTAGTTCATATTCCAGTACATTGATATCTTTTTAGGAATGTACTGAACACAATAATACAAATTTAGTATGAAATAGTTTATTATTACGGCAGAAAACGCTAATGAAATCGTTATTTCCAAGAGAAATATGCTGTACAGTTATACTAAACCAGTTGTTAACATAATATTAGCATTGGCCATGTGTAGCAGCGGGTTAGCGTCTCTTACTCCTAAC
The DNA here is from genome assembly GCA_946902985.2 of Meconema thalassinum. NCBI lineage: Eukaryota > Metazoa > Arthropoda > Insecta > Orthoptera > Tettigoniidae > Meconema > Meconema thalassinum. Next base: position 361,516,324 of record OX336394.1, on the reverse strand, counting down.
CTGGAGGTTCGTAGATCAAAACCAAACGGGATCATTTTTTTACTTGACTCATTTGGTATTTATTGATGTATAACTACTCACACGTCATAATGTTAAGCATACATAGTGTGTATTTGGTATCGAAAATATTACATATAATTATAACACAACATATTTCAACACTCAACTACAGTGAATAAAATTCGTTGTCCGTGATCCGCGGTACAGACTGTTGTCGTTGTTGATTCCTTAGGGGCTTTGCGGCGTCGTGGTCTTGTATCCCCGTCTACTTGTCTGTGTGTAGAATTTGTCTGATAAACTGTACACTGTGATGTCTGTACTAGTGTGTGACTGTGTGTACTTTAATACGAGGAAGGATTTGGGTAGGAAGCTGTTGTTGTTGTTGTTGTTTTTTCATTCGAGAGGCATGGACATCAAGGTCATTCAGCCCCGTGTATTTTGGTAAGTGCTATTTTTTTCCGATAGCCAGTGTTATTGTGATGGATGTGTTTGTGTGTGTATTTATAATTCAGATGATGATTCAATCAATCAACGAAGAATATATCTCGTTTTATTTCAACAAGCTACTACAACTACCATTCAATTATACTCCTTGAAAGGGACATAGAGTTAGAACTACACCCACGCATTTAGGAGAAAGTAGGCTATATGTTCTTTACTGAACATTTTCTTTTTCTTTTTAATCTCAATTAAGTGATTGTGATTTTTGCTTTCCACTTGGGAGTCAATTGTTATTTTACTATCAGTGTGTACAGTAGCTCCTTATTTTACCTTGTCCTCAACACTCGTCGTTCTTAAATATTCCAGAGCTTCTATTATTTCCAAATGCCCCACCTGATTGTTTGAACATCGGTCGTGAAGTTTAAATTCAGTTAGTAAATTAGTTGTTTTGCTTTTAATACACAGTAGCTACCCCTGCTCTTACTCCATCGGTGCTATTATTTCCGTCCGAGTAGATTGTCCATAGGGTGCTGTCACATCCTTCCATTTCTGAGTCTCCGGTATCTATAAGATCTGCTGGGTGGATCCATCTTATTGGATTTACTGGGAGATCTATTTTGTAATCTGAAATGTTGTCCTTCCTGATTTTACTTTATTTACCGCAACGACCCCTCTTGCCTTTATATCTATAGGAATTATTCCAGTGATGACGCACATCGCATCGTGAGATATAGTTCTGTATGCCTTGGCTATTATCGTGAGTATAAGTCTTTGCATTCGAATATGTTTTATTAAATTACATTTCTTTTCCAGGGATCATATCCAGACTGGTGCAGCATATAGTAGCATTGGTAGCATTGGTAGTTATTTCCAGTGACTGTTGTTTTAGTCCCCCTTCTATTCTTGCCGATTTAGATGAGGATTTTATTAGTTTAATGTATTTTTCACTGACTTTGTTGATGTGGAAGTTGAACTTAAAGCGGGAGTCGATAGTAATTTCTAAATAATCCATTTTGTCGCCTTGATCTAGACGTTTCCCGTTCATGTAGATATCTATACTCTTCCTTGCCTTCCGTCTTCTCGATATTAATAGAACTTTCGACGTATCCTCATCGACCACTTTGTAACTTTCCTTACGTCTATATTCAAAAACATTCCGGCTACAGCTTCAGTTTCTGCACTGATTGCAAAGATCAGATCATCAGCAAATGCTATGGATTTGGTGTTCTTCCCACAATCTAGGTTGAGTAGGTTATTGATGAGTAAAATCTTTCCGCTCGCTTGCTGGATAGTTTAGTTGGAGTGATTTTGAAAATTGGGGACGGAAGTGAATCGGGCGGAAGTGGATCGAACGGAAGTGGATCGGACGGAAGTGAAGACGCACTGCCAGAAAAATGGGTCGGAAGTGAATCGGACGGAAGTGTATCGAACGGAAGTGAAGACGCACTGCCAGCTGGATGTAAAATTGAAAATGTGTGTATTGGAAACAAGGCAGTGTGTGCTCTGTAGCGCGAGAATGTTATGGCAGTGCATTTAGCAGGCACTGGTTTGACGAGCACAGTGGCGAATGTTTCACCGACTTTCATTTGTCATTGAGCAGTTTATGAAGCTTCACGTTCAAGGTTGAATATCACATGGGGTAGGACAAAGACGACAAATGGCATTTAAGTAAGCGGCATTATTGTCAAGCTGTGGGTGAGTAGTCAAATATTAAATGCATAACGGAATGTTGTTATATGAGTGGAATAAAAGCTGTATTTTCATCATATGTGAGACTAGGTCATTTCATGATTGTAGGAAGCCATGTTTTGATTGTTTACGACGAACGGTATGATAGCCTTGAGAATAATGAATGTTGTAGTTACTGAGGAATGTGCTCACAGTGAGAGTACTGTCGACGTTGTGTGTCACTTTGTTATTATGAATTATTAATGTAAAAGGAAGGAAGGAAGCTTGTAGTTTTGCTTGTCGGTTAATCTCACGATCATGATCCACGGTACCTCCCTTTTACGTGGAATGCGAACCACAGGACAAGGCATTTCAATTCGAAAATCTCACATGTATTGACCGGGAATCAAACCTGGCCTATCTTGGTGAGAGACCAACAGCTTGATCGCTGCGCCACAAATGTGACAGTAGCATATCTCCAATTCAATCTATACATTCATCATAGTACCAATATGAAAATGGAGTGTATATTAACATTTTAAGAGTGTCCAAGCTGTGTAGTATACGAGTAGGATAACATGACAGATGTTACACATCATATGCGACTACTGTAAGGCTCGTATCTTTTTTATAATGTACGGTATATTCCAGAACCCCGGTCCACTGCATGAGCCTTGTGGACAACCTTTTGATAACTGAAGTTTCAACTAGAAGACTGTTGGAAGTGATGAAGGCTGTCCGTTCATTGAATAGTTCTTAGTAAGGTAGTACAAATTTCTGGGACATTGAAAGACCGTAAGAGCTTTAAGAATGTTTGTCCACCATGCAGAGTCGAAGGCTCCTTTGACATGAAGACTGGCAATAACTGTGATTTGAACATTTTTAAAAGCCTCTTGTATAAAGTCTTTGTCCGCTAATGCTGCATCAGTAGTAGTTTTTGTGGTGTGAAGCCATGTTGGTTTTCGTTCAATAAGATAGTGGTTTATTCTATTTATTAGAAGCTTTTCTAGGATTTTCTTTCCTCAATTATTAGGCTTACTGGCCTGAATTTAGATGGATCCATAATCTTCTCTTTCCCTTGTTTTGTAATTGATATAATTCTCGCTTTTTTCGATCTCTTTGGAATCGAAGTCATAGTTTGACTTCCACTGAATTTTGGTAGTAATTCCATGTAGCCTATATCATACTAATATATAACAAGTAGTTCCGTGAAGAACTATACAGCCTATTTCCATATAACCTACTCATGTTAATTGCCTCTATCAACGTACAAAATTTAAGTTTGAAGGTTGTGATAGATTCGTAGATATTGTGAACCGTCTAAATATTTCAGATGTTCGCCAGGTTGAATTTTATGTACTGTTACATGAAGATTATTGTGTACATGTGTTATTCAAACTTCAATCGCATGATTAGAACACAAGAAGTAAAAACGAGATTTAAAAATTTCACACAGCTGCCATCTTGTGGATATGGAAACAATTGAAATGAAATAGATGCCAGTGGATTAACATTTGTATAAGCATATAACGTGCAATGTTTCACTGCACTCGGATGGTTAAATCGCGAGAAACGTCCATTTAAATATTTATACATCGCGTCGCCGCTATATTTGATTTGTGCTCACCAGGTTACTGAAAGTTCTATAGGTGAACTTATGTTCATAGCTTCTATGAACATTAAAAAATTCAGCTTGATTGCTGTAAAAGATTCGTAGATATTGAAAACCGTCTAAATATTTCCGATGCTCGCCATTTTGGATTGTTATATGTATAGGTCATAGAGTTATGTACCATTAAAGGAAAATTATTGCGTAGGTTCATTACTCAAACTTTCACTTCGATCGCATGATTACGACTCAAGAAATAAAAACTTAATTTTAAAATTCGCACAGCCGCCATCTTGAGGTTATGTAAACAATTGAACTAAATTAGATGCCAGTGAATTACAATATGTATAATTATTTACTGTACCACATTTCACTGCGCTCAGAGAGTTAAATCACAAGAAAAGTCTATTAAAATGTTTCAAATTCGCTTGCCTGCCATGTTCGTTTTTTACTTTGCAGGTTTATGAAAGTTACATAGATAAACTTGTGCCAGTGCCCTTTATTAGCGTACAAAATTTCAGGGTAATATCTGTAATAGTTTCGGAGATATGGAATGCTAGTGAAATATTTCGCACAGCCGCCATTTTGAGATTATGTAAACAATTGAACTAAATTAGACGCCAGTGCATTACAATTTGTATAAACATTTGCTGTACCAAGTTTCATTACGTTTGGATGGTTAAATCACGAGAAAATTCTATTTAAAAGTCACAACTTCGCATGGACGCCATGTTGGTTTTGTAGTTACCAGGTTTTTGAAAGTCTCATAGGCGAACTTCTAGTAGTGCCCTTTATCAGCGTACACAATTTCATGGTGATATCGGTAATAGTTTCGGAGATACTGAATGCTGATGAGAAATTTCGCACAGCCGCCATGTTGGATTGGTGAGACACAATAAAATTTTAAGGGCACGGTCAAGGTCACCCAGAATGGTGCTTTGAACTTACAGAGTTCCATTGAAATAGCTCCAGCCGTTTAGATGTTATTATGGGGGGACACACACACATATATCACACACACACGCACACACAGACACACGGACAAAATGTGATCTCAAAAGCCTATTTTATTTTTCAAAAATGAAAATAGGCTAAAAAATATATTCACTGATAAAATGAAAGTCCTGACATGTGAAGTGACACAGTGGAGAGAAAAGTTTGAATGGATGCATCCTGTGCCATAAAAAATACTCCACAAACTTGCAGACATACAGTATTGGCAGTTGAGAGATGCTGGTTATCTTCATGTAGCATTGTAGTGTGACCGTAGAAATGAGATAGAAGAATGAGGAGCTATGGACGGCAGATATTAAAGAGGAACCGCTTCAAAATTGGAGAAAAAAGGAGGAAAGCGGTCCCAACTTAGGTATCTCTCAGGGTTGCGAACTCCGGAACTCCGTAGCCGTGAACCCTGTAGGGTATACATACACGATGTTGGCCTGCACCGGCCTCTCATAATGTGATTGTTACCCGCTAAATTCCTAGAATCTGTAGGTAGCCCACAGCTGGGCAACAATACTGTGATTGTTACACGCTCGAATATTAGAATATCATAGTCATAGTAAGAATAGATGGTCGATTGGTTCCTTAGTTTAGGGGCTGCCAGAGATTAAATGGATCCCTCTACTGGTCACGGGTTAAATCACCAGTGTTGAGTTCGCGAGTTAAGAGTCCAACCGGGTTCAAACAATTGAATTATCTAATTTCCATCTACAACGCTAGCACTATTTGTTCATTACATGGTCTAAAATCTGAATGCTTTAATTTGTAATAGTCAGTCAATTCCACGGTGAGCAAGTGGTAGGGTGTTCTACTTATGATCCCAAGATTGGAAGTTCAATTCCTAACCAGGGAAATAATTTTGAGAGTGGAAACAATTCACGTCACTACAAAGCGCACGAAGTAAATTCGCAAAACAGATGGCGTACAACAATACTGTAGTTGGGTGTAGTAGCAAGTAAATTAAATCTCGGCTACAAATCACCCCATATAATTCAGGTTTCAATGCTAAGTTGCAGTAAGAAAATGAGATTTCATCACCTACAGTAGATGGCTCTACAACACACGAAGTTTTTCCTAGAATATCCCACTTGCATTAACCAGGAATCAAGAATAAATTCTTAATAATGAAACTTTCGAAAGGTACAAAGCACTATCTTCACTTTGCGACCTCGAAGTTGCACAGGATCATAGTTTGAGTTTATAAATTAAGAAGCGAAAAGGTTTCGCTAAATAAATATTTTTACCCCCGTGGTGATCACATGTTATCCATTTTTCTGGCTCATTTGAACAACCATCATACGAATATTAGGTTTACTATGGAAAAGGAACGTGACTGTTGCCTGCCTTTTCTGGATGTCTTGGTTTCCAAGAATGCTGATGGCAGCCCGGGACACACTGTCTACCGTAAACCCACCCATAGAAATCGTTATATGCATGGGTCCTCTCACCACCATTCTTTTCAGAAACGGGCTGCCCTGAACACACTTGTTTACAGAGCAATGACGGTGTGTGTAAAGGATAAGTTAGACGGTGAACTTGTGTTCTTGGCCGATACTTTCCAGAAGAACGGCTACTCGATGAGACATATTAATGAAGTGTTACATCCTAAACCGAACGACAGATTATCGCAGAATCCTCTTCCTGCCAAATTGACCTATCAGCCTTAGGTGCAATCTGTCACGGACAGGATTAGCAATATTCTAAGAGGACATTAATAACAAAACCATATTCAAGCCTGATGTCACCGTAGGCGAATCCTTGTGATCAGTCAAGGAGTCAGTTGGTCTTAACTGTGCTGGAGTATATGAGATTCAATGTACCTGTGGTTACGTCGTATATATTGGTCAGACATGTTGGAGAATCACAACAAGGGGCAATGAACATCGTAGGCATTTACGTCATTGCCAACCAGGGAAGTCTGCTGTGGCTGAACATGTCATACAGAATGACCATCGATTTGTTTTTGATGAAACTTCTGTCATCTGTATGGAGAAACATTTCACAGCTCGTATCATTCGGGAGGCGATTGAAATAAGTTAACAACCACAGGCCTTTAATAGAGGTGATGATTAAAAGTAGTTCATGACTGCCCTCATTAGTTTAATTATCAACATCCTCTTCGTATCAGGAGGTCATAGAGTAACTATTGTTTCGACATGGCTTCTATCTTATACCATTTATCCATGGAGGCTATATGCCATAGTTTACTCATTCTTTCTTTCTTTCTTTCTTTCTTTCTTTCTTTCTTTCTTTCTTTGTTGACAAACCTTGATAAAGGGACAAGCAGTTGTCTCGAAACGTCTTTTTTTTTTAGTTTCACTCGACCTCATAGCCACAAAGCTTTGAATTTAACATATGGCTTTTAGATGTATTTTGTAAATCATTCTCTTCTTAGATTTTGGTAGGAAATTTTCAAAATCTCCACAAAAAATGGAGGGCTCAGTTGTTCATAATGTTCCAACGTCCACTAAGATTACTCCAAGCGACTTCGGTGGCTTAGTTCGTAGCATGCTAAACTGCTGTGCCCAAGATAGCGAGTTCAAACCCGGTCGAAGTCGTCGGATTTTTTAAGAGCGTTAAAAATCCTTCAGTATGCCTTCCTTCGGAGGGGAAGTAGAGCCGGCGGTCCCGTGTCATAGATTTATGGCATGTATGAGATCCTTTCACAGACTAAACTTGTGTGAAACTAAATTGTTAGGTTAGATTTCGTCGGAATGCTCTATCAAAGTTCCGACGTTACCACTAGGTATCATTGATATCTGGTGGCGAAATATGAAACTACTTGAAATTGAACGGAACTTGTAGGTCACCCAAAGGGTGTCCGTTGGAAGCAGCTACAGACTCAGGCGAGCCCAACATGTCCTCGGACACTCCCGGCACTAAAAGCCATACGATAAATAAATAAATAAATAAATAACTCTTTACATGCCTCAAAATTAAATAAATACATTAAAACATGTATATTTACAATGAAAGAATGCAACACGGTAACCATGGTAACAGAATCTTACTGGTCCATCTATTTCTGTAAGACGCAATGCAGTTCCAATTATTACATTACTTCGAAAGATTCCAGACGGTTATAAGGTTATCACTGAACCAAATTAAGCTGTAAAATTCATCAATACATACAGTATAATGCGCTTAAGGGGGTCAAGGGGAACTCTAGAATTTTTTCACGCAATTTTCACGTGAGAGTGTGGTAGGAAAGGTCTTATTCACCCGACTAAAAAGGTTCTCCGAAAACCACATTTAAAGGCACTTAAATTAACAGTGTCTGTGATATTCCCAGAAAACTAACTTCGCTCTGATATACCTAAGAAGGATTGACAAACCCCTAACCACTGCACCAGTAGCTGAATTGATAAAGTCTGATTATTCATACCAAGGATAAATCAGTCATAGCATTCATGATTGAGATTTTGCTAAGTGTACTCTTTACAACTAGAATATTCGCGGGCGAAGCTGCGACGGGTAATGCTAGTCAGTAATAATCGGATAACTAGGTACATGTAAAAACCTCAATTGAATGAAACTGATGAAATGCTGCTAGAATTCTTATATTCTAATATCTACACGTATGAGTAAGGGTTCTTGTCGAAACAAGGCTAACGAGTTTCCTAACAAACAAAAACATATGACATTAACACGTGAAATGGCACTGGAGTGATGTTTGGTGATATTTCCAACTTACGTACGTTATGATCGTCTTCTTCTTGAGTATCGTAGTACCGATCCTAATACTGCAGATTCTGGGGTTAATGTTCCCAAAGAATCCTTCCTGTATGATTAACTGTACTGGTGATATAATCTGTTACTTAACTTCACACGTACGTTATTGCCTTACAGGGGCTGGCCGAAACAGTGGCTTCCGAATATGACACGTATGGAATACAATAGTGACCCAGGATTTTACATTAGTCTGTGACTCCGCGGTTACTTACTACTGTCCTGACACAGTGACATACTTATGTTATCTTGTATCCCGTTCTTAGAAATAACTTTTACCACGAGGTTATATAATGAACTCGCAGACTTGATCAACTGTCTTATTATAAAATCAGACGTCTCTCCGACATAGCCTCTGGCTGCAACTTTCCCAAGAAAGTAAGAGGCTACAGAGCTATCCGCACAAGGTCTTAAATATGAATCTCTGATTCCACGTGGTCCTCCACCATTCCAACAGATTGAAACAATCATATCCACAGTTTACAAACACATATTTCAAACCATCCAAGCCATGCTAAGCTTAGACCAGGGCAATGATACTGGCCTTCATCAAGTTAATTAAACAGAAATAGCGACGTATTTCCGTGGTCGCTATTGTCGTGTAGAATTCAACACCATTCAGCACTAATTTCTGCCTTTATGTTCGACTAGAATTACCACAACCATGACTGAATAATTCACAGAAATCCCTGATGCCAAATCCTTGCTATTATACAATAATTCAATCTTAATACTAAATGCGGGTTCACACGGAGTTCTGAAGCGGGCGAGAGCACTACTGGTCGATCAGCCAGTCGTGGACACGACCTCGTGTGAACCAGTGGTAGTGGGAAAGGGGGTCGTGCCCGCCCTCGAAAAGTTGGGGCGTGAAATCTCCGACTGGTTGGAGTGAGCACGACCGCTTCAGTCGTATTCTTTCGCAGCTTCACGTTCTGCCATGTTTGAACAACGAGCGAGAAACTTACGACCAGCGAGAACACTTCGTCCGTGTGAACTGAACAAGGTCGTAGGTTCTTGAGTTGAATATGCAAGTCGTGACGCATGCTCAAAACTAGTACAGCTCTCGCCCGCATCACGACTCGGTGTGACCCCGCCTTAGAAGATGGAATGATGCAACACATATGATATAACACTAATGAAACAAGAAGTTCTGTGACGAACTAACGAGCCTACTTTTCTTAAAATTTAAGATTCATGCCAATGATTAATCTAAATCGATCTATCTAGAATAATGACGAAATTAAGTTGGCCATATCGAAATTTCTAATTAGTTCAAAACACTGTACACCTGGTATAATGTAGCGTAATAGAGCACTACTGTTGGCAGCCCTGGTGACTGAATATATTCTTAGTTCCATCTCTTAGGGTACAGAATTGTGGGTGTGGTTGAAGTCCAATGAATAACATGGACGTTAAATGCAGGTAAACTTTGGATATAACAGGGCGCGTAAAATCATGTTGGCAACACTCTCATGCATGTATTGGTCAGAAATAATCTAAAATAAGATGATCTATTGTAGTGCCAATTTTGAATGGAATCCATTAGTTAGTATAGAAGTTACATGCATTTTAAAATTGGACCTATCAGCAGGTTTAGAATCAAGTTGGCAGCAATGACGTATATTAGTTACTCCAAATTAATCTAGAATGCCAGGTACTATACGTGTGCAAAGTTTAGAGCTATTGGCTTTCATACTTTCTGATATATTGATATTAGGGTAACAAAAATAGAGACAGCATTTATTAACAGTTGGCAGCCCTGGTTGTTCTTATGAATACGCATAGTCATATCTGTTATGGTACACATAGCACATACGAAATGTGGTTGAAATCCAAATGACAGTTACATGTATTTAAAATTGGACCTCTCAAAAGGCATAGAATCATGTTGGTAGCTCTGACATATATAAGTTACTCCAAATTAATATAGAATGTCAGGTACTATACGTGTGCATAGTTTAAATCTATCGGCTTGCATACTTTGTGATATATTGGTATTTGGATAAAATAAATTGAGAGCATTTATTAACAGTTGGCAGCCCTGGTGGCTCTTAAGAATACGCTCAGTTATATCTGTTTATGTACATATAGAACATACGAATTGGTTGAATTCCAATCGATAGTGTAGACGTTATATGCATTTAAAAACTGGACCGATCAGCAGGCTTAGAATCATTTTGGCAACACTGCCATGTATGGCCTCCTGCAAATTAAATTGAAGTATTATTATATAGCCTACACGTGTGCCAATTTTGAAATAGCTCCCATTCATACCTTCCAAGATATCGAACATGGAGCTCAAATTTCAATTGCAATTTTTCAGCAGTTGGTAGCACTGACATCATTTTGAAATACGGCATTGAGATATTCAGGTATAGGTCTTTACTCCTACCAAATTTTGTTTCGATTGCTGCAGCCGTTTAGGAGTTGATAGGGACACACACACACACACACAGCCATACATGCAGAAGGACAGACAGACAAACACACATTTGCCCGGATCGATCTCATAAGTCTACTTTTTCCTCATTTTTGCAAAATGTGAAAATAGGCTAATGGTTAGACAATATGATACGAAATAGACCTTAATAAAACGGTTACATGTCTAGGCTTTACGTGTTCGATCCTAATGTGAACCGTACATTAGCAGGGTTACGAAAATTATGATTCGATGGTCATTAGGCCTTGGTATGCTTGATTACTTCACATCAGGGACCAAGAAGTTCGTAAGATTTTCGTGTTCGCACCAACCCCGAACAAAATGGATGAACCAGGCTGTGATGGTACTAACATGTGCTGTGGAGCAAGAATAATTCCATAGAAAGATAGTCTTGGAAGGACATCTGCAGGCCACGGGACGACATCTATGCAGGTTACAGAAAAACTTTGATTCGCAAATCACAGGAGTGTGGGAAGGTACAAATACAAATATTGTTAACTTAAAAAGCATAGGTCTGCGGTGTTTGGTTTCAGGGACGAAAGCGCTTAAGGGGGGATGTAACAAAAAATGCATAGCTAGCTTTAGAAGTTCATTGGGTTCACCATATAAGACATAGCACACTGAAACTTTGTACAGTTGTCTAATAGTGTTTGATCTATTACGTGGCAAGCAACTGCTATCTTGGGTTGTAAAATGGCACAAGTACAGTCACTGCAAACAGTTTGTTACATCCTCTTATTTAGGTATATTTTACAACATAACTATAAAAGATCCTGGCCTGAGATTTTATCTAGTTTAAATATACACTGCAGAAAATGGAAATTGCAACACCATGAAGGCATTGGTCGTTTGTGTTGATTTTCAAGATATGGATCGATGCCATGTTGGTATGTAAACGATCAAAGTTTCAGACCCATTGGATTGTTGCTACAGGTCTCCCCACGTGATTGGTCGCGGAGGAATCAACTCTAGTATACGAACTCTGGTGTAGCGTTGTTGATTTACAATCTGTGCAGTGAAATGTTCCCCGTCACACATGCCTCGACGACAGAGAAGAGCACGCCATCAACAACTGTCGCCGTTTGAGAGGGCTCGGATAATTGGGCTGTGTGAGGCTGGATTATCGCTAAGGACTGTCGCTGCACGTGTTGGCCGACAGGCATCTACGGTACAACGTGTATGGCAGCAGTGGTCAAATGAAGGTACCCACACTCGTAGACCTGGCACAGGCCAAGCGCGACAGACAACTGTGAGAGAGGATCGCCGCATCATTCGGATTGCCCGGATGGAACCCCATGCAACAGCAGCGCAAATTCGAGCAGCTGTGGCATCCCACGTTACACAACAAACAGTTGGTAATCGCCTGCGTGCAGCTGGCTTAAGATCCCGTGTCCCTGCAGAAGGTGTTCCATTGACCCCACAACAGCGACGTGTAAGGCTGGCTTGGTGTCGAGAACGATCGACGTGGGTCGACGAATGGCATAGGGTCGTCTTTAGTGATGAATCGCGCTTCTGTCTTGCCCGCAGTGATCGCCGGAATCGTGTGCGCCGACGTACCGCGGAGAGGGGCCGCCCTGACCTTATTGTCGAGAGGCACACAGGGCCAACACCAAGCATTATGGTCTGGGGAGCTATTGGCTTTAATGTGAAATCACAATTAGTGCTTGTTGAGGGCACTATAACTGCTCGACAGTACGTATGTATGTACGTATTCTTTATTGTCAGACAGATAGACTCCACTAGTGACAATATAATAATTAACAATAAAATTTACAAGTATAAACAAAACAAAAACAACAAACACGAACAAAAAATTGAAATACACTAGTCTATTATAAATCAACAACCACAACCATACAGACACGCATTCAAACATCCTATCTCAAGCATTCATTCATACAATTCCTTTGTACAAGAAACATTGAAATAATTATTACAGAAAAAAAACTATCTAAAGTAAACGGAAAAAGGCAAAAACATAAAATAAAAGATAAGAAGTCCTGGAGGAAGAAGAAGGAGACCTGGAGGAAGAAGAAAGAACACCAAAGGACTTAACATTGAAATTGGCTCGTGGTCCTTAGAAGACCGTAACGGAGAAAGAAAGAAGAAAAGATAAGAAGAAAAAGTTCAGAAACTGGGAAAAAAGTAATACAAGAGTGACATTCGAGGATCTAGATAACAGCAAACAAAAAATACATTACTTCAGTCACTCGTACATTCAATCAAAAAAATCAATCAACCATTCATTCAACCACATGTTCAATCTATCAATCAATCAACGCAAATAGAAAATAACACAAAATGCACACACTATTTTACGTTGATAGGGTACTCAATCCAGTGGTTGTCCCTATGATGGCGAACATTGCTAATTGGATGTTTCAGCAGGACAATGCCCGAGTTCACACTGCACGCATCTCCAGAGAAGCTCTCCACGACATCACAACCTTAGAATGGCCCGCCAGATCCCCGGACCTCAGTCCTATTGAGCATGTGTGAGACATGATGGGCCGACAACTGGCCAACCGTCCTCAGCCACCCACAACTCTGGAACAACTGAACCATGCAGTGCAGCAAGCATGGGCCACAATTCCTCAGGAAGCGATCCAGGGCCTTATTGACTCCATGCCTCGACGAATTCATCAATGTATTGCAGCTCGTGGTGGGCACATCTTGTATTGATTGTTGTCCAAAATTGCGGTCAGAGGGACCTGAAAGTGTAATCATCGAATCACAACCGAACACTCGTCCTGCATGTTCAATTGCAGCAATGTAGCACCACTCCTTCTGGGTGTTGCAATTTCCATTTTCTTCTGCGTATGAATGTAAATTCTAGCAAATTCTACAAATCGTTAAATAGAAACATAATTCTACATAAATATGTGTATAATCACTCAATAAACAATCCCTGAAAATTTCAGGTATGTAGCATTTAGAGTTTCAGAGAAAAGTGTACCTATGTGGTGGAAAAATTGTTATCAAGAAAACAACATTTGACATTTGGATACATCTTTTACTCACATTAAAGTAACTTTGTCTATAGGCATGCAGCATCAGTTATAAAATTATTTTTTAAAAAAGCTTGCCACGGTGGGTGAGTGGTTAACGTGTCGGATGACTAACCCCAAGCTTGCAGGTTCGCTCCTGACCGTGGTAAGTGATTTTTGAAAGGCGGCATAAATACGATACGCATGTCATACGAAGTTAAAGAAGCCATTTGAATTCAGTAGGCCGTGTTCATAATGGCAAAATTAATCTCTGGAGTTTCCGCCAACACAAAGTTCCTCCAATCTCTACTAGAAAGCGCTATAGTGTCCAAGGAGTTTAGATATCTAACCTCCTTACTTTCACAGTGCTTCTCGGAACAACGAAATTCGACATGCAAGCTACCCTTTGGGTGTTAAATTACAAAGATTGCACCCGGCACCCGAGGCCATACGATATTATTAATATTATTAGTATTATTATTTAAGAAATAATACTTCCAGTTGAGTAATGAGCTTGAAATATTTACACAAATTATAAAAGAGGCAATACATACAAAAAACAATATTTCAAAATTTTGATATTTTTATCCCTCAACGGTTTCATCCCCCCTTAAAGATTTTAGATCTGCTGCCAACGTTATAGACGCTTCAGTGTGGACGTGACACACTGCTTGTTTTTGTTTACAGGCGTGGCGACGGAGAGACCGAAGGACACGGGGAAGATAGGAGAGGGTCGCGCGGACTGCATCTTAGTAAACACAGCGCTCGAGTGTGTCTGAGGTGGGCGATCAAATATCTTTAATCACGTGCAGAGCCGAAGCTAATCACTGCAGACTTATGGTTATTACGTTCACAATACTTGTATATGTACCCATGATACCCTTTTATTTTGAGAAACAATGTTTTTTTCGCACCTTGTAACTGTTTGCCATCTCTTGATGAATGCAGTACATTTGCATTTGTCTGTTGGCACAGGCTAGAGTAAAATGTGGCTTTGCACCGAGGTCTCAGTCTCACTCATGGCTGTGATTATATGGAAGCTACTGAGGTATGGGTGGTGCTTAGTAATGCCATCCAGGGTACAGTCAGTGCCTGTGGATGCTGTGAAAGGTTCTAATAATAGGGTTAGTACTGCTGTTCTGACTCAGTGAGGAAAGCAATGGCAAATTACCTCACTCCTCATCTTGCCTAGTACGCCTCAATATAGTGCTGCCTTGGGGTTTTGTGGGTATATACCCACATAACCTAACGGCAGTGCTTTTTAAGGATCCAACCAGCCTTCGGGCTGACTACCTAACAGACACAGACAAGGCGGTAGTTACCTTTAATGATGCTACTAATCCTGGAAAATGGAACACAAAGTGCTAAGGCAGGACAAACTCTAAACTGAAGAAGACCAAGATTCCCCCGAGGGGGAATACATTGCCATCTAAACTGATAGAAATAGTTGAGTCAAAGGACCATTTTACAGGCTAATTGTTATTTATTAGCCTACTTTCGATTTTTGCAAAAAAATGAAAGTAGACTACACAGGGCCAAAATTGTGTGTGTCTGTGTGTGTGAGTGAGTGTGTGTACTATAAATGTCTCTCCCCCCTATCAATTCGAACACGGTGAAACCGAATTGAACGAAATTTGGTACAGAGGTAGAACTAGCAAAGGGCACATCTTTACGAAAACGTAATGGCGGCCACCCAAATGCTCAAAGCTTAAATCTAATTACGACTAACCTAATTGTTCGATCTGTACCAAATTTTGCAACAATATATATTTATATATCGAGCGTCTTTAGACTAAATTACAAGGTCATCAGCTCAATAGTTTGCAGATGGCGGCCATGTAGGTGTGCAAATCGATTCCCTCTATCAATCCAAACATGGTGAATGGGAATTGAACGAAATTCGGTACAGAGGTAGCACTTGCAAAGGGCACTCCAGTGTCATGTTTTATATCGCCGCCATCTTGACGAAAACGTAATGGTGGCCACCCAAATGTAAAAAGCTTAAATCAAATTACGACCAACCTAATCATCTGATCTCTACCAAATTTTGCAACAACATACCTGCATGATAGAAACGTATTTTGACCAAGCTACTAGTTCATCAACCCAATAATTTGCATATGGCGGCCATGTATGTGTGCAAATCGATTCCCCCTATCAATTCAAACCCGGTAAAACCGAATTGAACGAAATTTGGTACTGAGGTAGCACTAGCAAAAGGCACCTCAGTGTCATGTTTTATACTGCCACCATCTTGACGGAAACGGAATGGCGGCCACCCAAATGTTAAAAGCTTAAATCAAATTACGACCAACCTAATCATCTGATCTCTACCAAATTTTGCAACAACATACCTTTTTGTGGGAAACATCTTTTGACTGAACGACAAGGTCAGCAACCCAATAGTTTTCAGACAGCGGATATGTATGTGTGCAAATCGATTCCCCATATCAATTCAAACCCGGTGAAACCGAATTGAATGAAATTTTGTACAGAGATAGCACTAGCAAAGGGCACCTCATATTCATGTTTAATATCCGTATAGCACGTTGTATTTCAACAAGCTACTACAACCAACAATCTACAGTATTATACTCCTTGAAAAGGACAAAGATTTATAACAATACCCATGCATTTAGGAGAAAGTAGGCTATATGTTCATTACTGAACATCTTGTTTAAATTATATTGAGTATTTAATGTGCACATCCGCAGTCTTTATGGAGCCCTTTCCTGCCGTCTATGTAACAAACCGCTGCTTGTGTTAGCATACGGTTAGTTTATGAAAGGCGCACACGCCGTAGTAAAGGTGCGGACTCCCTCCAGCACAGCACCATTCCATAATGAGGTGGTAAATAATGCAGGCAATTAATTACAGGTGGAGTGACGGTTCTAATCAATATGAACGTCATCACGGTCTGTCTGTAGGAGGTACACTCCGTAGACCAAATGTTAGCCTAGGCTAGATTCAGGCAACTTTCTAATACTTCAAATTATCGTGGAGTTTAATATGCTAGTAACAACCTGTTTTCAAATAACTGCAGCTTGTGCAATTGAAGTATGTGATGGAAGTTGAGCCTGTAAATAGCTGTGCTGGTATAGGTTTATTTATGAGCAGGTTGCTGCAAATTAGGAATATGGAGATAGTCAACCACTCCTTGCCCGGAGCGCAGTGCCTCTCGGGGTGATTGAAAGTTGAACTTCTGTTATTTATAAGGTGCGTTCAAAAAGTAACGAGCCGGAGGCTGTAATGCGCAAACCAGTGACGACATCGGCTAATCGTGGCGTGTGTAACGAGGTGTGGTTCCGACCAGAGCGTGGAAGGTCACAGCCCGTCTCTAGAGGGCACGCGTGCACGTCACGTGACGATACAAAGTGAGCAGCAGCATACTTCAATCGTCCAACCAAGACCAAGACAGTAGGCCATTCGACATGCTGTCTGGTGTGGTTGAAGACTGTGGTACAGCCATTGGGCACACACTTTCCGCAAGTGCAGTCGTTCCTTCATGATGGTGTGCACACTTCCGAAGCTCAATCCGACCACGGCGGCTATGGCGTTCACTGTCACTCGGCGGTCCTGGGTAATGAGTGCATCAACCAGCTGGATGTTATCACCGGTAATGCAGGGGGTGCCCCAGACCGGTCATCATGGGCTAACGACACCCGTTCTTCCCTGAAGCGCTTGTGGCATGCCTTGACCCTTGCAAGGGACAAGCAGTGTTCGCCGTACACTTGTGACATTCGGCGATGAATATCCGTTCCCCCTACTCCTTTCGCTGTCAGAAACCGAACAAAACCCCTTTGCTCTTCGTTTGACGCCTCCATGCACTGTTTGCAACGCGACTGTTAGCGTTGGACGATTGACGCAAGCTGCTGCTCGCTTTTTATCGTCACGTGACGTGCATGCGTGCCCTCTAGCGACGGACAGTGTACCTTCCACGCTCTGGTCGGAACCACACCTCGTTACACACGCCACGATTAGCCGATGTCGTCACCGGTTAGCGTATTACAGCCTCCAGCCCGTTACTTTTTGGACGCACCTTTTATTTTAAATGGCAAGAATTTATTATTACTTGGATTCATGAAATGTCGAATTAATGGATGTCACACATTATGTGTAGACGCATCTACATAATGCTCATTTGTGTAATACCGTTCCCAATTCTTAGTAAAATAATATGCTGGATATTCTGTGTAATTGGGATACCCTGTAATTCTGGTTGCAAAGGAAGATTACACATGAAGGCTCTCAGCTAATTCTATAAATAAATACAGAAGCCGTTTATGTGGAACGAAGAAAACTAAAATGTGGGATTTAAAGCCAATTCATGGAGGGAGGTGGGGATCTTTTACAAGCGACAATAATTGTTTTAATCAGTGAAGAGACAGATTCAGGAATAAAGAAGGAAGATTGTGATTTAGAGCGAGTAATGGACAAAAGGAGAAGAAACAGCTTGACCGGTGATGTATTACGTGATTCAGGTTGACGAACAACCCTGGTAGAAGTAAAGAGAAGGTAATGGTCGACATCTGGGGAGTAATTAGTGGCAAATTAAACAAGTGACTGGGGAGAGATCAGTCCAACCCTGTCTTCTTCAGAGATCTCACACGGGAAGAGAAGGAAGCGCATCATGAGTGAAGTCTACTGAAGAAGCGAGCTATTACATTATCACCTAGCGAGATGTAAATCAAACTTCCCTCTTTTCCTGTAACGGGGGATTTGGTCCCCGGTCATGAATTAATCTAGACAGGTGGTTAAAATAACTTGATGAGATTATAAGATTCTCTTCCCAAAGTGGAGGGCCTGACACATTAGAAAGCGGGAGTGGGGCACAACTTGGGAGAATTAGGAAAAACAAGTACCTTACGAAAAGTGACGTTAAGTTTTCCCACCAGGAGCACTGAAGAATGGGAGTGGGCTATGAAGAAAACAATCTGGGAGTTCCTCATCTAACAGTTCCCGCAGTCATCCCTCGCCCTCGAGGTGTATAGTACAGAGCCTTGCGGGCACTCCAACGACCCATTTAATTTAACTATAGCAGGTAAAAGTTATTGTCGCTAAGAAGCTTGTCAAATGGCGAGGGGAGGGGGGGAATATTCCATCGTGCGTACCTTCACAACTTCAAAATCGATCGATGAGTTTGTCACTGAGCAATTAGCACCAATGATGATAAAGAAAAAGTAGTTCCGTAAAGAACTATAGCCAATTTCCATATATCCTACTTATGTTAATTGCCTCTATCAACATACAACATTTCAGTTTACTGTAATTGCTATAATACATTGGTATAATGAGAACCGTCGAAAAATTTCTGATGGTCGCCTTGTTGGATATTTGTATATGTAGGTCTCAAGGGTTATGTACTATTACATGAATATTATTGTGTAGGTGTAGTATTCAAACATCAATCGCTTGATTAGGACACAATAAATGAAAATCAGATTTAAAAATTTCGCACAGCTGCCATCTTGTGGTTATGAAAACAACTGAAATAAATTAGATGCCAGTGGATTGAAATTTGTATAAGCATTTACCATCCCAACTTTTACTGCGCTTGGATGGTTAAATCGCAAGAAACGTTCATTTAAATATTTATATTTCGCGTCACTGCCATCTTGGATTTGAGCTAACCAGGTTATTGAAAGTCCTATAGGTTAACTTATGTTCATAGCCTTTATCAACATACAAAATTTCAGATTCATTGCTAACATAGATTAATATATATTGAGAACCGTCTAAATATTTCGGTTGGTCGCAATATTGGATTTTATATATGTAGGCCATAGGGTTATGTACTATTAGACGACGATTTTTGCGTAGGTTCATTATTCAAACGATCACTTCGGTCGCATCATTAATACACGAGAAATAAAAATTATATTTTAGAAATACGCACAGGCGCCATCTTGAGGTTATGTTAACAATTGAACTAAATTAGATGTCAGTGCATTACATTGTGTATAGACATTTACTGCACCATATTTCACTGAGCTCAACTGGTTAAATCGCGAGAAAAGTCTATTAAAATGTCTCACCTTCGCATGGCCGCCATGTTCGTTGTGTATATTACAGGTTGTTGAAAGTCTCATAGATGAACTTCTAGTAGTACCCTTTATCACAAAACAAAATTTTTGGGTGACATCTGTAATAGTTTCGGAGAAATAGAATGGCGGTGAAATATTTCGCACAGCCGCCATCTTGAGGTTATCTAGACAACTGAACTAAATTATATGCCAGTGCATTACAAGGTGTTTAAACATTTTCTGTAGAATGTTTCATTGGGTTTGGATGCTTAAATCGCGAGAAAATTCTATTTAAAAGTTTCAACTTCACTTGGCTGGCAAGTTCGTTGTGTAGTTAACAGGTTTTTGAAAGTCCCATAGATAAACTTCTAGAAGTGCCCTTTATCACCGTACAACATTTCAGGGTGAGATCGGTAATGGTTTAGGAGATATGGAATGCTGGTGAAATATTTCGCACAGCCGCAAAGTTTGATTGGTCAGACATAATACAATTTGAAGGGCGCGGTCGGGGTCGGCCGAAATGGTCTTATGATCGTACCGAGTTCCATTGAACACGCAGGCAGGCAGGCAGGCAGGCAGACAGACAGACAGACAGACAGACACACACACACACACACTGACAAAAGGTGATCTCATAAGCCTATTTTTTTTATAAAATGAAAATAGGCTAAAGATATCTAATAGACCTTACTTGCACAAGCCTATGTGACGGATTGTTACACACTTGTCATTTTGAATATGTAAGAATCAAAATCAACAACACATTTTTCAATTCAGTGATAATGAAGAAATTTGGTTATAAAGAGATCGATTGTCCCCGTTCCAGCCCTAAGACCAGAATTAAATATTTAGCAGGGCAAGGAATCGAACCAAGCGGTCATGAATCCGCGTGTACTTTGGGTGTGTGTAGAATCTAATTGATAACCAGTGTTAATTGTGATGACTGTATTAGTGTATGTTACCTGTTAGGTAGATTTCATTAGAAAGCTAACTATTGCAATGGGTACCATGTATCGACTTCCGGAAAATTTCGAAATATCTTCGCGTTTCACATCCCCCAGACCCCAAAACCACCGTCAGTTCAAAAGTTTATATATAATTTATGTATATATGTATATATGTGACAGCCTCCGTGGCTTAGGCGGCAGCACGCCGGCCTCTCACCGCTGGGTCCCTGGTTCAAATCCCCGTCACTCCATGTGAGATCTGTGCTGGACAAAACGGAGGCAGACAGGTTTTTCTCCGGGTACTCCAGTTTTCCCTGTCAACATTTCATTCCAGCAACACTCTCCACTATCATTTCATTTCATCTGTCATTCATTTGATCATTGCCCCAGAGGAGTGCGTCAGGCCTCGGCAGCCGGCACAGTTCATATCCTCGCCGCTAGATGGGGGCTTCATTCATTCCATTCCTGACCCGGTCGGAGACTGGAAGCAGGCTGTGGATGTATATATGTATCTATATATATATATATATATATATATATATATATATATATCAGTTTCTTGTGGACACGGTAACTGCCGCCGTAATTTTGCACCAATCACTTTGAATTTTTTACATAATATGTATCCCTATAAAATCTCGGTCGGGTTCTTTAATGGGCAAAATCGGTCGAAGGGGGTGAAAATGGGGGGCTTTTTTTTTTTCGAAAAAGTGAAATTTCGCTATAACTCTCTTAACACGTGAAATATCGACTCCATTCAAAGTTAATAACATGTGACGGATAAGTGCCAAAAATTTATGTCAAATAAGTTTTTTGATAGCACCAACCATTGACCAAAGGGGTGGAAAAAAGTGGGTTTTTCGGGAAACATTAATCATATCTCTCTTAATAGTCACAATATCAAAACCGTACAAAATGGAAAATATTCCTCTAATAATTACCTAAAACGTTTGTCGGAAAGAATTTTTGATATGACCCACCATTACGCCAAGGGATGAGAAAAATGATTTCGGAATTTTAACAAGAAGTTCCGTGAAGAACTATACAGCCTACTTTTCATGCCAATGATTATTCTACAGTATATGAACCTATCTAGAATAATGACGAAATTAAGTTGGTAATATCGAAATATCTAATGAGTTCAAAATATACCTGGTATAATGTAGCCTAATAGAGCACTACAGTTGGCAGCCCTGGTGACTGAATATATTCTTAGTTCCACCTCTTAAGGTACAGAATACAAAATTTGGTTGAAGTCCAATGGACGTTACACGCAGTTAGACACTGGACCTATCAGCACGCGTAAAAGCATGATGCCAATAATACCATGCGTGTGCTGGTCAGAAATAATCTGAATTATTATGATATCTTGTTGTGCCAATTTTGGATGAAATCCATTTGTTAGTATAGAAGTTACATGTATTTTAAAATTGGACATATCAGCAGGCATAGAATCATGTTGGCAGCACTGCCTTGTATTAATTACTCCAAATTAATCTAGAATGCCAGGAGCTATACGTGTACAAAGTATAGAGCTGTTGGCTTGCATACTTTCTGATATATTGATATTAGGGTAAAAACAATATAGACAGCATTTATTAACAGTTGGCAGCCCTGATTGCTCTTAACAATACTTATAGTCATATCTGTTATGGTACACATAGCACATACGAAATTTGGTTGAAATCCAACTGATAGTATAGAAGTTACATGTATTTAAAAATTGGTACTATCGGCAGGCTTATAATCAAGTTGGTAGAACTGACGTAAATAAGTTACTCCAAATTAATCTAAAATGTCAGAATATACGTGTGCATAGTTTAAAGCTGTTGGCTTGCATACTTTCTGAGATATTGGTATTTGGATAGAAAAATAGAGAGAGCCATTATTAACAGTTGGAAGCCCTGGTGGCTCTTAAGAATACGCTCAGTCATATCTGTTTATGTACAGATAGTACATACAAAATTTGGTTGAAATCCAATTGATAGTGTAGAAGTTATATGCATTTAAACATTGGACCTATCAGAAGGCTTAAAATTATTTTGGCAACACTGTCATGGTTGGCCTCCTGGAACTTAAACTGAAATAGTATTATCTACATGTTTGCCAATTTTGGAATAGCTTCCATGCATATTTTGCAAGATATCCAACATGGAGCTCGAATTTCTAGTGCGTTTTTTCAGCGGTTGGTAGCACTGACATCATTTTCAAATATGGAGATGAGCTATTACGGTGCACATCTTTACTCATACTAAATTTGGTTTTGATTGCTGCAGCCGTTTAGGATTTGATAGGGGGAGGGGGACACACACACAGCCAGACAGACAGACAGACACACATTTTCCCGGATCGATCTCATAAGTCTACTTTTTCCTCATTTTTGCAAAATGTGAAAAGTAGGCTAAAAAATGCCAAGTGCCATCAGAGGTTACCATAACAACGTTTTTAAATTGATGAGGGATGATCTATCCGAGGTTGCCAAGACAACGCCAATGACGAGATCACATTCATTTTTAGCCTACTTTTCACACTTTTCAACAAGTAGTTCCGTGAAGAACTATACAGCCTATTTTCATATATCCTACTTATGTTAATTGCCACTATCAACATACACAATTTCAGTTTGATTGCTGTAATAGATTCGTAGATATTGAGAACCGACTAAATATTTCGGATGGTCGCCATGTTGAATTTTAAATATGTAGGTCCTAGAGTTATGTACTGTTACATGCAGATTATTGTGAACGTGTAGTATTCAAACTTCAATCGCATATTTAGGACACAAGAAGTAACAAGGAGATTTTAAAATTTTTCACAGCTGCCATCTTGAGGTTATGGAAACAATTGAAATAAATTAGATGCCAGTGGATTAACATTCGTATGAGGATTTACTGTACCAAGTTTCACTGCACGCGGATGGTTAAATTGCGAGAAACGTCCATGTGAATATTTATAATTCGCGTCGCCGCCATGTTGGATTTGTGATCACCAGGTTATTTAAAGTCCTATAGGTGAACTTAAGTTCATAGCCCCTATGGACATTAAAAATGCAGTTTGATTGCTAAAATAGATCCGTAGATATTCAGTATCGTCTTAATATTTCGGATGGTTGCCATGTTGGATTGTTAAATGTATAGGCCAAAGAGTCATATACCATTAAAGGAAAATTATTGCGTAGGTTCATTATTCAAACTTTCACTTCGATCGCATGACTACATCACAAGAAATAAAAACTTAATTTTAAAATTCGCACTGCCGCCATCTTGAGGTTATGTAAACAATTGAACTAAATTAGATACCAGTGGATTACAATGTGAATAAATATTTACTGTACCAGGTTTAAGTGCGCTTGGAACATTAAATCGCGAGAAAGGTCTATTTAAGATTTTCAAATTCGCTTGGCCGCCATGTTCGTTTTGTAGTTAACCGGTTTTTGAAAGTCTTATAGATAGACTTCCAGTAGTGCCTTTTATCTCCGTACAAAATTTTAGGGAGATACGGCTAATAGTTTCAGAGATATAGAATGCCGGTGAAATATTTCGCACACCCGCCATCTTGTGATTATGTAAACAATTGAACGAAGTTAGATGTCTGTGCATTAAAATGTATATAAACATATACTGTACCAAGTTTCATTGCGTTTGGTAGTCCAAATCGCGAGAAACGTCTATTTAAAAGTCGCAAATTCGCTTGGCCGCCATGTTGGTTTTGTAGTTACCAGGTTTTCTAAGGTCACATAAGTGAACTTATAGTAGTTCCCTCTATCACCATAGAAAATGTCAGGGTAATATCGGTAATAGTTTCGGAGATATTGAATGCTGGTGAAATATTTCGCACAGCCACCATGTTGGATTAGTGAGTCGTAACAAAATTTGAAGGGCGCGGTCGAGGTTGCCCGTAGTAGTGCTATGAAATTTCCGAGTTTCATTGAAATCGCTCCTGCCGTTTAGATTTTATTAGGGGGACACACACACACGAATCACACACACACACACACACACGCACACACACGGACAAAAGGTGATCTCATAAGCCTATTTTTTCAAAATTGAAAATAGGCTAAAAATGAGGAAAAAGTAGACTTATGAGATATATCCGGGAAAATGTGTCTGTCCTTCTGTCTGTCTGTCTGTCTGTCTGTCTGTATGTCCTTCTGTCTGTCTGGCTGGCTGTGTGTGTGTGTGTGTGTGTGTCCCCCTATCAACTCCTAAACGGCTGCAGCAATCGAAACCAAATTTAGTATGAGTAAAGATGTATACCGGAATATCTCAGGCCCATATTTGAAAAAGATGTCAGTGCTACCAACTGCTAAAAAACACACTAGAAATTTGAGCTCCATGTTGGATATCTTGGAAGGTATACATGGGAGCTATTCTAAAATTGGCACACTTGTAGATAATAATATTTCAGTTTAATTTCCAGGTGGCCATACATGACAGTGTTGCCAAAATAATTTAAGGCCTTCTGATAAGTCCAATTTTTAAATGCATATAACTTCTTCACTATCAATTGGATTTCAACCAAATTTTGTATGTAATATGTGTACATAAACAGATATGACTGAGTGTATTCTTAAGAGCCACCAGGGCTGCCAACTGTTAATAATTGCTCTCTATTTTGTAACAAAATACCAATATATCAGAAAGTATGCAAGCCGACAGCTTTAAACTATGCACACGTATATTACCTGACATTTTAGATTAATTTGGAGTAACTTATATACGTCAGTTCTACCAACATGATTCTAAGCCTGCTGATAGGACCAATTTTTAAATATATGCAACTTCTGTACCAACAAATGGATTTCATCCAAAATTGGCACAAAAAGATATAATATTTCAGATTATTTCTGACCAGCACTCGCATGACATTGTTGCCAACATGCTTTTACGTGTACTAATAGATCCAAGTCTAACTCCATGTAACGTCCTTTGGACTTCAACCACATTTTGTATTCTGTACCTCAGGAGGTGGAAGTAAGAATATATTCAGTCACCAGAGCTGCCAACTGTATTGCTCTATTAGGCTACATTATGCCTAGTGTACCTTATTTCGAACTAATTAAGACATTTCGATATTACCCACTTAATTTCGTCATTATTCTAGATAGGTTCATATACTGTAGATTAATCTTTGGCATGAATCTTAATTTTAAGAAAAGTAGGCTCTTTAGTTCGTCACGGAACTTCTTGTTCCGTCTGACTATGAGGGAAGCGGCTAACTGGTAGCATGCTGAACTTCTATGCCCAAGGTCGCTGGTTCAAAGCCGGCCAAAGTCGCCGGATTTTCTAAGAGCGCTAAAAATCCGTCAGCATGCTTTCCTTCGGAGGGGAAGTTACAACTTTCGTTGCAAGTTGCTGGTTGCGGTGGCATCTAGCAGCCAAGTTCACAGCTAGGTGTCGTTGACGTTAGTATTTGGTACAAAGTTAGGTACTACTACTTAAAATTGACCGTCTGCAGACCTTACCTGAATTACAGATTAATACAGTCATCACAAATAACACCGTTTATCACACAGATTCTACACACACCCAATGTACACGGGGTTACATGACCACCTTGTCGCAGCCCCTAAACTGAGGAACCAACCAACATCTCTGCGGGAGATAAAATTTTGCGTGAAGAAGTAACAGACTGTTAGATAGTTACACATTAGTTCCAAACCTTGCATAAGGACAGTGTGATCACAAGTATAAAAATGAACCCCAAATAACAAGAAGGTTACCATCCCCATAAGACAGTAAAATGTTAAAAATATGCTTAGAAAGACGAAAAGATGTTAACTATTCCAATTGTAAAATACTTTCTCGCAATAAATGAGGTCTGATCCTCATACGAAAACCTGCATATTTTGCCTATTATAGCCTATCCCCTAGTTTGCCCGGAGAAATCTACCTCCGCCTTCCGGCGTGCCGAGAGGAATTTTTAGCCTACTTTTCACATTTTGCAAAAATGAGGAAAAAGTAGACTTATGAGATCGGGCAAATGTGTGTCTGTCTGTCTATCTGTCTGTGTGTGTGTCCCCCCCCCCCTATCAACTCCTAAACGGCTGCAGCAATCGAAACAAAATTTGGTAGGAGTAAAGATCTATACCTGAATATCTCACGGCCATATTTGAAAATGATGTCAGTGCTACCAACTGATGAAAAATCGCAATTGAAATTTGAGCTCCATGTTGGATATTATGGAAGATATGAATGGGAGCTATTTCAAAATTGACACACTTATAGATAATAATATTGCAGTTTAATTTCCAGGAGGCCATACATGGCAGTGTTGCCAAAATGATTATAAGCCTGCTGATAGGTCCAAATTTTAAACGCATATAACATCTACACTATCAATTGGATTTCAACCAAATTTCGTATGTGCTATGTGTAAATAAACGGATGTGACTGGGCGTATTCTTAAGAGCCAGCAGGGCTGCCAACTGTTAATAAATGCTCTCAATTTTTTTTAATTCAAATACTCATATATCAGAGAGTATACAAGCCGACAGCTTTAAACTATGCACACGTATAGTACCTGACATTCTATATTAATTTGGAGTAACTTATATACGTCAGTGCTACCAACATGATTCCAAGCCTGCTGAGAGGTCCAACTTTAAATACTTGTAACTTCTATACTATCATTTGGATTTCAACCAAATTCCGTGTGTGCTATGTGTACCATAACAGATATGACTATGCCGATTCTTAACAATAACCAAGGCTGCCAACTGTTAATAAATACTGTCCCTATTTTGTTACCCTAATATCAATATATCAGAAAGTATGCCAGCCAATAGCTCTAAACTTTGCACACGTATAGTACCTGGCATTCTAGATTAATTTGGAGTAACTAATATAGGCCTACGCCAGTGCTGCCAACATGATTCTAAGCCTGTTGATTGGTTCAATTTTCAAATGCATGTGACGTCTATACTAACTAAAGGATTTCATTCAAAATTGACACAACAATAGATCATATTATTTCAGATTATTGCTGACCAATACATGTATGTCATTGTTGCCAACATGATTTTACGCGCGCTGTTAGATCCAATGTCTAATTGCATGTAACGTCCATGCTATCCTTTGGACTTCTACCAAATTGTGTATTCTGTACCTTAAGAGATGGAACTAACAATATATGCAGTCACCAGAGCTGCCAACTGTAGTGCTCTATTAGGCTACATTATACCAGGTATATTTCGAACTAATTAGAAATTTCGATATAACTAACTTAATTTCGTCATTATTCTTGATAGGTCTATATAGATTGGCATGAATCTTAAATTTTAAGAAAAGTAGGCTCGTAAGTTCGTCACGGAACTTCTTGTTTTAATTCAAATAACCCCCCAGGGGCTCACATCTAGTGGGACGTGTGTTGGCGACCACAGGGCCCCAGCTGAGTCCGGCATTGCTTCCACTTACTGGTGCCGGGCTCCTCTCCGTCTTCTTTCCTGTCGACCTCACTTGGTCAACTCTTGATCTCTTCCGACCCCGACGGTATTAGGGTATCTGAGGCCTAGGGAGTCTCTTCCTTTCCCGCCTTAATTGGCCCTTGTCTCATCTTTTCTGATACCCTCCTTCTGCGAGGGGTCAGCCTTCTTTTTCTTTTCATGTTATATCCTGCCTTCTGCCCAAGGCACTCAAGGAGGTAGGGTGTATGTAGACCCACCACTTCTGGTACACTCTGGATATTTCTACACCCTCAGGGGCTCACGGCTGGTGAGTTCGGGAGTTGGCAACCCCGAGGGATTCCTGAGCTGGGTCCGGTTTTCCCCCTTTTATCCATTACCTCTGGGGCGGACTTTCTCCTCTTTCACTTTCCTATCTGCCTTTCATGGCTCTCCTTCCTTCCAGCCCCTCAATCCGCATTCTTCAAGGGTTGAGGGCATTTCTTTTCCTCCTGTCCTTTATTTGCCTTATTCTCCTTTTGTTTTCCATTTCTTCTTCTAGTATGTAAGTTAGTAGTTTGTTTTGGTTGTTATTTACATTTCATTATCATCTTCACGATCACCCAAACCATTAGGGGCCGATAACCTAGATGTTAGGCCCCTTAAAACAACAATTATCATCATCATCATCATAATTCAAATAAGGACTGCAAACGATAATTTCAAGTAGTTCCTACTTTTGCTACCAAATCCACGACACTTAGCTGTGAACTTGGATACTACTATACCAGACCCAAAACAACTGTGAACATGAGCTCGCCCAGTAGCGCGCGTCCAGCTAAGCACAGTTGCCACAGTGAGACTTGCGGGAGTTGACACAGCTCAACACACGCAGTATGCGCACGACCTTCCCCCTGAACACAAGGCGCTCCGAATGTAAGTGCATGTACGAGATGGGGGGCCTAATCCTACGAATATCTATGCTCACAACGGATTGCACACAATGTGATAGAGGCATATATAAGATGCCACACAAACGTTATTCGTGCAAGTGAGTACCTACTGGTGTAGCGACCAGCATACTTGGCTGTGACCCAGGGGGTCCGGGTTCGATTCCCGGCTCTGCCAAGCTATTTAATTCTAGTCTGAGGGCTGGAACAGGGTTCGCTCAACCTCGTGAGGTAAAACTAGGATGATGTGGGGTATATTCCTACCTCAGCCATCCTGAAAGTGGTTTCTCATTTCTACTCCAGTCAAATGCCGGGATGGTTCCTAACTTAAGGCCACGACCACCTCCTTCCTAGTCCTCACCAGAATACGAATACACACACTCTAATACAGACACCACAGTAACCGAGATTTTCAGACAAGTACACGGGGCTAGAGTACCAATATGTCCAAGCCCGTCAAATGAAACAACAATCACAACGTTATTATATCACATGACGTAATCTACACCCCAAGCCTTTCTGAGTAGCATTGCGTGTAGGCCCTTTATGAGATAATAGAAATAGAGAAAACAATTTGTTGGGATCAGTTTTTGTTTATTGGAGACCACCTTGTGGTGTACTGGCTAGACCATTGCTGTCCATTCTTGTCTGTCACCGCGGAGTCCCGGGTACGATTCCCAAGAAATGTAATTCAGGTCTGGGGGCTGGAACAGGGTACACTCAGCCTCATGATGCAAACCTGGGAATATCTGGGTTGGATTCCTACCTCAGCCATCATGGAAGTGTTTTTTCTGTGGATTCGCACTTCTACTTCAGGCAAATGCCGGATGGTACCTAACGGAAGGCCACGGCCGCTTCCTACGCAAATCCTGCCTCAATTAAAAATATACACACTAGTACAGACATCACAGTGTCACAGGTTATCAGAAAAATTCCACACACACCCAAATACACGGGGCTACATGACCACGATGTCGCAAAGCCCCTAAAACAATCATCATCATCATCATCAACAACAACAACAACAACAACTCTTGCTGTCACCCATGATGTACAGATTCGATTCACGGCTCAATCAAGACATTTAGTTCTGGTCTCAGGGTTAGAACCGGGTACACTATGCCTCGTGAGGTAAGACTGTGAACAGGTGAGTTTTATTAGACTCAATTACACGCAGAAAAAACATATTTGCCGACACCACTACGACACAGGTTATCAGATTTTGTGTTTTCACGTACTTCTGTATTCGAAAGATTCTTTAAAAGGTCATATACCCTGAAAATTATATTTCTTGCCTGGCTGTTCGACTGCCACTCGGCTGCTAAGGAACATTGTTATGAGTTCAAAACTTCAGCTCACAGCACTAACTTGTTTAGGCTCCACTACTGAATTAATACAGCAATGCTGTCACTTTTCGTTATCTTCCCCAGCGAAACTAAATATTTCGACACCTTACCATTCTTCACTCTAATTATCCCTTCAGTTCAAGGACAGATGCTACCTCCCGAACGGCTGGTCGTACGGTCACGGGGTTTGGACTGTTCACTTCAAAATGTTTAGCTCTGTAACATAGGTTGGATATTTAATGATTTTCGTGCGCGGAGAGAAATAAAGATTTCGTACGGCACAGCGAGCCCAGAGGTCGCAGTTAACTAGGCAACGCCGCGCTATGCAATTGGCTGGCGCGGGTGAGCGCGTGAATCTGGCTCCTCCCTCATGTTCACAGTTGTTTTGGGCCTGGTATAGATGCCATCACAACCAGCGCCCAGTAACGAACTTTGGAACTTAAGAGCATTAATCAAACCTAACCTACAAATTTTGATTCACACAATTTTAGTTAGTGGAAGGTTCTTTTGTATGCCATAAATTTATGGCATGAGCCCACCGACCTTACTTCCCTTCCGAAGGGAGGCATACTGAGGGATTTTTAACGCTCTTAAAAAAAGACTTCGGCCAGGTTTGAACCTGCAATCTTGGGCACAGAAGCTCAGCATGCTACCAACTATGCCACATTTATTTTTTAAAAGACTGAAATGTTGCCAAAATCAATGCAAGTGAATAGCAGAGATGCAGATCATGCTGATTGATTCAAAAGCAAGAAACTGCTACATATTCACCGAGCTGTCAGCTGGCGCGTTACCTAGCAACAGTGACTGTCCTTTGTTTTGTGACGACTGATACAAGTATGCAGATGCCCCGTCCTCTCTAAATACTACGGCTGACATATCATCATTGCATTCATAATAGCTTGCCACGGTGGGTGAGTGGTTATCGTGTCGGACTGCCAACCCCAAGCTTGCAAGTTCGCTCCTGGCCGTGGTGGGTGATTTTTTTAAGGCGACAAAAATCACGATACGCATGTCATTACAACGCTGACATGTTAAAGAACCCATTTGTATTCAGTAGGCCATGTTCATAATAGCAAAATTAATCTCGGGATTTTCCGCCAACAGAAAGTTCTCTACTAGAGAGCGCTATAGTATCAAGGAGCTTAGATATCTAACCTCCTTGACTTTCATAGCGCTTCAAGGAGCGATAAAAAATTCGACTTGCAAGTTGCGCTCTGGGCGTCAATTAACAAAGCTTGCACCCGGCACCCGAGGCCTTGCAATATTATTATTATTATTATTATTATGCATTCATAAAACAAAGCAGCCACCTTCTGTGATTTAGGGGTATGCATTGAGACTCTGGTCCTAAAGTCCTGGGATCGATTTCTGGCTCTACCAAGGAATTTAATTCCGGTCTGAGTGTTGGAATGGGGTATGCTCAGCCTCGTTAGGTTAAACTGAAAACGAAAATGTTGTTGTTAGCCAATCCTTTAAGGAGCTTGAGACAACTTTGGTCAACAGGTCCCTGTACTTGGGTGTGTGTTGAATTTGTGTGATAACCTGTGTTTGTTTGGTGACTGAAGTAGTGAAGTAAGGACTGGGGTTAGGTAGCTGCCCATGGAATTGAAATAAAGTACAGTACTATCCCGGCATTTGTCGGGAGGAATTTTGGATAAACCCGGGGAATAACCACACTTTAGGATAGAGGCTGTCAGCGCCGGCATTCGAACCTACGATCTCTGGACTTCCTGCAGCTGCCTATCATTGTCATACTTTTCGTTTTTCGTGGTTTCCCCATTTCTAGTTGCATCAAATGCTGGGATCATACCTAGCTTAAGGCCAAGGCCGTTTCCTACCAAAATCCTATCTCGATTACAAGTAAAATAAAGCTTAGAGTTTTACTTACTTACTGGTCGGTGCTACAGTCCCTGAAGAACCTTGGCCTCCTTTATCACCTGCCTCCATTCATGTCTATCTTCCGCCTTCCTTCTCCAGTTCCTGATTCCCAGACTCCTAAGGTCGTCTCCCACGTCATCTATCCACCGTCTCCTGGGTCTTCCTCTTCTCCTCCTTCCATCCAGTCTTTGTATAAACACCTTTTTTGACACAACGCCATTCTGGCATTCTCCGTACGTGACCTGTCCATCTTATCCTCACCTGCTTTATTTTCACCACAATAGCTTCTAGTTTTGCTTTTTGATGTGTAACATCTTTCCGCTCGGTTGCTGGATAGTTTTGTGGGAGTGATTTTAAATTGGGGTCGGAAGTGGATCGGAACGATCGAGCTGGCAGTGGTGGATCGAACGGAAGTATGCACTGCCCGCTCGATCAATCGAACGGAAGTGTACTAGCTGGCAGAGGAGGAAAACGGCAGTACGCACTGCCCGCTCGATCGATCGAACGGAAGTGTATTAGCTGTCAGTGGTGGAAAACGGAAGTATGCACTGCCCGCTCGATCGATCGAACGGAAGTGTATTAGCTGGCAGTGGTGGAAAACGGACGTATGCACTGCCCGCTCGATCGATCGATCGATCCAGGCGGGCAGTGGTAAGACCCAACTGACAGTGGTACGAGAAACAATGAGCGAGCGGTGTCAGAAATTGATACCATGACGTACTCTCGGCCATGTGGAATGTATATGACATAGGCCTACTGAACGGAAAACGCTCATGCGAACTCTGGTGTCAAGTGATTGGAACAAATGACATGGTACATGTTCGAAGGCTTCGTATCAGTATTTAAATGGTAAAATGCCTTAATATCAAACATTGTAAGTAGTCGGCATTGCCGGTATTATGTTTCTTCACAATGGCTATTCAAATATTAACCCACATAACGGTAATGCGGTCATCAATATAATATAATCGTTGCGGTTATACGAGAATTGAGCAAGCCTTCATGAACTATTACTGAATACATTCTCTTTACTCACAAGAGGGCCTATTCATAAGGCATTTTAAACTCAATTTCACGCAGGAACATTATCGAAACAAGCAAAATATAAATTAAACTTAATTCCGTAATGCAGTATTATAAGAACGTGGAAATAAGTCACCATCTTGTGCACAAAATTTGCGTAGTCGAAATAGCCGTGGGGTTAGTGCTTATGACTGTGAATCTAGAGATCTTGGGTTCGAAACCCGGACGGGGTAGATATTTTTGATACCAGATTATAATTTTAAACGATATTTATCTTGTCAATATGACTCATTTTAACAGAATCCATATGAAATTACGTGTTGGTCTATGAATGAAGAGGACCTGTTTATAAGGAATTTAAGGTTATGAGCGGTGTCGCGTCTATTAATCTAGTTGATCCATATCGTATTCTTTATTTAGGCTAGTGCTGGTGGAAGCTACAAATCATCTAATAAAATGAGTTCCGTATTATAAACTACAATATCTGTAAAACACTCCCTTTTACAATAGATTAATATTTGTGCCAATAATAGTATAAAATACCGGAATATCAACAATTTCACGTGAGGTTCTTCTATGTCAGATGTTACACATCATATGCGACTACTGTAAAGCTCGATTTTTTTTTTTTATTTTTTTTTTTTAGAATTCTTACTTATTGGTAAACAATTGACCTACAGTGTGTATCATTAGTTTTACATCTCTGAATGAAATACAGTATTAGTCACTTTTCATAAAACGTTCACTTAAGGAGTTCACCGGAAGTTCTCCGCTATATTCTGAACCGTTGTAATCATTTCTTGCATATCCATATTCCCCATTAGTGTCTTATAATCTGAAGTTATAAATAGAAATGCTATCTTACAAGGATCAGACTGTTCGTTGCTCTTCTTAGCCATATCATTGAGCGCATTTTATGAAGTCACACCTGAAGACGTCACTGTAGATCGAAACGAGCTTTCTTCTTGAACTGTTCTATGTTCACATTTCCATCGTCGTCCATCGCGTTAAAAGCTTGCATCGTGCACGAAATAAAGCATTTAGTGTTTTCGTATAGCTTTGCATCTAACATCTTTTATAGAACTGGTTCAAATCTTTCCGAGTTGTGTTGGTTTTTGAGAGGCAGTTTTCAGTGTTTGTAACGAAACATCCCATCAGTACCGTTTCAAAATTTGGCCGACACATCCGACAATCAAAACTTAAACAGATGCGTTGAAAACTTCTGTACACTTCAGTTCTGTTTGGCTCCACGTTCCTGACATTGATAGGAGGATGGTGCGTTCTAAGAGGGCTTTACATTTCATACCAACACAGGTTAGATTGAGGCCTCCTTGGAGATTTGGTAAGTACAATTGATCACGGGCGACTCTGTTCAGCGATCCTCTCCAGAGGTAGTGACCGATACACAATTCTAAACGTTGGCTAATTGGATACCTATCAGTAGAAAGGTGCTAAGTGCCATTTTTATGAACATTGAGTATTTCAGTAAAAAGTGTTTAGTCAGTTTATTTGTGAGTATTTATTCTTCTAATTTGAATAACATACAGATATAGTATTCCTTGTTATCCAGTGGCAGATATAGGTTCATACTATGAAAATTGTGGAATTCTGTTTGAGTGAAATGTTAAAAGTTGTGAAAGGTGCAAAGTCCACTAGTCTTTACGAATGTGCTACGTGCTAATTAAACAAAGATGACGG
The DNA here is from genome assembly GCA_946902985.2 of Meconema thalassinum. Classification (NCBI taxonomy): domain Eukaryota; kingdom Metazoa; phylum Arthropoda; class Insecta; order Orthoptera; family Tettigoniidae; genus Meconema; species Meconema thalassinum. The sequence goes on along the minus strand of OX336394.1, from coordinate 361,481,196 downwards.
CTTTCCGACACGCAAACACGTAACATACGGTTGTCCATGCACGAAACACTGAAATTCCAAGTTAATTCCACAAACTTCCAACGACTCACCTTGTGATTTGTTGATGGTCATTGCGAAGGCCAGAAGCATGGGAAATTGCAACCGTTTAAAATCGAATAGCACGTTCGGAGGAATCATTGAGATGCGTGGAATCATAACAACTTCTCCATCGATGACGTTGTTCATTTGCTTTTCCACAGCCAGTCGTGTTCCATTGCATAGTCGAAGTTGATTGATGTTACGCAACATGATGATGACTGAGCCTACATTCAATTGCAAATTGTGAGGTGGTAATCCAAGCAATTCCAGCGAATTCAAAAATTCTGTGAGATGGCTGACTACCTCATCATGGTTGATAACTGTGTCAACCGATTTGAAGGAAAACAACTGTCCCGGAATGAAATTTTGAATGGTCTCGTTGGGATCTTTATTTTTCGCTGCCAATATGGCTCGTTCGCTCAGACAATTATGGTTTTTGAAGTTCTGCGCTACGTTCGGAAAAACAAGCCGAATGAACACCTCCTTTGATTCGGTCAACTGATCTTCCAGGTTCATAGGAGCATCGCGTCGGCGCAATCAGTCATGTCCATTGTGTCGTGCTCGCTGGCGTTGTGTTTGATATTCACGACCTCATTGCATTCTGAATCTATTCGCTGTTCGTTCATTTTCAGTCGCTCTCGAACGTAAGTCAGACATGCCCATACGACTATTTTCATTATCCGTCGCTCTTTGGTCATCAGTGCGGTTTGCACGTGAAGTAGCTCGCCGCGCATTTAACTGACTTCGACGACCTCTGTCAGCTCTTCCTCTCCTTGGCATTGTAATGGGCACTAAAACGACATGGAATTTTAGTAATGTAATGTACACTGTAAAACGACACGGAATTGTTTTCATAGTAACTCAAATCTATCGAACCTACCTTGAGAACTTGACAATATTGACATCCTTTCCGTTAGTAGTACATTCTCACATGAGATATGTTGGTCGAAACACATTAACGTGAAATGTAATATTATTATAACATACTTTAATATGCTGTAATTAGATTATAAAGTAAGATTCTGTTACGTTACGTATTATTTTATTGCACGTATTGATCAAAGGGTATGGTACGGGATGTTATTTTAGCTCATTGAAGATTTTGAAGTGGATGCACTGTGTCACCATCTGTCAGTCAAGTTATTAGATTCAATATTGGCATGGCTTTTTAATGTAAATTAATTTAAAAATACTGCCAATTCGATTTTTGCTCAAACAACTTTCTAAACACTGTCTACCATAATGAGAACAAATTGTAAAATTTTCATGAAATCGGAGCAGTAGTTTACGAGATTTTGCGAGACTAATGCACGGCAAAGTCGGGTTTCCAACAGGAAACAAACTGTGCTATCGGTACACAGGGTCCCACCAGTACGAACTGCTAATAATTGAGTATTCTAAGTTCCTTGAACAATTGTGTCAACGATGCCCATATTGGAGGGAAATGAGAACAAATGATTGGCACATTGCACCTTTCTTCTGAAAGAGCTGCAGGACTTACCACTAGTGCCATCTTGTGATGCTCTTGGAAGGTCCTTCGAAACCACTGAGGAGTTAGCCCTTTTGATATGTAATGCTACATCGCACATAGCACCATTCGAGCAAAGAAACGGCTTTTTTCAAAAAATGGCACTTAGCACCTTTCTACTGATAGGTATCCAATTTGTTTCGTTACAGGTAAGAATTGTGTGAGATACCATATCTTGGACAAAGTAAACACATTAATGTGCCATACTTTCTGTATGAGATTGAGGGATCTGGTATGTTGCTGGAAAAGGTATGCCTCACTTTATTGATTACCATCGCCCAGTTTTTACTAACCATATCTTGAAATTTGTTCTGGAAAATAATTCCCAAAATCTTCAACTTTTGCACAATAGGGAATGATCGAGTAGGTGTGGGTAACGGATGTCGCCCAAGCAAAATCATTCCAGACTTTGATGGATTGACTTGGGATCCAGATGTTTGCTGAAACTCGTTTATGATAGTCAGCATAGGGTCTTCATCGTCTTCCTCTGTGAGAACAATACATACATTATCAGGTGATGGTTACAATAAACAATTCTCATTCTAGTTGATGCAGAGAGGCTATCCTAGACTATAAGTAAGTTTTATTCCTTAGAATACAATCTCCTGCGCCCTTACATTTCTCACATATATCTTCATTAAAAAAACAAGAACATAGTGACCGCATGCGCTTGCGAATCCCTCTGATTTCTGAATTATGTCGTCGAGTAGAATTTAGTTAAAGTCTCTTGCTCTAATCTCACCATTTCACTTGCCATGGACAGGGTTTCACTGTCATCCTCTATCCCTGTCGCACCCAGCAAACACTAAACTTATCAGGATTACCAGAGACGTGTCCAAACAGTCAGATGTCGTGAACTTTGAGCGACGCGTATTTGCGAATGATAAAGAGGATGCGGAGTGGTTCATGTCACTGTTCAACTCTGTGGTCAGATGTTCGAGCTGTCACCTTATCTATGCATGTTAATACGGTTTAGGAAGTACAGTCGACAACGAACCCATGGGGACAGATAAAACATTGGACCTGAATAATATACCACTACCTTGCAATGGAGATACGTACATCAAGCAACATAAACAAGCCTGCAGCATAATGCATAATTTAAGGCCTCATCATTTCTTGGAACACGAGTTGGATTTAGCTAAGCCTCTCATTTCAGTTCTTGATGTATACCGTATTCGGCATTTAGTAGTGTAAATAATTTATAGGCTTCCCTCTCATTAAATTTGGCTATCCTCCCCCAAATAATTGAATTTTTTGCGCTGTGGCAACAGTAAAAGGGACTACAGGCTAACTTGTATTAATTTGCACACAAAAATAATCATATGTTTTAGGAAATAAATACATGATTTCCAAGATCAATTGACCATATTATGGTGTAATGGCTAGTATCCTTGGCTCTCACACCCAAGATCTGGGTTCGATTCCCAACTCAGAAACCTTAGCAGAGTTTGCTGTGGTTCCCTCACTTCTACTCTAGGCAAATGCTTAGATGGTTCCTTACTTAACGCCCTGCTGCCACCATATCCATTCTATCCTGAATATTAAACATAATGAAGAAGAAGAAGAAGAAGAAGAAGAAGAAGAGGTTGAAGTTTCTCGGACATCTATACAGAATGGACCAAAATAGACTCACCAAACGGATATTTGATTACTTCTGGAGAAAGAAGACCACAACAGCATGGATTAAGGAAACAAAGGCGGATATGGAAAGATTGAACATGTCTGAAGACCAACTGTTAGACAGAAATAGATTTAGGAACATACTGAGTGATTTGGAAGGGATTCAAGCCCCAAGAAGACCTAAGAAGACCGGAAGAGCCTGGACGGACGAACAGCGTAAACAGGCCAGCGAACGCATGAAGGAGTATTGAGTGCAGAGGAAACTTCGCACCAAGAAAAATAAATGAAGTTGTAGCGTGATCCTAAGTGGTCATTCATTTGTGGGGGTTGGAACATCTTGGTTATCTGCCCCGTATACTTGGGAGTGTGTAGAAGGTGTCTGATAACCTGTGTTTTTGTGATGACTGTAGTAGTATGTATAACTGCATTAGGCACAGGGAAGGGGTAGGTGCCCCAGCACTTTCCTTCTTCCTGGCATTTGCCTGGAAAGAGTGTGGAAAAATTCGGGGGGAAAACACATTCAGGATAGCCACTGTCAGTGCCGGGATTCAAACCTACAATCTCCGGACTCGCTGCAGCTGCCTGTGCGGCCATGGTGTAGCAGTCTTGCTTGCCCACACGTTGAGCGACAATTGTAACGTTTTCACTTTACTCCACGTTGAGAGTACAATTGTAGCAGTTTCGCTAGCCCACCCTTTGCCTAAGCTATGTTGTTTTAATGGGCGCCAAGACCTCAATGCAATGTTGAAATCTAAATTTGTATTTAACAACGTCTAGCTCTGGCAGAGCACCTTCAAGACTCTATTCACTCAGATCGTGGTATGATTTGATCATTAACCCTACAAACAATTGTATCAGGAGAAGGAATTGGTCTATATCTAATGCTACCTACTGAAAGCAAAGATTGCATTGTAAAAGAAATGAATTTATTATATAAAACAAGAATAGCAAAATTAATAATGATAATAAGTTTAAAATTTAAATAGGAGCGTTGTGATTTTAATATTACCGATAGAAAATTACGTGAAAACGGAGTCTGATAAATTATTGATTTTACTCTTATTCCCAAGCTATGAAGTTACTGAAATATGAAATATAAAACAAAGAGAGATGAGAGATTGCGTATTTCTGCATCATTCGCGCTTACCACTGGAAATTGCCGAAACATTTCCCTCGTACTGGATGATGCCGTGAGCTTCCCACAGTCTCCTGGACGTCTCCATCTCCGTCGATATTTGATGATATTCTGGTAGATTAGATAATTCTATGGTCCGTACATCGGACCCAAACACTCGTACAACCACACTGGTTAGGTTTTACAAAAGTTAGTCCTTCACTCCACGGAACATCGGAGCGACTCCCGCGTGCAACATACTCGGCAAGTTCTACACAGATAGTCTTCGTTCCACGGAACATCGGAGCGACTCCCGCGTATAACCACACTCGGCAAGAACTACACAGATTGTCCTCGTTCCACGGAACATCGGAGTGACTCCCGCGTATAACCACACTCGGCAAGAACTACACAGATTGTCCTCGTTCCACGGAACACTGAACGATATATGCACCCGTCGCATCCCCACTCTTCATCCGACTTCTAGCTTGCGTGGTCTCCACTGATTGGCTGCTCTCTACGCGCTAGATCCCCACTCTGGCTCATTACACTCGGCGGGAGGGAGAAGTCGTTTTCCGTTCCATACATTCGCCTTTCCTTGACGCTGCGACCCAGGATTGCGTCATGCTTTCCGACAAGATTAAGCGTGTACTTGAATTCCCAGTGAGTCACATCTCTCGATATACCCTAACTGACGAAAACTCCGTAAAATTCCGCAATCACATAATTTTCTATGATATTGTCGTTCGTAATAATTTTCTTGATAGCGTTTTCTAAGACATAGAAAACCTATCTGAATGCTAATAATTTTTATAAAATGCTCCGAAAATACCTTAATAATAATTATAATAAATTAATAATAATAATAAATTAACATGAAAAATTCTCTTGGCTGAACAATTTGCCGCGTAAATAAATATAGAATGGCTTCCTACTGACTTATGCCAGTTGCATAAAAACCCCTCGAAAAACACGTTACATATTCGCCTCGGATCATCGGATGATTTACCGTGACGACGGTCCATTATCCGATTATCCCAGACACGTTAATAATCCCCATCCAAAATACATATTACATAAATGAAATCACCCTAAATTACAGATATATACACTCATAATTTTTCTTCACGCACTTTGCGTCAAAGTTTGTTGTCACTATGGATTGCACTTTGCAACCAGTCCAATGTTTTACATATAGAATAGTGTTCCACGGATATTTCCGCCTCTCAAATTTCTCTATGTTGGAGAAATAGACATAATTAATGTGTGAGCACTATGTATTTATGATGTCATATCACACGCATTGAAGGTGTTCTGATATATTTTTATCTCCATAGAACTTGCTAATTTCACTGGAGGTCCCTTCCTTATGGTGAAATTTAATCTCACTTAGCACTGAGCACACGATCACACTATTGTGGCAGTGCCTCGTGACCTTAATACTTAATCTCTCTTTAAAGTAGATTAAATTAATATTGACTTCTGAAAAAAAAACAGTAAATGCACATTATATATAACACCAAATATTTCTGTGCCGTAATCGCCCTGTCTTGTTAAGTTCCCGTAGACCATATTCTACTTAATACTAGTTCTCAACACAGACCATTTCTCCTCACACAAATAATACCTTTGTACAAATTACCTTAAATTACACACTTACAAATCTTACATGGCGAGGCCATAAACAGAAATCACGTGTGCTGATATGTATGAGTTTCATGAAGGACTGTCTCGCATTCTGATGGCCCATCTTTTGCCTCTTGGACGCCTTAAGCAAAAATACCCTGTTCAAGCGCTCACCCATCTCTAGGAGGCAAATGGGAATTCACCAGCGCTACCAAATTCTGGCCTTGGTGTATCGAGACATTTTAGTGCTCAAGAGCATCCGACAATCCCGTCATATTTCCCTGTACCTTAAAAACTCTCATTTACTTACATACTACCCCCCTGTGTGACTTCTGATACGCCTGCCTTGAAGACCATCTCCTCCCACGCACCAAATACCACACTTACTCATTTGATAGGCTGGCTCGCCAGCTAAACATCCTCACTATATGACACATACTTTCGGAGACTATGTATATTATACGTCCCGTATAATCTGTTTCCCTTACTATCCTCCAGCACATATGCTGTTTTCCCAATACGTTTGGAAAATATAAATGTTTCTGTGTCACCTGCCTCCAACCTTTCAAGTGGCTTCCTTTAAATGAACGTCATCACGTTGCCCTACTAGCATAATTCTCAGTGTCTGTAACGATGCCCTGTTGCTACTGTCCACACATGCACATATTAAAATACCGTCCTCTGCTTTAACCACAGGATAATCCCTACATAAATTAGTGTCCCTCGATAGCATGTCTGCAAGAATGTTATCTTTACCTTTAATATATTTTACTGTGAATTCGTATTCCTGCAGAGCAAGAATCCACCTACTAACTCTGTTAGAACTGAGTTTACAAGTCCTCATATACAGTAATGCATGGTGATCTGTGTGAATCTCAAATTTCCCCCCTACTAAATACATTCTAAATTTCCCTAAACTGAAAACAATACCTAAAAGCTCTAACTCAGTAATCGTGTATCTTATTAACCCTACTTTCATCTGGTGTTACACCTCTACTCGACACTCTATGACCTAAAAATGTCACTTCTGACTGACAGAATGACGACTTAGACAGCTTCAAAGTGAACCCTGCCTGATCTAACTTCTGAAAAACTATATCTAAATGACCTAGATGCTCCTCAAAACTGCGTGAACTAATTACCATATAATCTATGTAAATGGTTACAAACTCTCCTGTGTCATCCCCTAATGCGATGTTTAAAGCCCTAATTAAAGCTGCTGAACTACTCTTTAACCCATAAGGTGTTCTACAAAGTTGATAAAGGTTATATTTATGACTAAAAGCTGTAAATGGTCTATCTTCGTACATAAGTGGCACTTGCCAAAAACTGGAACTCAAATCTACACAAGTGAAATACTTCTTCCCCTCAAATGTTTGCATTAATTCCTCTATTGACATAGATTTCAGCTGATCTGAACTAATTCTACTGTTAACCAAACGAGCGTCTAAACAAATACGAACCGTGCCGTCGGTTTTGGGTACCGTGATCAAAGAATTAACATACGGACTGTTAGAGTGCTCAATAATCCCATCTTCAAGCATCTGGTTAATTTGTGCCTCAACTGCACTCTGATAAGCGAAAGGTACAGGATATCTATGTCCTGTGAATACTGACCTATCAATAAAGTTCAATGAATGTGTATAGCAATTGGCCATACCAATGCGATCCTCAAAAACTCTCCTATTACACAATAACACATCATAGAGCCGAACACATTGTTCCACCTCTATATTTCCCTGAAATGCAGCATCACGTAACGAGTCCTCTAGACTTCCGTTCGTAATCACACTGCCCACAAAACATGGAGAACCCCGCTCTACGGCTGGCGATATCTCATTTAAAGTACAAATCACACCTACAATACTACTCCTCTGAATATGGTCATTGAACGCTACTTCTACTTCAGAATCTCCCCATTTATATTTCAAACTCCCTACATCATAACATAAGTTACCAGACACTCTACTTAGCCACTCTGAACCCAAGATAACACTGAATACTAAATTTGGAATTACAAGGCAAATCTGCTTCTCTACATGATTACTATTAATTTTAATGTCCACTAAAACTTGCTTAGAAATTACTTTAGACCTCTTCCCAACAGCTGTGATAACAAAAGTGCTTTTAATTGGCATCTCCTCGAAATTTACTCCAGTTCCTTTCATTTTATCATAAAATGCACTACTTATGCAACTCTTCATACAACCACTATCAATTAAAACATCTGTGTACGCCTCGGACACGTTAAATTTAACTATGGGGCTCTTACTAACCACTTCCTGAATAATACCTTCATCACTTAGTTCATGTAATAATTCATTTCTCACATTTAGGTCATAGGGTTCCTGTATAATTGTATGGACAGGGCATGCTATAGACTGAGATTCTGACCTTACTTCGCAGCCTGGTTCGCGTTTAAAGAACCGCTACAGCTGGCCGTAGTACTACTAACCACTGAACTGGTCTGGTTGTTCTGGGCTGTGTTGTCATTGTTTGGCTGTATATTACTACCACTAGGCTGTCCTCTTCCTTGACCTCTATTCTGGTTGTAATTATTGTCATTATAATTTCTCCCTTGATTTCCCCTGAAATCATTGTTTCTCCCTTGATTTCCCCTGTATTCATTGTTCCTCCCTTGATTTCCCCTGAAATCATTGTTCCTCCCTTGATACTGATTACCATAGCCATTTCCTCTGTTCTGATTTAGCTGATTATTATTATTTCTATTTTGAGCGTTGGCCCCTTCGCCACCGTTCCCTTGAACTTCTTGATGCCTGGCTTCATTAGGTCTATTATTATTATTACCCTGGTTCCTATTGAAATTGTCCTCATAACCCCCTCTCCCTAGTGCATCAAATGTGCTTAACAAATTTTCTACTTGTGATATTGTATTTACATTCTGGATACAAGCACCTCCTTGATCCTATAGGGAAAGTGCCTAAGTAGCAACCTCACCACATCACTTTCCTCCTTCAACCCATCCAGATATTTACACACTAATACCTGCCCTAAAAAGTATTCGGTCATGGTGGAGCTTCCTTTAGGGTTATATTTACCACACACTACTCCCTCACGATGCTGCGACTGAATAACCTCATTCCAGAACTTTTCACAGAATCTATATATTTAAAACACTAAGCTGTTTTTTGTACACACGAGATTGTGAAAACGACTTAACCGATTGGCTTCGTAAGACATTCTAACGAAAGCTCTTGGCATGCAGATTTGCAGAGTTTCTTTAAAAGGAAAATATATGTTACGGTATATTTTTAAATGATTAAAGAAATATGTAATATTTGACACTCCCGCGCATGCGCACAATGGCCATTCTCAACAAGGAAAATGGCGATTCCGGTCGCGTCTAACTGAGATCTTTGTTCATGAGAATTAAAAAGGATCTCCAATAATGTTAGTTATGTTTTTACAATATGCATTGAAATAGAATTATATTAAATAAACCACGAATTGAAGGACATAAACTGCAGGTTGAGTGTGTATACTGGTTAGATAGCTTAATACTGCAATATCACATAGTTGTCTGGATGGCCAAGGGGATAAGCTTACTGGCCAGAAATTTGTATTATGCATGATCGAGAGGGTTCGATTCCCACCTCGGATATGTTTTTTTATTTTCGTTTTCTTCCATCCTACGATTGGTATTGCATTGTAGAAAGCTCTTGGCATGCAGCTTTGCAGAGTTTCTTTAAAAGGAAAATATATGTTACGGTATATTTTTAAATGATTAAAGAAATATGTAATATTTGACACTCCCGCGCATGCGCACAATGGCCTTTCTCAACAAGGAAAAAGGCGATTCCGGTCGCGTCTAACAGAGATCTTTGCTTATGAGAATTAAAAAGGGTCTCCAATAATGTTAGTTATGTTTTTACAATATGCATTGAAATAGAATTATATTAAATAAACCACGAATTGAAGGACATAAACTGCAGGTTGAGTGTGTATACTGGTTAGATAGCTTAATACTGCAGAGTCACACAGTTGTCTGGATAGCCAAGGGGATAAGGTTACTGCCCAGAGATTTGTATTATGCATGATCGAGAGGGTTCGATTCCCACTTCGGATATGTTTTTTTATTTTCGTTTTCTTCCTTCCTACGATTGGTATTGCATTGTAGAAACATATTTCACTTTTATCATTCCCGTCAAGTAACGAATTCTCTGTTCCCATCGAGAGGGTTCGATTCCCACCTCGGTTATGTTTTTTTTATTTTCGTTTTCTTCCATTCTACGATTGGTATTACATTGTAGAAACATATTTCACTTTTATCATTCTCGTCAAGTAACGAATTCTCTGTTCCCATCGAGAGGGTTCGATTCCCACCTCGGTTATGTTTTTTTATTTTCGTTTTCTTCCATTCTACGATTGGTATTACATTGTAGAAACATATTTCACTTTTATCATTCCCGTAAAGTAACGAATTCTCTGTTGCCATCTTTTGCATGGTCGAGAGGGTTCGATTCCCACCTCGGATATGTTTTTTTTTTGTTTTCTTCCTTCCTACGATTGGTATTACAGTGTAGAAACATATTTCACTTTTATCATTCCTGTAAAGTAACGAATTCTCTGTTGCCATTTAAAACATCTATATATTTAAAACACTAAGCTGTTTTTTGTACACACGAGATTGTGAAAACGACTTAACCGATTGGCTTCGTAAGACATTCTAACGAAAGCTCTTGGCATGCAGATTTGCAGAGTTTCTTTAAAAGGAAAATATATGTTACGGTATATTTTTAAATGATTAAAGAAATATGTAATATTTGACACTCCCGCGCATGCGCACAATGGCCTTTCTCAACAAGGAAAATGGCGATTCCGGTCGCGTCTAACTGAGATCTTTGTTCATGAGAATTAAAAAGGATCTCCAATAATGTTAGTTATGTTTTTACAATATGCATTGAAATAGAATTATATTAAATAAACCACGAATTGAAGGACATAAACTGCAGGTTGAGTGTGTATACTGGTTAGATAGCTTAATACTGCAATATCACATAGTTGTCTGGATGGCCAAGGGGATAAGCTTACTGGCCATAAATTTGTATTATGCATGATCGAGAGGGTTCGATTCCCACCTCGGATATGTTTTTTTATTTTCGTTTTCTTCCTTCCTACGATTGGTATTGCATTGTAGAAAGCTCTTGGCATGCAGCTTTGCAGAGTTTCTTTAAAAGGAAAATATATGTTACGGTATATTTTTAAATGATTAAAGAAATATGTAATATTTGACACTCCCGCGCATGCGCACAATGGCCTTTCTCAACAAGGAAAATGGCGATTCCGGTCGCGTCTAAATGGACACGATAACTGCCGTAATTTTGCACCAATTACTTCGAATTTTTTACCGAAGATGTATACCTATAAAATCTCGGTCGAGTTCGTTACTGGGCTAAATCGGTCGAAGGGGGTGAAAATGGGGGGCTTTTTTCGAAAAAGTGAAATTTCGCTATAACTCTCTTAATACGTGCAATATCGAATCCATTCAAAGTTCATAATATGTGTCGGATAAGTGCCAAAAATTTATGTCAAATAAGATTTTTGATAGCACCAACCATTGACCAAAGGGGTGGAAAAAAGTGGGTTTTTCGGGAAACATTAATCATATCTCTCTTAATAGGCACAATATCAAAACCGTACAAAATGGACAATATTCCCCTAATAATTACCTAAAACTTTTGTCTGAAAGAATTTTTGATATGACCCACCATTACGCCAAGGGACGAGAAAAATGATTTCGGAATTATAAGAAAATGCCAAGAGCTATCAGTGGTTGCCATGGCAACACTACTAAATTGATGAGGCATGGACCATCAGACGTTGCCATGACAACGCACTTGCACGAGATCAGATTCAGTATTTCCATCTGATTAAGTGGTTGGTTGGTTGGTTCTTAAGTTTAGGGGCTGCGACAACGCGGTCATGTAGCCCCGTGTACTTTGGGTGTGTGTAGAATCTGTCTGATAACCGGTGTTAATTGTGATGACTGTATTAGTGTGTGTTATCTGTTTGTTAATTTAAGTACTGCAACTAACAATTTTTCAGATAGTTCCTACTTTTGCCGCCAAGCGCCACTGTCAACGACTACGAGGCCAAGTTCAGAACTGAGCTACTAGACGCCGCCGCAGTCGGCTCTTGGCAACGAACATAGAAACCTAAGAGCGTTGTATACATTCTTAACCTATCCAATTTAGCTTCACACAGGTGCAATTAGTGGAAGGATCTTTAACATGCCATAAATCTATGACATGGGACCGCCGGCTTTACTTCCCCTCCGAAGGAAGGCATACTGAGGGATATTTAACGCTCTTAAAAAATCCGACGGCTTCGGCCGGGTTTGAACCCGGTATCTTGGGCATAGAAGCTCAGCATGTTACCGACTACGCCACCAAAGCCGCCTGATAAAGTGGGAAGCGGCTTCGGTGACGTAACTGGTAGCATGCTGAATGTCTATGCCCAATGTCGCGGTTTCAAAGCCGGCCGAAGTCGTCGGATTTTCTAAGAGCACTAGAATCCCTCAGTATGCTTTCCTTTGGAGGGGAAGTTCCAACGTTCGTTGCGAGTTGATGGTTGGGGTGGCATCTAGTAGCCAAGTTCACAGCTAGGTGTCGTTGACGGTTGTACCTGGTAGCAACATTAGGAACTACTGCTTGAAATTGACCGTCTGCAGTACTTACATGAATTAAGACTAATACAGCCATTACAATTCACACCGTGTATCAGACAGATTCTACACTCACCCAAAGTACACGGGGTTAGATGACCACGTTGTCGCAGCCCCTAAACTGAGGAACCAACCAGAGGTAGATTTCGTTAGAAAGCTAACTATTGCAATGGGTACCATGTTTCGACTTCCGGAAAATTTCGACATATCTTCGCGTTTCACATCCCCAGGCCCCAAAACCACCGTCAGTTCAAAAGTTATATATAATTTATGTATGTATATGTATATCAGTTTATTGTGGACACGATAACTGCCGTAATTTTGTACCAATCACTTTGAATTTTTTACCGAATACGTATACCTATAAAATCTCGGTCGAGTTCGTTACTGGGCTAAATCGGTCGTTGGGGGGTGAAAATGGGGGGCTTTTTATTTTTCGAAAAAGTGAAATATTGCTATAACTCTCTTAATATGTGAAATATCGAATCCGTTCAACATTCATACTATGTGTCGGATAAAGCCCAAAAATGTATGTTTGAAGAGTTTTTTTTATAGCACCAACCATTGACCAAAGGGGTGGGAAAAAGTGGGTTTTTCGGGAAACATTAATCATATCTCTCTTAATAGGCACAATATCAAAACCGTACAAAATGGACAATATTCCCATAATAATTACCTAAAACTTTTGTCTGAAAGAATTTTTGATATAACCCACCATTATGCCAAGGGATGAGAAAAATAATTTCGGAATTATAAGAAAATGCCAAGACCTATCAGTGGTTGCCATGGCAACACTACTAAATTGATGAGGGATGAGCCATCAGACGTTGCCAAGATAACGCACTTGCACGAGATCAGATTCAGATTTCCATCTAAGTGTGAAGCGGCTTCGGTGACGTAACTGGTAGCATGCTGAATGTTTATGCCCAAGGTCGCGAGTTCAAAGCCGGCCGAAGTCGTCGGATTTTCTAAGAGCGCCAAAAATCCCTCAGTATGCTTTCCTTTGGAGGGGAAGTTCCAACGTTCGTTGCGAGTTGCTGGTTGCGGTGGCATCTAGTAGCCAAGTTCACAGCTAGGTGTCGTTGACGGTAGTACCTGGTAGCAACATTAGTAACTACTGCTTGAAATTGACCGTCTGCAGTCCTTACCTGAATTACAGACTAATACAGCCATCCCAAAGTACACGGGGTTACATGACCGCGTTGTCGCAGCCCCTAAACTGAGGAACCAACCAAAATCTCTGCGGTAGATATAATTTTGCGTGAAGAAGTAACAGACCGTTACATAGTTGCACATCAGTGTCGAAACCTAGCATAAGGACAGTGTGACCACAAGTATAAAAATGGACCCCAAATGACAAGAAGGTTACCGTTCCCATAAGACAATAAAATGTTTAAAATAAGCATAAAATGACGAAAAACAAAGTTAATTAAGCTCCAATTATAAAATACCTTCTCGCATTAAATGAGGTCTGATCCTTCTACGAAAATCTGCATATTCTGCCTATTTTCGCCTATCCCCAAGTTTGTCCGGTGAAATCTACCTCCGCCTTCCGGCGTGCCGAGAGGACTTTTTACAATATGCATTGAAATAGAATTATATTAAATAAACCACGAATTGAAGGACATAAACTGCAGGTTGAGTGTGTATACTGGTTAGATAGCTTAATACTGCAGAGTCACACAGTTGTCTGGATAGCCAAGGGGATAAGGTTACTGCCCAGAGATTTGTATTATGCATGATCGAGAGGGTTCGATTCCCACTTCGGATGTTTTTTTATTTTCGTTTTCTTCCTTCCTACGATTGGTATTGCATTGTAGAAACATATTTCACTTTTATCATTCCCGTCAAGTAACGAATTCTCTGTTCCCATCGAGAGGGTTCGATTCCCACCTCGGTTATGTTTTTTTATTTTCGTTTTCTTCCATTCTACGATTGGTATTACATTGTAGAAACATATTTCACTTTTATCATTCCCTTCAAGTAACGAATTCTCTGTTCCCATCGAGAGGGTTCGATTCCCAACTCGGTTATGTTTTTTTTATTTTCGTTTTCTTCCATTCTACGATTGGTATTACATTGTAGAAACATATTTCACTTTTATCATTCCCGTAAAGTAACGAATTCTCTGTTGCCATCTTTTGCATGGTCGAGAGGGTTCGATTCCCACCTCGGATATGTTTTTTTTTTTGTTTTCTTCCTTCCTACGATTGGTATTACAGTGTAGAAACATATTTCACTTTTATCATTCCTGTAAAGTAACGAATTCTCTGTTGCCATTTAAAACATCTATATATTTAAAACACTAAGCTGTTTTTTGTACACACGAGATTGTGAAAACGACTTAACCGATTGGCTTCGTAAGACATTCTAACGAAAGCTCTTGGCATGCAGATTTGCAGAGTTTCTTTAAAAGGAAAATATATGTTACGGTATATTTTTAAATGATTAAAGAAATATGTAATATTTGACACTCCCGCGCATGCGCACAATGGCCTTTCTCAACAAGGAAAATGGCGATTCCGGTCGCGTCTAACTGAGATCTTTGTTCATGAGAATTAAAAAGGATCTCCAATAATGTTAGTTATGTTTTTACAATATGCATTGAAATAGAATTATATTAAATAAACCACGAATTGAAGGACATAAACTGCAGGTTGAGTGTGTATACTGGTTAGATAGCTTAATACTGCAATATCACATAGTTGTCTGGATGGCCAAGGGGATAAGCTTACTGGCCAGAAATTTGTATTATGCATGATCGAGAGGGTTCGATTCCCACCTCGGATATGCTTTTTTATTTTCGTTTTCTTCCTTCCTGCGATTGGTATTGCATTGTAGAAAGCTCTTGGCATGCAGCTTTGCAGAGTTTCTTTAAAAGGAAAATATATGTTACGGTATATTTTTAAATGATTAAAGAAATATGTAATATTTGACACTCCCGCGCATGCGCACAATGGCATTTCTCAACAAGGAAAATGGCGATTCCGGTCGCGTCTAACTGAGATCTTTGCTTATGAGAATTAAAAAGGGTCTGCAATAATGTTAGTTATGTTTTTACAATATGCATTGAAATAGAATTATATTAAATAAACCACGAATTGAAGGACATAAACTGCAGGTTGAGTGTGTATACTGGTTAGATATCTTAATACTGCAGAGTCACACAGTTGTCTGGATAGCCAAGGGGATAAGGTTACTGCCCAGAGATTTGTATTATGCATGATCGAGAGGGTTCGATTCCCACTTCGGATATGTTTTTTATTTTCGTTTTCTTCCTTCCTACGATTGGTATTGCATTGTAGAAACATATTTCACTTTTATCATTCCCGTCAAGTAACGAATTCTCTGTTCCCATCGAGAGGGTTCGATTCCCACCTCGGTTATGTTTTTTTTATTTTCGTTTTCTTCCATTCTACGATTGGTATTACATTGTAGAAACATATTTCACTTTTATCATTCCCTTCAAGTAACGAATTCTCTGTTCCCATCGAGAGGGTTCGATTCCCACCTCGGTTATGTTTTTTTTATTTTCGTTTTCTTCCATTCTACGATTGGTATTACATTGTAGAAACATATTTCACTTTTATCATTCCCGTAAAGTAACGAATTCTCTGTTGCCATCTTTTGCATGGTCGAGAGGGTTCGATTCCCACCTCGGATATGTTTTTTTTTGTTTTCTTCCTTCCTACGATTGGTATTACAGTGTAGAAACATATTTCACTTTTATCATTCCTGTAAAGTAACGAATTCTCTGTTGCCATTTAAAACATCTATCTATATATTTAAAACACTAAGCTGTTTTTTGTACACACGAGATTGTGAAAACGACTTAACCGATTGGCTTCGTAAGACATTCTAACGAAAGCTCTTGGCATGCAGATTTGCAGAGTTTCTTTAAAAGGAAAATATATGTTACGGTATATTTTTAAATGATTAAAGAAATATGTAATATTTGTCACTCCCGCGCATGCGTACAATGGCCTTTCTCAACAAGGAAAATGGCGATTCCGGTCGCGTCTAACTGAGATCTTTGTTCATGAGAATTAAAAAGGATCTCCAATAATGTTAGTTATGTTATTACAATGTGCATTGAAATAGAATTATATTAAATAAACCACGAATTGAAAGACATAAACTGCAGGTTGAGTGTGTATACTGGTTAGATAGCTTAATACTGGAGTGGAACATAGTTGTCTGGATGGCTAAGGGGATAAGGTTACTGGCCTGAAATTTGTATTATTCATGATCGAGAGGGTTCGATTCCCACCTCGGATATGTTTTTTTATTTTCATTTTCTTCCTTCCTACGATTGGTATTGCATTGTAGAAAGCTCTTGGCATGCAGATTTGCAGAGTTTCTTTAAAAGGAAAATATATGTTACGGTATATTTTTATATGATTAAAGAAATATGTAATATTTGACACTCTCGCGCATGCGCACAATGGCCTTTCTCAACAAGGAAAATGGCGATTCCGGTCGCGTCTAACTGAGATCTTTGTTTATGAGAATTAAAAAGGGTCTCCAATAATGTTAGTTATGTTTTTACAATATGCATTGAAATAGAATTATATTAAATAAACCACGAATTGAAGGACATAAAGTGCAGGTTGAGTGTGTATACTGGTTAGATAACTTAATACTGCAGTGTCACATAGTTGTCTGGTTGGCCGAGGGGATAAGGTTACTGGCCAGAAATTTGTATTATGCATGATCGAGAGGGTTCGATCCCACTTCGGATATGTTTTTTTATTTTCGTTTTCTTCCTTCCTACGATTGGTATTGCATTGTAGAAACATATTTCACTTTTATCATTCCCGTCAAGTAACGAATTCTCTGTTCCCATCGAGAGGGTTCGATTCCCACCTCGGTTATGTTTTTTTATTTTCGTTTTCTTCCTTCCTACGATTGGTATTACATTGTAGAAACATATTTCACTTTTATCATTCCCGTAAAGTAACGAATTCTCTGTTGCCATCCTTTGCATGGTCGAGAGGGTTCGATTCCCACCTCGGATACGTTTATTTATTTTCATTTTCTTCCTTCCTACGATTGGTATTACATTGTAGAGATATATTTCACTTTTTCATTCCCGTAAAGTAACGAATTCTCTGTTGCCATCCTTTGCATGGTTCGATTCCCACCTCGGATATGTTTTTTTTTGTTTTCTTCCTTCCTACGATTGGTATTAGAGTGTAGAAACATATTTCACTTTTATCATTCCTGTAAAGTAACGAATTCTCTGTTGCCATCTATATATTTAAAACACTAAGCTGTTTTTTGTACACACGAGATTGTGAAAACGACTTAACCGATTGGCTTCGTAAGACATTCTAACGAAAGCTCTTGGCATGCAGATTTGCAGAGTTTCTTTAAAAGGAAAATATATGTTACGGTATATTTTTAAATGATTAAAGAAATATGTAATATTTGTCACTCCCGCGCATGCGCACAATGGCCTTTCTCAACAAGGAAAATGGCGATTCCGGTCGCGTCTAACTGAGATCTTTGTTCATGAGAATTAAAAAGGATCTCCAATAATGTTAGTTATGTTATTACAATGTGCATTGAAATAGAATTATATTAAATAAACCACGAATTGAAAGACATAAACTGCAGGTTGAGTGTGTATACTGGTTAGATAGCTTAATACTGGAGTGAAACATAGTTGTCTGGATGGCTAAGGGGATAAGGTTACTGGCCTGAAATTTGTATTATGCATGATCGAGAGGGTTCGATTCCCACCTCGGATATGTTTTTTTATTTTCATTTTCTTCCTTCCTACGATTGGTATTGCATTGTAGAAAGCTCTTGGCATGCAGATTTGCAGAGTTTCTTTAAAAGGAAAATATATGTTACGGTATATTTTTAAATGATTAAAGAAATATGTAATATTTGACACTCTCGCGCATGCGCACAATGGCCTTTCTCAACAAGGAAAATGGCGATTCCGGTCGCGTCTAACTGAGATCTTTGTTTATGAGAATTAAAAAG
Organism: Meconema thalassinum; assembly: GCA_946902985.2. Taxonomy (NCBI): domain Eukaryota; kingdom Metazoa; phylum Arthropoda; class Insecta; order Orthoptera; family Tettigoniidae; genus Meconema; species Meconema thalassinum. The sequence goes on along the minus strand of OX336394.1, from coordinate 361,462,548 downwards.
GGTCTCCAATAATGTTAGTTATGTTTTTACAATATGCATTGAAATAGAATTATATTAAATAAACCACGAATTGAAGGACATAAAGTGCAGGTTGAGTGTGTATACTGGTTAGATAACTTAATACTGCAGTGTCACATAGTTGTCTGGTTGGCCGAGGGGATAAGGTTACTGGCCAGAAATTTGTATTATGCATGATCGAGAGGGTTCGATCCCACTTCGGATATGTTTTTTTATTTTCGTTTTCTTCCTTCCTACGATTGGTATTGCATTGTAGAAACATATTTCACTTTTATCATTCCCGTCAAGTAACGAATTCTCTGTTCCCATCGAGAGGGTTCGATTCCCACCTCGGTTATGTTTTTTTATTTTCGTTTTCTTCCTTCCTACGATTGGTATTACATTGTAGAAACATATTTCACTTTTATCATTCCCGTAAAGTAACGAATTCTCTGTTGCCATCCTTTGCATGGTCGAGAGGGTTCGATTCCCTCCTCGGATACGTTTATTTATTTTCATTTTCTTCCTTCCTACGATTGGTATTACATTGTAGAGATATATTTCACTTTTTCATTCCCGTAAAGTAACGAATTCTCTGTTGCCATCCTTTGCATGGTCGAGAGGGTTCGATTCCCACCTCGGATATGGTTTTTTTTTGTTTTCTTCCTTCCTACGATTGGTATTAGAGTGTAGAAACATATTTCACTTTTATCATTCCTGTAAAGTAACGAATTCTCTGTTGCCATATATATTTAAAACACTAATGTATTTTTTGTACACACGAGATTTTGAAAACGACTTAACCGATTGGCTTCGTATGGCATTCTAACGAAAGCTCTTGGCATGCAGATTTGCAGTGTGTCTTTAAAAGGAAAATATATGTTACGGTATATTTTTATATGTTTAAGGAAAAAGGTATTATATGTGGCAATTGCGCGTTGCCACAATTGCGTTTCTTCCTGAGAGAAATGGCGGATAAAAGATTCACCGTATCGTAGTGTGATCTTTGTTTATGAGAATTGAAAAGGGAAATATCGCTTATGTTGTATCCCGATATATACTGGAATAGAATCATGAAATAAGGGAAATATTGATGAACTGTAACTGGCAGTTGAGTGCGTTTGTTGTTTACGTCACTTAATATTGCACTCTAATTTCGTTGTCTGGGTGGCTCAGCGGCTAACATTGTGGACAACGAAATTGATTATGCATCGTCGAAGGAGTTTGATTCCCACCTCAGACATGTAATTCTATTTCCCAATTATTCTATCTTGCAATTGGTATTACATTGTCTAAACATATGTTACGTTTATTATTCCCGTAAGGTAAGAAATTCTCCATGATTTACGTTGCCAGATACTTTTAAATTGAAAATGAAAATCGGCACAATCGCTTCGCCTTGAGAGAAAATTGTCGAACATAATTCATTTGATGGACTCAGACATCGTGGTCACTCAGCCCTGTCTACTTTGGTGTGTGAGTGTAAACCTTTCTCTGATAACCTGTGTTAATGTGATGGCTGTATTGATGTGTGCATTTGTAATTAGTATGGGGAATAGGGAGTTGAGAATCATGAAATAAGGGAAATATTGATGAACTGTAACTGGCAGTTAAGTGCGTTTGTTGTTTACGTCTCTTAATATTGCACTCGAATTTCGTTGTCTGGGTGGCTCAGCGGCTAACATTGTGGACAACGAAATTGATTATGCATCGTCGAAGGAGTTTGATTCCCACCTCAGACATGTAATTCTATTTCCCAATTATTCTATCTTGCAATTGGTATTACATTGTCTAAACATATGTTAGGCTACGTTTATTATTCCCGTAAGGTAAGGAATTCTCCATGATTTACGTTCCCAGATACTTTTAAATTATTAAATAAATATCGGCACAATCGCTTCGCCTTGAGAGAAAATTGTCGAACATAATTCATTTGATGGACTCAGACATCGTGGTCACTCAGCCCCGTCTACTTTGGTGTGTGAGTGTAAACCTTTCTCTGATAACCTGTGTTAATGTGATGGCTGTATTGATGTGTGCATTTGTAATTAGTATGGGGAATCGAGAGTTGACGACTGAGGCTTTAAGTTAGGAACTATCCCGGTATTTGCCTGGAGTGGAAGTGGGAAACTACGGAAAACCACATCCAAGGTTGTTGAGATGGGAATCAAATTTTGCTCTTCTTAGGTTTGCCTCAAGAGTGCGCCCCGTTCCAGCCCTCAGACCAGAATTAAATTTCTTGGCAGAGCAGGGATCGAACCTGGAATCTGGGGCGATAGCTCAGAATGTAGCCTTAAGACTGGGCTTCCCTGTGTTAATACGATCTTTGAAAAACACTGAACATATAATTCTAAAACTCCCTCCATTACGGTGGCTGGCGAAGTGAGTCCATGCTCATTCCAGTAGTGGCGAAGTGATTCTATGCTCCCTTGCATAATTTACTGTCATGGAAATGCAAAGTATTGTACCTTCAACAGGTGATGGAAATTGATTATTTAGAGCAGTTTCATTCTGTTTATTTCAAAATGAAGTTCGTCATCCTGAGTTGCGTTTGCAAGCAAATTGCAAAAATTGCAAGGATTTTATTATTGGCGATCAGTCTCATCGCATTCTCATCAGCAACCAACTTGAGAATGGAAGTCTCTGAACTTAGTTGTATAAGTGAATATTGTTGTTTATTGATTATTTTTTTAGAGTACATAACAATGAGTCTAACCACGCAGTTGATTTTGGCAATGGAAGTAAGTTATTATTTGCTATTTAATATTTGGCAGCTGCGTTGATGCAGGCCACTATAGTGTTATTTAATAAGCTATGACGTTAATTTGGGGAGAAATGCTGCTATAAATAAACCCATTTTACGAAATAGAACATTAGCCGCAAACAAGTGGGAAATCGGAGAAAAATACGAAGCCACTTTTAAACTCCAATATGAATACGGCATTTCAGATACAATTCCAGATACTATACCGTTACAGTGTAGGGTCCTTGACGAACAAATTTAAACATTGTTCTGCACTGTATTTCTCTTGAGAGAAATCTTCACTTGGTTACTTTGAGCTTTGCTGTTGTAATGTAAAATTAATCTGACTAAATATAAAACATTTGACATGCTGCAACAATTATTTTTCACTGGAGATGATATCTCAAGGAATTTCAGAGAGACTAATCGGCAGTACAATGCTATGTCCTTCGTTTCATTTGGTGCCAATGTTACTGTGCCACACCCATACGGTCCACATTGTTTTAAGATGTATGGAGGTGCACATCATCGCATTTCTTCGTTATATTCCAAAATTATATGTGACGGTTTGCGGCCAGTTTTATTAGACTCCTCAGAGTTCTTGAATTCCTTGGAACTAAATGACTTGCCTCCACATATTCCAAACGCTTGAACCGTTATGCTGCTTAGAAATCTGAACGTTTCCCAAGGGCTCCTAAATGCAACCATATTGCTTGGATTTGGAAATAATAAGTGCAGTTAAAATTAGGCAGAGAGGTTGAATCCTTCTACTTGATTTAACAGCATCCGATAAAACACTATCATTTTGTTTTAAGAGGCAATATTTTCCAATTTATTTGGCATACTCTGTCACAATCAATGAAGCTCAAGGGAAAACTCTGGAACGTATAGGTCTCAATTTGCCTCATCAATTTTTCAGTCATGGCCAGCAGTATTTTGCAATGTTGAGAGTGCAATCTTTTGACGCCCTTATAGTTTCAATAGAGCCAAAAAATCATCGTACAAAGAATATACAGTAGGCCTACATAAGAAAATGCTTCAGTAAATATTTTTCTATTGACCGTCATTTTTGACGGGTTTCAGCTAGTATATATTTAAAACACTAAGGTATTTTTTGTACACACGAGATTTTGAAAACGACTTAACCGATTGGCTTCGTATGGCATTCTAACGAAAGCTCTTGGCATGCAGATTTGCAGTGTGCCTTTAAAAGGAAAATATATGTTACGGTATATTTTTATATGTTTAAAGAAAAAGGTAATATATGTGGCAATTGCGCGTTGCCACAATTGCGTTTCTTCATGAGAGAAATGGCGGATAAAAGATCCACCGTATCGTAGTGTGATCTTTGTTTATGAGAATTGAAAAGGGAAATATCGCTTATGTTGTATCCCGATATATACTGGAATAGAATCATGAAATAAGGGAAATATTGATGAACTGTAACTGGCAGTTGAGTGCGTTTGTTGTTTACGTCACTTAATATTGCACTCTAATTTCGTTGTCTGGGTGGCTCAGCGGCTAACATTGTGGACAACGAAATTGATTATGCATCGTCGAAGGAGTTTGATTCCCACCTCAGACATGTAATTCTATTTCCCAATTATTCTATCTTGCAATTGGTATTACATTGTCTAAACATATGTTACGTTTATTATTCCCGTAAGGTAAGAAATTCTCCATGATTTACGTTGCCAGATACTTTTAAATTGAAAATGAAAATCGGCACAATCGCTTCGCCTTGAGAGAAAATTGTCGAACATAATTCATTTGATGGACTCAGACATCGTGGTCACTCAGCCCTGTCTACTTTGGTGTGTGAGTGTAAACCTTTCTCTGATAACCTGTGTTAATGTGATGGCTGTATTGATGTGTGCATTTGTAATTAGTATGGGGAATAGGGAGTTGAGAATCATGAAATAAGGGAAATATTGATGAACTGTAACTGGCAGTTAAGTGCGTTTGTTGTTTACGTCTCTTAATATTGCACTCGAATTTCGTTGTCTGGGTGGCTCAGCGGCTAACATTGTGGACAACGAAATTGATTATGCATCGTCGAAGGAGTTTGATTCCCACCTCAGACATGTAATTCTATTTCCCAATTATTCTATCTTGCAATTGGTATTACATTGTCTAAACATATGTTACGTTTATTATTCCCGTAAGGTAAGGAATTCTCCATGATTTACGTTCCCAGATACTTTTAAATTATTAAATAAATATCGGCACAATCGCTTCGCCTTGAGAGAAAATTGTCGAACATAATTCATTTGATGGACTCAGACATCGTGGTCACTCAGCCCCGTCTACTTTGGTGTGTGAGTGTAAACCTTTCTCTGATAACCTGTGTTAATGTGATGGCTGTATTGATGTGTGCATTTGTAATTAGTATGGGGAATCGAGAGTTGACGACTGAGGCTTTAAGTTAGGAACTATCCCGGTATTTGCCTGGAGTGGAAGTGGGAAACTACGGAAAACCACATCCAAGGTTGTTGAGATGGGAATCAAATTTTGCTCTTCTTAGGTTTGCCTCAAGAGTGCGCCCCGTTCCAGCCCTCAGACCAGAATTAAATTTCTTGGCAGAGCAGGGATCGAACCTGGAATCTGGGGCGATAGCTCAGAATGTAGCCTTAAGACTGGGCTTCCCTGTGTTAATACGATCTTTGAAAAACACTGAACATATAATTCTAAAACTCCCTCCATTACGGTGGCTGGCGAAGTGAGTCCATGCTCATTCCAGTAGTGGCGAAGTGATTCTATGCTCCCTTGCATAATTTACTGTCATGGAAATGCAAAGTATTGTACCTTCAACAGGTGATGGAAATTGATTATTTAGAGCAGTTTCATTCTGTTTATTTCAAAATGAAGTTCGTCATCCTGAGTTGCGTTTGCAAGCAAATTGCAAAAATTGCAAGGATTTTATTATTGGCGATCAGTCTCATCGCATTCTCATCAGCAACCAACTTGAGAATGGAAGTCTCTGAACTTAGTTGTATAAGTGAATATTGTTGTTTATTGATTATTTTTTTTAGAGTACATAACAATGAGTCTAACCACGCAGTTGATTTTGGCAATGGAAGTAAGTTATTATTTGCTATTTAATATTTGGCAGCTGCGTTGATGCAGGCCACTATAGTGTTATTTAATAAGCTATGACGTTAATTTGGGGAGAAATGCTGCTATAAATAAACCCATTTTACGAAATAGAACATTAGCCGCAAACAAGTGGGAAATCGGAGAAAAATACGAAGCCACTTTTAAACTCCAATATGAATACGGCATTTCAGATACAATTCCAGATACTATACCGTTACAGTGTAGGGTCCTTGACGAACAAATTTAAACATTGTTCTGCACTGTATTTCTCTTGAGAGAAATCTTCACTTGGTTACTTTGAGCTTTGCTGTTGTAATGTAAAATTAATCTGACTAAATATAAAACATTTGACATGCTGCAACAATTATTTTTCACTGGAGATGATATCTCAAGGAATTTCAGAGAGACTAATCGGCAGTACAATGCTATGTCCTTCGTTTCATTTGGTGCCAATGTTACTGTGCCACACCCATACGGTCCACATTGTTTTAAGATGTATGGAGGTGCACATCATCGCATTTCTTCGTTATATTCCAAAATTATATGTGACGGTTTGCGGCCAGTTTTATTAGACTCCTCAGAGTTCTTGAATTCCTTGGAACTAAATGACTTGCCTCCACATATTCCAAACGCTTGAACCGTTATGCTGCTTAGAAATCTGAACGTTTCCCAAGGGCTCCTAAATGCAACCATATTGCTTGGATTTGGAAATAATAAGTGCAGTTAAAATTAGGCAGAGAGGTTGAATCCTTCTACTTGATTTAACAGCATCCGATAAAACACTATCATTTTGTTTTAAGAGGCAATATTTTCCAATTTATTTGGCATACTCTGTCACAATCAATGAAGCTCAAGGGAAAACTCTGGAACGTATAGGTCTCAATTTGCCTCATCAATTTTTCAGTCATGGCCAGCAGTATTTTGCAATGTTGAGAGTGCAATCTTTTGACGCCCTTATAGTTTCAATAGAGCCAAAAAATCATCGTACAAAGAATATACAGTAGGCCTACATAAGAAAATGCTTCAGTAAATATTTTTCTATTGACCGTCATTTTTGACGGGTTTCAGCTAGTATATATTTAAAACACTAAGGTATTTTTTGTACACACGAGATTTTGAAAACGACTTAACCGATTGGCTTCGTATGGCATTCTAACGAAAGCTCTTGGCATGCAGATTTGCAGTGTGCCTTTAAAAGGAAAATATATGTTACGGTATATTTTTATATGTTTAAAGAAAAAGGTAATATATGTGGCAATTGCGCGTTGCCACAATTGCGTTTCTTCATGAGAGAAATGGCGGATAAAAGATCCACCGTATCGTAGTGTGATCTTTGTTTATGAGAATTGAAAAGGGAAATGTCGCTTATGTTGTATCCCGATATATACTGGAATAGAATCATGAAATAAGGGAAATATTGATGAACTGTAACTGGCAGTTGAGTGCGTTTGTTGTTTACGTCACTTAATATTGCACTCCAATTTCGTTGTCTGGGTGGCTCAGCGGCTAACATTGTGGACAACGAAATTGATTATGCATCGTCGAAGGAGTTTGATTCCCACCTCAGACATGTAATTTTATTTCCCAATTATTCTATCTTGCAATTGGTATTACATTGTCTAAACATATGTTACGTTTATTATTCCCGTAAGGTAAGGAATTCTCCATGATTTACGTTGCCAGATACTTTTAAATTATTAAATAAAAATCGGCACAATCGCTTCGCCTTGAGAGAAAATTGTCGAACATAATTCATTTGATGGACTCAGACATCGTAGTCACTCAGCCCCATCTACTTTGGTGTGTGAGTGTAAACCTTTCTCTGATAACCTGTGTTAATGTGATGGCTGTATTGATGTGTGCATTTGTAATTAGTATGGGGAATAGGGAGTTGAGAATCATGAAATAAGGGAAATATTGATGAACTGTAACTGGCAGTTAAGTGCGTTTGTTGTTTACGTCTCTTAATATTGCACTCTAATTTCGTTGTCTGGGTGGCTCAGCGGCTAACATTGTGGACAACGAAATTGATTATGCATCGTCGAAGGAGTTTGATTCCCACCTCAGACATGTAATCTATTTCCCAATTATTCTATCTTGCAATTGGTATTACATTGTCTAAACATATGTTACGTTTATTATTCCCGTAAGGTAAGGAATTCTCCATGATTTACGTTCCCAGATACTTTTAAATTATTAAATAAATATCGGCACAATCGCTTCGCCTTGAGAGAAAATTGTCGAACATAATTCATTTGATGGACTCAGACATCGTGGTCACTCAGCCCCGTCTACTTTGGTGTGTGAGTGTAAACCTTTCTCTGATAACCTGTGTTAATGTGATGGCTGTATTGATGTGTGCATTTGTAATTAGTATGGGGAATGGAGAGTTGACGACTGAGGCTTTAAGTTAGGAACTATCCCGGTATTTGCCTGGAGTGGAAGTGGGAAACCACGGAAAACCTCATCCAAGATTGTTGAGATGGGAATCAAATTTTGCTCTTCTTAGTTTTGCCTCAAGAGTGCGCCCCGTTCCAGCTCTCAGACCAGAATTAAATTTCTTGGCAGAGCAGGGATCGAACCTGGAATCTGGGGCGATAGCTCAGAATGTAGCCTTAAGACTGGGCTTCCCTGTGTTAATACGATCTTTGAAAAACACTGAACATATAATTCTAAAACTCCCTCCATTACGGAGGCTGGCGAAGTGAGTCCATGCTCATTCCAGTAGTGGCGAAGTGATTCTATGCTCCCTTGCATAATTTACTGTCATGGAAATGCAAAGTATTGTACCTTCAACAGGTGATGGAAATTGATTATTTAGAGCAGTTTCATTCTGTTTATTTCAAAATGAAGTTCGTCATCCTGAGTTGCGTTTGCAAGCAAATTGCAAAAATTGCAAGGATTTTATTATTGGCGATCAGTCTCATCGCATTCTCATCAGCAACCAACTTGAGAATGGAAGTCTCTGAACTTAGTTGTAAAAGTGAATATTGTTGTTTATTGATTATTTTTTTAGAGTACATAACAATGAGTCTAACCACGCAGTTGATTTTGGCAATGGAAGTAAGTTATTATTTGCTATTTAATATTTGGCAGCTGCGTTGATGCAGGCCACTATAGTGTTATTTAATAAGCTATGACGTTAGTTTGGGGAGAAATGCTGCTATAAATAAACCCATTTTACGAAATAGAACATTAGCCGCAAACAAGTGGGAAATCGGAGAAAAATACGAAGCCACTTTTAAACTCCAATATGAATACGGCATTTCAGATACAATTCCAGATACTATACCGTTACAGTGTAGGGTCCTTGACGAACAAATTTAAACATTGTTCTGCACTGTATTTCTCTTGAGAGAAATCTTCACTTGGTTACTTTGACCTTTGCTGTTGTAATGTAAAATTAATCTGACTAAATATAAAACATTTGACATGCTGCAACAATTATTTTTCACTGGAGATGATATCTCAAGGAATTTCAGAGAGACTAATCGGCAGTACAATGCTATGTCCTTCGTTTCATTTGGTGCCAATGTTACTGTGCCACACCCATACGGTCCACATTGTTTTAAGATGTATGGAGATGCACATCATCGCATTTCTTCGTTATATTCCAAAATTATATGTGACGGTTTGCGGCCAGTTTTATTAGACTCCTCAGAGTTCTTGAATTCCTTGGAACTAAATGACTTGCCTCCACATATTCCAAACGCTTGAACCGTTATGCTGGTTAGAAATCTGAACGTTTCCCAAGGGCTCCTAACTGCAACCATATTGCTTGGATTTGGAAATAATAAGTGCAGTTAAAATTAGGCAGAGAGGTCTAATCCTTCTACTTGATTTAACAGCATCCGATAAAACACTATCATTTTGTTTTAAGAGGCAATATTTTCCAATTTATTTGGCATACTCTGTCACAATCAATGAAGCTCAAGGGAAAACTCTGGAACGTATAGGTCTCAATTTGCCTCATCAATTTTTCAGTCATGGCCAGCAGTATTTTGCAATGTTGAGAGTGCAATCTTTTGACGCCCTTATAGTTTCAATAGAGCCAAAAAATAATCGTACAAAGAATATACAGTAGGCCTACATGAGAAAATCCTTCAGTAAATATTTTTCTATTGACCGTCATTTTTGACGGGTTTCAACTAGTTTCATTTTAAAATCATTGATATCAGTAAACTTGTCTCTGTAGACAGCAAACCAATTCCTCGTTTCCCCCACAAACACTTGTTCTAAAATTTCAACTACCTGGCAACACTCAATACTACCATTTTCCAACCTCTCCCCGAATTTATTTTCTATAGTGTTCATGAACTCCATTGGGCACCCCTGTCGATTGCTGAACTTACCCAGTTCTACCTCCCTGTGTGTGCTATTCACAAAAACTGGCCTATTCTGACTATTTTCTTGCCTGATCCTAGCTTTTAATTTTAACTCTAATTCTGCGATTTTCTCCTCAGCCTTCCTCTCAATACTGTTTACTGTTAATTTAATGTTTCCTTCTGATTCTTCTACTTTATCATATAGCTTTGCTTGTTTCTCCTCAATCTTGCTAATGCTCTCTCTATTACTCTCTCTTAAATCATTTACTTCTGCAACTATTTGTGAGTGGACTTTCTCAATTCTACCCCCCAGCTGTTCCTTAACCCCTTTAGTAGCTACCTGAATTTTGTCAATTTCTCCCCCCAATTGCTTTTTGACCTGCTGTGTTTCCAGTTGCACTAGTTCTTTTAAATTGTCAGCCTGTGTACTGATTCTAATTCCAACTCCTCCTGTACTTTTCCTAATTTTCTGTCTACATCTGCAATAATCTCTTTAGCCTTTTCTTCCATCACCCCCCCTGATCTCACCTCTAATCAGTTCGAATTTGTCACTCATTTCCCTACTGTTTTGTTCTAATTTAGCATTTAAAGTTTCAGTACTCTCTCTATTTTCCTTACTGTTTTGTTCTAATCTGGCGTTTAAAGTTTCATTACTCTCTGTATTTTCCCTACTGTTTTGTTCTAATTTAGCATTTAAGGCATCTGTACTTTCTTTATTTTCCCTACTGTTTTGTTCTAATCTGGCGTTTAAGGCATCTGTACTTTCTTTATTTTCCCTACTGTTTTGTTCTAATCTTGCATTATTCTGTTCTAACTTTGTATTTAAGGCATCACTACTAACTTTGTTCTGATACATAAACTCGAGAAGTTAAGTTTTTAATTCTGGTTGGCCGCCTACACTCCCTGTTTCAGTATCGGGATTTACCTCCGCTACCCCGGTACTACCATCACTCGACATACTGCTCGTATCATCACTCTCCCGTTGATGACCACTACGTAACCTCATCTGTCTTTCTTTCTCATCCCCCATAATGATATACCCTGATACAGACAAATAACCCCCAAAATACAGGCACAGAAATATATACCCTTCTCCTTCCACAAATGTTATTAGGTTTTCAGACCCAAGTTGTCGGCGACAATTGTAGCAGGCTTGCTTAGGCTGGGATGACAAGTGAAACGGTATTTACTTTGCTCCTCGTTGAGCGTACAATTGTAGCAGTTTCGCTAGCCCACCCTTTGCCTAAGCTATGTTGTTTTAATGGGCGCCAAGACCTCATTGCAATGTTGAAATCTAAATTTGTATTTAACAACGTCTAGCTCTGGCAGAACACCCTCAAGACTCTATTCACTCAGATCGTGGTATGATTTGATCATTAACCCAACAAACAATTGTATCAGGAGAAGGAATTGGTCTATATCTAATGCTACCTACTGAAAGCAAAGATTGCATTGTAAAAGAAATGAATTTATTATATAAAACAAGAATAGCAAAATTAATAATGATAATAAGTTTAAAATTTAAATAGGAGCGTTGTGATTTTAATATTACCGATAGAAAATTACGTGAAAACGGAGTCTGATAAATTATGGTTTTACTCTTATTCCCAAGCTATGAAGTTACTGAAATATGAAATATAAAACAAAGAGAAATGAGAGATTGCGTATTTCTGCGTCATTCGCGCTTACCACTGGAAATTGCCGAAACATTTCCCTCGTACTGGATGATGCCGTGAGCTTCCCACAGTCTCCTGGACGTCTCCATCTCCGTCGATATTTGATGATATTCTGGTAGATTAGATAATTCTATGGTCCGTACATCGGACCCAAACACTCGTACAACCACACTGGTTAGGTTTTACAAAAGTTAGTCCTCCACTCCACGGAACATCGGAGCGACTCCCGCGTGCAACATACTCGGCAAGTTCTACACCGATAGTCTTCGTTCCACGGAACATCGGAGTGACTCCCGCGTATAACCACACTCGGCAAGAACTACACAGATTGTCCTCGTTCCACGGAACATCGGAGCGACTCCCGCGTATAACCACACTCGGCAAGAACTACACAGATTGTCCTCGTTCCACGGAACACTGAACGATATATGCACCCGTCGCATCCCCACTCTTCATCCGACTTCTAGCTTGCGTGGTCTCCACTGATTGGCTGCTCTCTACGCGCTAGATCCCCACTCTGGCTCATTACACTCGGCGGGAGGGAGAAGTCGTTTTCCGTTCCATACATTCGCCTTTCCTTGACGCTGCGACCCAGGATTGCGTCATGCTTTCCGACAAGATTAAGCGTGTACTTGAATTCCCAGTGAGTCACGTCTCTCGATATACCCTAACTGACGAAAACTCCGTAAAATTCCGCAATCACATAATTTTCTATGATATTGTCGTTCGTAATAATTTGCTTGATTGCGTTTTCTAAGACATAGAAAACCTATCTGAATGCTAATAATTTTTATAAAATGCTCCGAAAATACCTTAATAATAATTATAATAAATTAATAATAATAATAATAAATTAACATGAAAAATTCTCTTGGCTGAACAATTTGCCGCGTAAATAAATATAGAATGGCTTCCTACTGACTTATGCCAGTTGCATAAAAACCCCTCGAAAAACACGTTACAATGGTGCATGATTTAACGACTCGGCCACACCGTGGGTTCAATTACAAATGCACACACTACTACAGACACCACAGGTTATCAGACAAATCCCATATAGCCTATGTATACATACACCCAAGTACACGGGGCTACGTGGCCATGGTGTTGCAGATGATTATGATAATAGATGTTTTAAGGGGCTTTACATCTAATGCGCAACTGAGAGCGTACATCACTAGCATGCACCTTATACGGTAGCGAGGGCAGTGTGACTCCCTCTCTCGCTGCCTGATCAGCAAGCTCGTTTCCCGCAATACTCATGTGGCTGGGAAGCCACACAAAGGTCACCCCGGTTCCAGCTTTACACGCACGGACTACCAGGTCGTGCACACGCTGGACCAGCGGTTGCTTCGGGAAACACAATGCAGTGCACTAAGAGAGTCAGTACAAACAAGAAAGTGCTGGTGATCGTCTGATAACGTGTACCGCAGAGCATCTAAGATGGCATAGAGCTCCAGTGTGTACACGCTACTGGGCTTGGAAAGTGGAAAGAGAAACCGACGATCCTTTACCAAACATTCACAGCCTACTTTCTCATTTACCCTCGAATCGTCCGTGAATAGAAGCCCTGATCCTGGATACCGGCCCACCATGGACTGGAACAGCCTCCGATGGCCGGAGGAGTCCGTGTCCGACTTAGGGCCGGTGTGCGGTTATAGGACATAACGTACCACGGACATAACGTACCACTTGACTGGCTGATTACCTGCGAAGGGTCAGCTAATGACCTTAAAATATTTAGGAGAGGACATAACGTACCACTTGAAAGAGTGGGAAGTATTTAGGGTGCATGAAACCCTAACCGCACGGCCACTTCCTCGGTATTGCTCAATTAATCCTGGTAATAAATACGGGGGCAATAACATAACATAAACTAATATAAAATATGATACGTTTTTGGATTCCCATCACACTTTAACCAGGCTTTGGACTGTCAAAATGTTTATAAACATTTTTTGACGAGTTTAAAATCAGCTGTGGTTAAGCTCTGGTCATTTTTCGTTTTCTTTGCGTTTTTATTTTGTATTTTTAAACTGTTTTATGTGGGTTTTATATCCTAGCGAGTTGCAAGTTCGCCATGTGATGTTTCATTCCAAGATGTGCGAATATGAGAGAGCTCTCAAAGCAAGATTTCAAGTTTCCATTCTCTTCATACCGCTACATTATTATGTCAAGCCGTTCATCATACTTGACATATTTCTTCTTTCTCCTTGAACTTTCAACGTACAATTCGTACTTCATCCGTCGAAGTGTGCACATAAACCGCCCTTATTCGTTGTATACAACTCTATGTTACAAAACCAAAATGTTTAAAGCCGCACAGTGTGATCGCCACTGATGTTTATGTGGTAATGAACCAGTAACTGGAATGCCCGTTTGAAATCAAGTGGTACGTTATGTCCTAGCGTAAATATTTGGGTATTACGGGAAAACCGTTCTTAGGTAGATAACGACCTAGGTGGTACGTTATGTCCTCGAAAATAAAGTGGTACGTTTTGTCCGTGGTACGTTATGTCCGGACACCCCGGTGTGCAGATCCAGGATGATATCAGGTCGAGAGACCATCCACGGAGGGGCCTTGTTAGGTACTCGGACGATACAGGAGACAGAAGGATATCCGAACTGACGGTCTGATTCATCCAAGCGATTCCCTGCCGGCTGAGTGGCTTGGGCGAGCGCACCATACAGCCAGCCATTCGGGTTGTGAAACTAACATGATAGCTTGGATGAAGTGGCAACTGTCGGATAGATGCAGCATAGGTCAGCCGTACCGTACTTCTTTGTGTGGAGTGGCAAGAAAGGATAGAATAAGGAATGAATACATAAGAGGAGGGGTTAAAGTGGGACCCATAGGAAGGAAGAGTAGGCTCCGATGGTATGGGCATGTGCAGAGATGAGAGGAGGAGTAGGTGGGGAAAAAGTTCGAAATCTGGTAATTGAGGGGTCAAGGAGGGGAGGAATACAAAAACTGAGATGAAAAGACAATTTTTCAGGGGACCTCAAACAAAAAGGAAGGAAGATGGAGGATAGATATGTATGGAAGAGAATAATCCAACAAAGTAACACTGACCCTACGTGACGTGGGAAAAGACTGATATAAAGAAGAATACCTGGATACGATGCAAGCATGCACACAACAATTTTAATTTTGATTCCTCTCGACATAAAAAAAAACAAGAAGTTCCGTGAAGAACTATACAGCCTACTTTTCATGCCAATGATTATTCTACAGTATATGAACCTATCTAGAATAATGACGAAATTAAGTTGGTAATATCGAAATACCTAATTAGTTCAAAATATACCTGGTATAAAGTAGCCTAATAGAGCACTACAGTTGGCAGCCCTGGCGACTGAATATATTCTTAGTTCAATCTCTTAAGGTACAGAATACAAAATTTGGTTGAAGCCCAATGGACGTTACATGCAGTTAGACACTGGATGTATGAGCACGCGTAAAAGCATGTTGCCAACAATACCATGCGTGTGCTGGTCAGAAATAATCTGAAATATTATGATATCTTGTTGTGCCAATTTTGGATGAAATCCATTTGTTAGTATAGAAGTTACATGTATTTTAAAATTCGACATATCAGCAGGCATAGAATCATGTTGGCAGCACTGCCTTGTATTAATTACTCCAAATTAATCTAGAATGCCAGGTGCTATACGTGTGCAAAGTATAGAGCTGTTGGCTTGCATACTTTCTGGTATATTGATATTAGTGTAAAATAAATATAGACAGCATTAATTAACAGTTGGCAGCCCTGATTGCTCTTAACAATACTTATAGTCATATCTGTTATGGTACACATAGCACATACGAAATTTGGTTGAAATCCAACTGATAGTATAGAAGTTACATGTATTTAAAAATTGGTCGTATCAGCAGGCTTATAATCATGTTGGTAGAACTGACGTATATAAGTTACTCGAAATTAATCTAAAATATCAGAATACACGTGTGCATAGTTTAAAGCTGTTGGCTTGCATACTTTCTGATATATTGGTATTTGGATAACAAAAATAAAGAGAACAATTATTAACTGTTGGCAGCCCTGGCGGCTCTTAAGAATACGGTCAGTCATATCTGTTTATGTACAGATATTACATACAAAATTTGGTTGAAATCCAATTGATAGTGTAGAAGTTATATGCATTTAAACATCGGACCTATCAGAAGGCTTAAAATTATTTTGGCAACACTGTTATGGTTGGCCTCCTGGAAATTAAACTGAAATAGTATTATCTACATGTGTGCCAATTTTGGAATAGCTCCCATGCATACCTTGCAAGATATCCAACATGGAGCTCAAATTTCTAGTGCGATTTTCCAGCAGTTGGTAGCATTGACATCATTTTCAAATATGGACGTGAGATATTCCGGTGCACATCTTTACTCATACTAAATTTGGTTTTGATTGCTGCAGCCGTTTAGGAGTTGATAGGGGGGGACACACACACAGCCAGACAGACCGACAGACAGAAGGACAGACAGACAGACAGACAGACAGACACACATTTTCCCGGATCGATCTCATAAGTCTAATTTTTCCTCATTTTTGCAAAATGTGAAAAGTAGGCTAATTATATGAACGTAGGATTTTGAATTTGCATTTCGATTAATAAACGACTCAAAACCCCTGATGTTAACTATTACGACTTATACATTCCTTTTATCTTCGTTTTGACCTTCTTATTGTCATGGTACAGACTTCAGATGCGCAAAACTTCGGAAAATATACACACATCAAAAAACGTTTTGCATGTTGCCATGGAGCACAGTGGGGATGAAAGTGAGGAAGGACTTATTTATTTTTGGCAGTGTCCACGACAACTAGACACAATTGAGATTGGGAGCTTAGGCAGGCCATTCCATTCTGTGAATACCATTCTCCTGAACAAAGGCATTGACTATGTGTAGGCGAGCGTTATCCTGCGCGAAAGTGAACTTTGTGCCAAAATTGTCAGCATAGTCTCTCACTACAGGTGCCCGGATAGTATCCCTGTAACGTATGCCTGTCATACGCCCTGGAATGTACACGAGAGGAGTTCGGCGACCATACATGATGTCACCCCAAAAATTTGCACCGCCTCCTCCCTGTTGATATTGGTCGTGTATACGTTCAACGGGACGTCTCCACACTCGCACAGATCTATCCTCATTGACACAGGCGAGTGTACACAGCTGATATACACACATGCAGGAACAACTAATGGGTTTGAGCCCACTACTACTATTGGCCAGCAATATGCAAAGCTTTTTTATCATTTCAAATGATCTTGTCGACTTCGTCGTTATGCTTGGGTCTAACGTTATGCGTTACGGATACGGTTACGGCGTGTATGACGTCATCATGTTGTTCAGTGCATATGCACCGAGTCTGAGTTTACTCCTGGGAGACGGCGAGTACGTGACGTCAGACAGGAAAGCAGGGTGACTCCTAAAGAGATGTACACGATGTCAGATAAGAATACAGGGTGACCCTTAACGGGGTGTACAAGATGTCAGACAAGAATACATGGTGACTCCTAAAGAGGTGTACAAAATGTCAGACAAGAATACAGGGTGACTCCTAAAGAGGTGTACAAGGTGTCACACAAGATTGCAGGGTGACTTCTAAAGAGATATACAAGATGCCAGATAGGAATACAGGGTGTCTCCTAAATAGGTGCGCAGGATGCCAGAGCAAATTACAGGGTGACACTTTACGAGGTGTACAGTATGTTAGATTCAAATCAAATACAGGGTGATCCTTAAAGAGGTTTGCAAGATATCAGATTCAAATAATGGGTGACCCTTAAAGAGTTGTAAAAGATGTCAGACTCAAATACAGGGTGACCCTTAAAGAGGTGCTCGCGCGGGAAGCCTAAATTAATGGGTAATGGAGTCTGTTGAAAGAGTCCTGGGGCTTCGAGCGAAGCGAGAAGCCCTCCTAAGCCTTTCTAACATGTGTAGCATTTGTAGCATGCGTCATTTGAAATGATATAAAGTCTAGTCTCTCAGACTGACTGTATCTTTTTTGATGTGTTTAGTTCCATGCTCACTCCTGAGACGGAGGTTGTGAAGACATACTGTGCGTCTGCACGATAGGACGTTTGGTCGGTGCTGACAAACGCTACCACCACTTTGGAATATTTGACATGCACTTGATGGATGCTGCATAGAGAAGACACATGGGGTAATTTACTCAATAATGGATATGGTCACAGACACTCAATTATAGCACCGCTCTGAATCACCTGATGTCAACATAAAACCTTGACCAAACACTCTGTTATAGGGTAACCAAATAATTTGTCAACATCCAGTGGAAGTACTGCCTCAGATAATAATAATTACTGTCGTTGTGGTTGTTAATGTTGTTTCATTTAGAGACCTGGATAATATGGGCATTGCCTTCCCGTGTTCTTGGGTGTGCGTATGGAATTTTGCACAGAAAAGGATCTAAAAACTTGCCAGTAAATCTAATAACACGGCTCCCACGCATTTGCACCCCATCAATTGTAAATTACTGGCTGCGTCAGGATTCAATCCTGCAACCTTGGTAACAGCAGGCGAGAGCTTACTACAGTACCACGCAGCCAGTCGTATGGAATGTTGTCTGGTAATCTGTGTTATTTTAGTGTACGTAAAGTGAGTATTTGATATTAAAGATAGGATCGGGAAGAAGTTAGTGGTGTCTTTAATTTAGGAATCCTTCTGGCATTTGTCTGGAGTAGAAGTGAGAAATCACGGAAAACCACTTCCAGGATCGGTGAGGTGGGAATCGAATCCTTCTTTTCTCAGCATTACTTCACGAGGCTAAGTGTACCCCGTTCTAGCCGTCACAACAGAATTAACATTTCGTGGCAGAATCGGGATTTGAACCTGGACGTCCAGTGCATCAGCCAAGAAGGAAGCATTTAGTTTTACGTGACCGTAAATCATGCGATCATGAGCCATGGGACCTCCTATTTACGTGGAATCCGCACCACAGGACATGGCATTTCACATCGAAAATCTGGCATGCATTAACCAGGAATCGAACCCTGTCCACCTTGGTGAGAGTCCAACAGCTCGACCGCTGCGCCACCTCGCCCCTAACAGCCAAGAACGCTAGCTGCCAAACCAGAAGGTGGTCTTCGGATGCAATTCAGTGTGGTCGAAGGAGTTAGCAGCAATGCCCTAAAGCGATTGATGGGCGTGTTCCTGTGATAGCTACTAGTATAGACTGATGTTTCTTTTGTGCACTACAGAACGTGACGGATAAAATCCTCCTTGGTCAGCATTCGTGATTTAAATCAATAAATTAATTGTTTTCTATTAATATTATCCATGTTTTTGGGACTATGCCTTGTGAAATAATACAAACTAAAGTGCCTATACGTTTCACGAGGGACCTTGCCTCTTATTTCAATATTTTTGGAACTATGCCGTATGAAATAACAAAAAATTTAGTGCATATAGGTTTC
This sequence comes from Meconema thalassinum, assembly GCA_946902985.2. Taxonomy (NCBI): domain Eukaryota; kingdom Metazoa; phylum Arthropoda; class Insecta; order Orthoptera; family Tettigoniidae; genus Meconema; species Meconema thalassinum. The sequence continues at coordinate 361,443,253 of OX336394.1, read as the reverse complement.
AAAAGATCTACAGTATTGAAAAAGGAGGCAAGGTCCACCACGAAACGATTAGGCACTTTAAATTTTCATTATTTCACACGCCATAATCCCAAAAATATGATTCGTCCGGAAGCCATATATGCAGCTGAATGTTTGTGTCTGACAAAGAAAGAAATGATCAAAAAGTAGGAGCTAATAGATAAAAACATTCTTAGGGAGATACTTGTCCTAAAAGAACAGAGGATGGGTCGTATAGAAAACAAGTATTTCCTTGAAGAATTATACAGCCTATTTTCATATATCCTACTCATGTTAGTTGCCTCTATCAACATACAAAATTTCAATTTCATTGTTGTGATAGATTCCTGGATATTGAGAACCGTCTAAATATTTCAGATGGTCGCCCGGTTGGATTTTATTTGTGTACTATTACATGAAGATTATTGTGTACGTGTGGTATTCAAACTTCAATCGCATGATTAGGACACAGGAAGTAAAAACGAGATTTTAAAATTTCGCACAGCTGCCATCTTGTGGTTATGAAAACAACTGAAATAAATTAGATGGCAGTGGATTAACATTTGTATATGCATTTAAAGTGCAAAGTTTCACTGCACTCGGATGGTTAAATCGCGAGAAACGACCATTTAAATATTTATATTTCGAGTCCCCCCCAATGTTCGATTTGTGCTCAGTCGGTTACTGAAAGTCCTATTGATGAACTTATGTCCGTAGCCTCTATGAACATAAAAAAATCAGTTTGATTGCTGTAAAAGATTCATAGATATTGAGAACCGTCAATATATTTCGGATGTTCGCCATTTTAGTTTGTTATATGTATAGGCCATAGAGTTGTGTACCATTAAAGGAATATTATTGCATAGCTTCTTTATTCAAAGTTTCACTTCGATCGCATGATTACCGCACAAGAAATAAAAGCTTAATTTTAAAATTTCGCACAGCCGCCATCTTGAGGTTATGTAAAATTGAACTAAATTAGATGCCAGTGCATTACAATATGTATAATCATTTACTGTACCACATTTCACTGCGCTCATCTGGTTAAATCACGATAAACGTCTATTAAAATGTTTCAAATTCGCTTGGCCGACATGTTCGTTTTGTACTTTACAGATTTTTAGCCTACTTTTCACATTTTGCAAAAATGAGGAAAAAGTAGACTTATGAGATCGGGCAAATGTGTGTCTGTCTGTCTGTCCTTCTGTCTGTCTGGCTGTGTGTGTGTCCCCCCCCTATCAACTCCTAAACGGCTGCAGCAATCGAAACAAAATTTGGTAGGAGTAAAGATCTATACCTGAATATCTCACGCCCATATTTGAAAATGATGTCAGTGCTACCAACTGATGAAAAATCGCAATTGAAATTTGAGCTCCATGTTGGATATCTTGGAAGGTATGAATAGGAGCTAATTCAAAATTGGCACACATATAGATAATAATATTGCAGTTTAATTTCCAGGAGGCCATACATTGCAGTGTTGCCAAAATGAATATACGCCTTCTGATAGGTCCACATTTTAAATGTGTATAACTTCTACACTATCAATTGGATTTCAACCAAATTTCGTATGTGCTATGTGTACATAAACAGACATGACTGAACGTATTATTAAGATCCACCAGGGCTGCCAACTGTTAATAAATGCTCTCAATTTATTTTATCCAAATACCAATATATCAGAAAGTATGCCAGCCGTCAGCTTTAAACTATGCACACGTATAGTACCTGACATTCTATATTAATTTGGAGAAACTTATATACGTCAGTGCTACCAACATGATTCTAAGCCTGCTGAGAGGTCCAAATTTAAATACATGTAACTTCTATACTATCATTTGGATTTCAACCAAATTTCGTGTGTGCTATGTGTACCATAACAGATATGTATATGCCGATTCTTAAGAGTAACCAGGGCTGCCAACTGTTAGTAAATACTGTCTCTATTTTTGTTACCCTAATATCAATATATCAGAAAGTATGCAAGCCAATAGCTCTAAACTTTGCACACGTATAGTACCTGGCATTCTAGATTAATTTGGAGTAACTAAGATACGTCAGTGCTGCCAACATGATTCTAAGCCTGCTGATAGATCCAATTTTAAAATGCATGTAACTTCTATACTAACTAATGGATTTTATTCGAAATTGACACAACAATAGATCAGATTATTTCTGACCAATACATGTATGTCATTGTTGCCAACATGATTTTACGCGCGCTGTTAGATCCAATGCTTAACTGCATGTAACGTCCATGCTGTCCATTGGACTTCAACCAAATTTTGTATTCTGTACCTTAAGGGATGGAACTAAGAATATATTCAGTCACCAGGGCTGCCAACTGTAGTTCTCTATTAGGCTACAGTATGCCAGGTATACAGTATTTCGAACTAATTAGAAATTTCGATATTACCAACTTAATTTCGTCATTATTCTAGATTTTTTTTGTCGTGTAGCCTCCTGAGAGGCCGAGTGCAGGTCTTTCTAGTCGACGCCCGTGGGCGACCTGCGCGTCGGGATGAGAGATGGAATTGATGAAGATGAATGAAACTAGGCAAGGATGAGGAAGGAAGCGGCCGTGGCCTGTCAGAAGGTACTGTCCCAGCATTTGCCTGGTGTTGAAAATGGGAAACCACGGAAAACCATTTCAAGGACAGCCGACGGTGGGGCTCTAACCCACGCGTCTACCGAGTCAGCAGAGACCTTGGCCCCTTGACCTAACGCAGCGCTTTAGCCCGCGCAGCCACTACTGTCGGTATTATTCTAGATAGATCCATATAGATTAATCATTGGCATAAAGGTAGATAATGTCGTGATTACTAACGTATATAAACCACCTAGCGTCAACTGGCCGGATCACAGAATGTTCGTACCATCAGAAAACAGCATCATTCTTGGAGACTTCAACAGCCACCACACGCTATGGGGATACGATGAGTGCGATGAAAATGGAGACAGACTATTTGAATGGATGGATGCAAGAGATCTTAAGCTAGTGTACGATGCCAAGGACAAAGGAACTTTCCACTCTGGTCGTTGGAAGAAAGACTATTCGCCAGATCTTTGTTTTGCCTCCCATAACGTCATGTCAACTACCTCAATACACAGACAAGTACTGAACAATTTCCCTCGGAGCCAACACAGACCCATAATCTATAGAGTTGGTCTTCAGATCCCTGTTATTAGGTCTGTACCCATACCTAGATGGAACTTCCAGAAAGCTGACTGGAAGACATATGCTTTGTACACAGATGCCAACATTAGGTGGATAGCTCCAACGCCAGAAAATTACTGGGGGTTTGTTGGGCTAATAAAATCAGCTGCAAAAAGAACCATCCCTCGTGGCTATCGGAGGGATTACATACCTGGTTGGAATGAGGAAACAAGTCGCTTATCTGCTGAATACTTAGAAGAAAACAGTCAGGAGAAAGCAACTGAACTTCTGAAATCTCTAGATAACGCTAGAAGAGAGAAGTGGATAACAGCAGTACAAGATCTCAACTTCACACACTCGAGAAGAAAAGCATGGTCACTCATCCGTAAACTAGATCCAACTTCCACACCACCGAGGATGCAGACCTCCATTAATGTGGAAACTATAGCAAACCACCTGGTCTCTGTATCTCGGGCTCCGGGGAATAAGAAATTCACAAAGCAAGTTAAGTCGGAACTAAGACAGAGAAAACAAGTAATCCAACCAAATGACCAATATTCAAGTCCATTTTCCTCAGAAGAAATACAAAATGGTCTCGACTCCCTTCGTGGTGGTAAAGCTGCCGGATTTGATGGCATATTTCCAGAACTTTTAAAGAATTGTGGTCCAGCAACCAAGCGCTGGCTTGCTTCTTTCTTTAGTAATGTTCTGCAGTCAGGCCGACTGCCTCCCTTGTTTAAGAAAACTAAAATTATTGCTATCTTGAAACCAGGCAAGGATCCCAATTTACCCCAAAGCTACAGACCAATAGCCCTACTAAGCGTAACTTACAAGCTTCTGGAAAGACTGATTCTTAACAGGATAGCTCCTACGATTGATTGCCTCATTCCGATTGAGCAAGCTGGTTTTCGTCATGGTCGTGACTGTAGCGATCAGTTGCTCGCTTTGACTTCCTATATAGAAAGTGGATTTGAGAGGAAGAAGAAAAGTGTCTCTGTGTTCCTCGATCTTACCGCTGCCTATGACACAGTCTGGAAAGAAGGTCTCCTCCTGAAACTCAGTAGAGCAATACCATGTCTCAAGATCTTCACTCTGATAAAAAATATGTTGGGAAACAGATTTTTCCAGGTTCATACAGAACATGTCCACAGTCGTTTTCACAAACTCAACAACGGTTTGCCACAGGGTTCAGTGCTGTCTCCCATTCTCTTCAATTTATACATACACGACCTTCCAGAAACCACATCTCGCAAGTTCATCTATGCAGATGACATCAACCTCACCTTACAAAGAGCAGACTTCAGTGAAGCTGAAGAAATCCTATCCCAGGATCTTGAGAAGATGGACGATTATTTCACAAAGTGGCGATTGACACCTAGCCCTCTGAAAACAGAAGTAGCTACGTTTCACCTCAGTAACAGGAATGCAAACTACCAACCGACAGTCAGGTTCAGAAATCACACACTGCGATGTAATGCTACCCCCAAAAGCCTTGGCGTAACTTTAGATAGATCTCTAACCTATCGCAATCACCTTCAGAAACTGGCAGCTAAACTGAAAAGTCGTAACAACCTTCTGGGAAGACTAGCTGGAACATCATGGGGTGCAGATGCAAATTCACTGCGAACAACTGCTTTAGCACTAGTATATTCTTCAGCTGAATACTGTTCTGCTGTATGGCTGAATAGTTCCCATACTCGTCTGGTCGACGTCCAGCTACACCACACAATGAGAATCATATCTGGCACCCTGCACCCTACTCCTGTACAGTGGTTACCTGTACTGAGCCACATTCAACCTCCTCACATCAGACGACAAAATGCCCTTGTCAGATTATGGACTAAGGTGATGATGAACAGCTCTCTTTCCATCCACCAGGATGCAGATGAAAACGACGTAGCAAGACTGAAATCCCGGAAACCTGCCTGGAAGACGGCCAGGAATCTAGCTGACATACCATTTAGACCTGACGAAGCATGGAAGCAAGAATGGGCCAGATTACACCCACATGGTCTAATCAACATCGATGACCCAACAGCAAAACCTCCTGGGTTCAACCTCCCGCGCACCATCTGGACCAGACTAAACAGGATACGCTGCGGCGTTGGAAGAACTGCTTCTGCACTACACCAATGGGGGTGGTTGGAGTCTCCTTCCTGCAACTGTGGTGCTGAAATGCAAACCATCAGCCACATCGTGAAAGAATGTCCTCTGCGGGCATTCACTGGGCCTGTGGAGGAGCTACATCAAGTAACCCCTACGGCACTCACTTGGTTGGAAGGACTAGACATCAGCTTGTGATGAAATATCAGAATCTGCAGCAGTGTGTGTGTGTGTGTGTGTGTGTGTCCCAGTTATTATGTCTGTAATACTTTACATCCATGTATATAAATATGTATATATTAATTTTTATTTTGTAATAGCAATTATATGTAATACATTTCAACGATTGTCAAATGAAGCATCATACGCTAAATAATAATAATTGGCATAGATCTTAAATTTTAAGAAAAGTAGGCTCTTTATTTCGTTACGGAACTTCTTGTTCAATGTTACATAAACTTCTAGCAGTGCCCTCTATCACCGTCCAAAAGTTCAGGGTGATATATGTAATAGTTTCGGAGATATAGCCTAGAATGCCAGTGAAATGTTTCGCACAGACGCCATTTTGACGTTATGTAAACAATTGAACTAAGTTAGACGTCAGTGCATTACAATGTGTATAAACACTTGCTGTACCAAGTTTCATTACGGTTGGATGGTTATATCGCGAAAAAAGTCTATTTAAAAGTCTCAACTTCGCTTGGCCACCATGTTGATATTGTAGATACCAAGTTTTTGAACGTCTCATAGGTACACTTCTAGTAGTGCCCTTTATCACCGTACAAAATTTCAGGGGGATATGGGTAATAGTTTCGAAGATACTGAATGCTGATGAAATATTTCGCACTACCGCCATTTTGGATTGGTGCGACACAATAAAATTTGAAGGGTCCGGTCGGGGTCGGCCGGATTGGTGCTATGATATTACTGAGTTTCATTGAAATCGATCCAGCCGTTTAGAAGTTATTAGGGGGGACACACACACACACGAATCACACACACGTACACACAGACACACGGACAAAAGTTGATCTCATAAGCCTATTTTTTTTTTCATAAAATGAAAATAGGCTAAAGAGGGGACAAAGAATTATACCTCAGATTGGATAAAATCTCAGACACCATCCGCAAAAAAGGGCCATGTAGATTAACCAACCGGATAATGAAATTCTTTGTGACCAGGAAAACCACAGCTCGCTGGTTTCAGGTGGTTAAGAAGGACCTGGAAGAAATGGCAACATCTGAAGCTGAAGTCAGCAACAGGGAAGCATACAAAGCCAAAATTAAGAACTTCACGGTGTTTAAGAGTCATCCTACATAACGGATCCAGGCACCATGGACTGAAGAAAGGGGGAGACTGCAGAGTGATAGAATGGAGGAGTATTGGGCAAAAATAAAGACTCAGAAGCTGAAATCAAATTAACTTGGTCCACATTCGGCCTAAACGACAGAAGAAGAAGAAGTATTCCGAGCCGTGAAAGCCTTAATCTACATACTTGTTTCCTGTTACTAGTCACCTTACAGTATATAGGGTGCTTCGATAAAAGTTATTGAGCCATTTTACTTGTGTTGTATATTTAAACTTCAGCCAATGGACGTCCTCCTACCAGCTACTTCTAATGAACACTTGACTGTCATACACGTTTAACAGAACACGCGTTGGGCAAACATCCATCAACACCACCAACCAGGTGCTTTCAGCCGGTCTGTCAGCGGATACCATGTGCACGTTACAAGAGATGCTCCACATGGTTACCACATGCTTCAGCTCTTCTTCGTAAGGTATCCCCAACTCGTCCAATCACGGCTGGTTGCTAGCGGATGTGGGAACACTCATTGGTCACACGCTCTTGTAACATGTGCACATTGTCGATGGGTGTGGCATACACCAATGTCTCTAAATGTCCCCATAGCCAGAATCCATGGATTAAGGTCCGGCGAACCGCACAGCCACATACTATGACTGAACATCCGACTCATGCAAAGACCTTCAACGGAAAGACGCCAGCACCGCAGAACCAAACGTCTCGTCTACGCGGGTAAAATGGCGCATATCTCAACAGGTATTTGTTCCCGGACAGATGTTTATAGGAACATTTCTTCTCGTTTTGACCAATCCCAACCCCTGTTAAAATATCGGACACTTTTTTCGTAACACCCTATATTTGGAGACTACGTAGAGCCAACGTATGAAAAAGTTTATGTTTTTGTCGTCTGATCCATTTTTTTCCGTATTTCAATTCTTCAATAAGATTGTTAAACAATATCAGACAGGCACCGTCAGGTTTAGGAGCAATATCCACAGTTACATCTTCATTAAATCATGGTGAGCTTCACAGTATTGAGGGACCGTCCCATCCAATCACGTCACACAGTGAAAAGAGGCTGCACAGCCCCAAATCTAATTCTTTCTTACGTTGTTATATGAAGTTGAGATTGGTTTAAAACCACTTGATATGATCCTGGAGTGAAATTGGATTTGAAGTTTAAATACGCGGTTTATGTCACCCCCATGTCGACAATCTCAGCTTCTGATAGAAATCGATATCACCCTCAAAACAGTCCGACATCAATAATGATGGTGTTGTGTTCGTGAGAATTTATGTCGGCCTATTTATTGGTCGTCAAGTTTATGATTGCCATACATTCGCTGCCCACCCAGTGACCAGTTCCGCTATTGCGTGGTAATTTAATGCCTACTTCTCTCGCTATTGTGATCATAACTGTGCTGAATTGGACCACTCTTCTCCGGTGACATTAGGTGTACCTAAATAACAAAGGGGTGGATACAAATTTATGACAGGGTATTAGCTTAATAGCCGCTGTAAATAAGTAACACATTTTCTACGGAAAGCATAAACCTACATTCTTGGTAGTAGTGACTCGAGACTAGTGATGTAAAATGTCTAGACATTTATAAGTCGAGGCAAATGCCAGGATAAATGCCCGAAACCCATAAATGCCCTGGTATTTTCGGCATTTACCTCTTTTAAAAACATATTCATAATGTGAACCCAGTGCTCGGTTCTGCAGATTTGTTGTTGAAATCATCCAATTCAATCAGTAAAGGTTCTTAAGGGTTTTTCTTTTGAATAGATTTTCAACCACTGTAACAGTACCTAACAGAAGCACTTTTTTAAGATCTTGAGGACACTTAAAACACTTTTTTGTGATTTTCCATTTTGTTACAATGTGACTGTTTATAGTCCATATTACAATATTTACAAGATACTCCTTTCCCTTCCAAATTAAAAAAAATCCAAACAGGCCCTTTTCTCCTAACCATTTTGTAATGATTTAATCTAACACGTAAAAATATAAATAGCCTAAGAAATAAGTGAGGTTATCTCAGACTCAACCACTCAACAGACAGCTCTACTTCACAACTAACTGGGCTGGGCTGCTGGTGGTAGAATGCCTCGCCAATCTCAAGGCCACAACCACCCTACCCCCACTAGAAGAACACAGCACAATGGCTGCCCAGGGCCTAGCCCATCCACCCCCCTCCCAAAGCCCCCATTCACACCTTAATCAAACTCCTACCTAATTTTCCTACATTTAAGTAATACAATGTTTTATTCAAACCAGATATACATAATTCCCATTTAGATGTTATTGACAACATTGACACAGGATAATTACATTATTATTAGCAGCAATATTCGGGCATTACTAGTTAATCCATGATATGTACTTTTGGTTAATGTTTTCATTATGTTTTATAAGCTCTAGTAACAATCACAAGTAGTAAAAAGTTTTAAAAAAGTTCCTTTTTAATGCCCAGATTTTGGGCGATTAAGACTGCTTTGGGAAAATGCCCATTTAGAGATGTCCTGCCCGGCTCACACCTCTACTTGAGACTACTGCTCACCGTGGCAATGTCCTTGTACTAATGCATTTTGTTAGACAAAATATATTTATTATGTAATCCGCTTCGTCAATTCTATGAAATGATGTTACCAATATTTTTATGTTCGACCATGTTGAAATAGAAATACAGTATTATATGCCAGAAAACTGCATCTTAATGAGGCTCATTATAGTTCTAGTTTCATTACGATACAGGTTCTCCACCAATCAGAGCTCAAGATTTTCATCACGATACAGGTGTTTGACCAATTAGGTAAGGATAGCATCGCACCTACGCCAAACACACTTTTTTCCAAACTCAAACATGTCGGACACAAGTGACAACATTGAACTTACACCACCGTGTAAAGGATATCGGATCAACCGTTGTAATTAGAATCCCAAACACAAAGACAAAATCAGCACGAACCTTTACGGTAACAGGAAAATTCTATGAAATATGCAAGAAATTTATCAGTCTACGTCCAAAAGTTTGCAACACTCCATCCTTCTTTATAAATTACCGACATGGAAAGTGCATCGTTCAAAATGTTGGCATAAATAAACTGGGGAAAATGGGATAAGAAATAGCACTGTATCTCAATATCCCTAACTCCAACATCCACACAGGGCATTGCTTTCGTAGGAGTTCGGCGCAATTTTAGAGAATGCTGGTACTGTTATGAGGACTCTAGAACGTCATGGGGGCTGGAAACATATGGCATTGTCAAGATCTTTGATTTACGTGTGCACTCTGTTCGGTAACAACTGGAAACCCAGCGCATGTGATCTGTTCGGTACATCATACTGGCAGTATCTTGACAGATATTTATGAATATTTATGTTCGAACATAAAATAAAGTTTTAATCATCATCGAGCATAAACAGTCGTATGCAACACGTCTATAATGATAATTTAGGCACTCGTATGGAAACGTACTTGTCTCATAATTATTGTCATTATAGGCTTGTTGCATGATGTACTATAATCGTACGTGATCCGATATAAAAATGATATCTTCTTCAGCGTTAATAGTTTAATAATGTAGTTTATGTTCGACCCTCACTATTATGTCTCAGAAAACTGTATCATAATGATGGTCATTATAACACTGTTTTTCATTACGATACAGTTTCTCCAGCCAATCAGAGCTCGTTCATTGACCAATTAGGTAACGATACCTTCGCGCATGCGCTCAAAATCCAACATGTCGGACATAAACACAACATCGAACTATAATAAATTACCGACATGGAATACGCGTAAATAAACTGGCGAATATGAGACAAGAAATAGTACTGTACCTTAATATCACTTACGCTAATTTCTACACAGCGCATTGCCTTCAAACGACTCCGGTGACAATATTACTGAGGGACGGCAGATGTAAACATATGGCCTGCATAATATGGCATTGCAAGCACACAGAGCGCATGCGTCGGTCGTTCAGAGATCTTGAAAAACAGAGATATCACACCTAGTGCTCGCTCTCCGATCACAAAATTCAAGTGGCTGACTCTCATCAGATATTTATGAATATTTATGTTAAAACATATAATAAAGTTATAATTATCGTCGAACATAAACAGTCGTATGCAACTTGCCTATAATGGTAATTAAGACACTCGTATGGAAATTATAAAACTCGCATACGCTCGTTTTATAAAAATACTCGTGTCTTAATTATAGCCATTATAGGCTCGTTGCATAATGTACTATTAACATTAATAAAATAAAATGAAAAAATATACGCAAAATTCCCGGTCCATTAAGAACTACAGAGTTTTTGGAAATTAAGAAGTAACGAAGAAATATATGGGAACATTGAAAACATAACGGAGACAATAAAGAAGAGGCGATTGTTATTTTTCGGACATTTATATAGAATGAATGATAGCAGGTTAACCAAGCAGATTTTTAAATATCTTAGGAAAAAGAAATCGACAACAGCCTGGTTTCAAGAAGTAAAGAAAGATTTAGAAAAAAACAATGTAAGAGAAGAAGATGCACTACAGAGAGAAATTTTCAAAAAAGAGGTATTGGGAATGGAAGGACTCCAAGGAAGGCAATATAAGAAAACAGGCTCAAAATGGTCGGAAGACAGGAAGAAGACTCACAGCGAAAAGATGAAGGAGCACTGGAGGAAGAAGAAAGAACAACAAAGGACTAAACATTGAAATTGGTTCGTGGTCCTCAGAAGACCCCAACGGAGAAAGGAAGAAGAAAAATGAAAAATTCACATACAAATTAAATGTTTAAATATTATAAAGTTATTGTTACTAAAATGGAGTAACGATTGATTCTGGGGAAATGTAAAAACTACGATATAGGAAAATTTATAATTCTACCTTATGAACACTGCCCAAGTCACACTCCTTTTAGCTGGCTTATTACCGTAGTAGCTGTTCGAATAATATCAACAGAAAACAGAAAACGCCACTTTTAAATGGATCTACGATGGAATGAGGTGAAAACGTAAATCTGATATGGCTTTTGTGGCATCCAACATGGTAAACATACACGCATTTTATTTCTGATATACATTTATCAAAGAAAAAGTGCATCAAAACTCTTAACATATGAGAAAATAACTCCTAAATCATACAATATTCCTATAAGGGTCTGTTTTTCAATCTCGGGATAAAAGTGATGGGCATCCACTACTCGAGTAACTTTGCCCGGTTTTTTTACTCCTTTAGCATTCGAAACGTGCTTTTCAATTCAAAGTTACTCGGCGAGCTATTACTTGACGGAAGTAACAACGAGTGGCTACAGTACGGGTAATGTGATTGTCCAAAATTGAATTCTGCCAGGTAACCGCTCGCTGCTTTATCATGCGAACTCTGGTGTCGACTGATAGAAACACAAACCACGTGGGCTTACTGTAGTCTTCGTATCAGTATTTGAACGATATTAGCCTATACTTTATTATGAAACATTGCAACTAGTCGGCACTACCAGTATTATGTTTCTGCACAATGCCTATTCAGATATTAGCCCGAATTGCGGTAATGCAGTTACAACATAATCTATATCAGTGTGTTGATATTGGAAGTAGGCTAGCAATTCATGATTTACTGTGAACATTCCCTTTACTTCCAATTAGGCCTATTCATAAGGAATTAAAAATTCAATTCCTCGCAGAAACATTAATGGAAAAAGCAAAATATTATTGAAGCTTAAAATATTACTTACAGTCTTGTGCATTTTTATGTGAACAAGCAGGCAAATTTAGTTCATTAAGTAAGATGTTTTGGGGTTGTTTTACAATCACACACCTAAATGTTTGGTTCCTGTTTACGGAATGATGAACAGCGACAAGTACATTCCAATTTTTGCTGCCTCAGAACTGATGGGATTGGCTGAGGAACTGAACTGAACGTCAAAAAAGCTATTTTACCCTTGCCATGTATCGAAAGTCAAAGACTTTATGAAGAAAAATGATTTCGAGTGTTTGGACTGGCCTGGAAATTCATCGGACATTAACTCTATAAAAATCTTTGGGGAATTATTAAGAAACGGATGAGGAAAATGTACTGCACTAACAAGGAAAAGGCGTTTTGTGCTGTGGTTTTGTAAGAAAAAAAGAGGGAAATATGTAAGCAACTCATTGACTCTGTGCCGAAACGATTGGAAATGTTTTAAAGCCCAGGGTGGACATCTTTATATATAGAAATGAATGTTACGTGATAGTTTGTGTGTGTGTGTATGTCTCCTATGCGTTCATATACCATTCATCTGATTTCGATGAAACTTTGGTGAGTTGTTCTGCACGCTCCCACGAATGTTTCTGACTTTGTAAATCAATTTTATAATAGTTAGCGCACTAGTAGAGTCAACAAAAGAGTGACGGTGCACGAATCGTTTCAGTTAAGTCCCATATGCGTTCATATACCATTCATCCGATTGCGATGAAACTTGGGTGAGTTGTTTTGCACGCTCCCACGAATGTTTCTGAATAAGTAAATTCATTTTACGACAGTTTAAAGGCAGTTAACGGAAATTGAAAACAAAATATTGTGTATCCTAAACCACTTCAAGAAACAAAATATAAATGCCAAGACTTTCTTTGATTCGCATTGCAACGCATGCCGGGTACAGCTTGTATTACATATTAAAACATTGTTTACTTGATGATTTATAAAACAATTTCAACAAAATAAAATCGTATCTCTGTTCGCATTAATATGCATAATACAGTATATAATATTACCGGTATGGTACGTGAAAATAAGTTGCGTAAGTTACGTTATTGGATATTATCAGAACATAAAGTGATAATGAATGCAGGGACATTGGAATATTCACAACTCATTGCCGTCATCTTGTAACTTACCAAGTCAATTTTCTAAATAACAGTATCAAGCATGTTGTTTCAAAGATTTAATCTGCATTCCACTGCATATGATTCCGGACTTAACACTCACACATCCGTGTGGTGAAACAATACAGTCTGTCTGGCTATCATTAATTATTTGAAGATTGTACTGAACAGATGATAAGAGTCGTAAAAATGTATAACAATGATATGGTTCTCCAGGGTTTTGTTTTGGTTTTACGATCGGCAATGCCAATTTCATTTCATGAATTTATGGTCATTGTAGTAGCAATGATTTCTGCCAGTCATTAGTCATTGTGCTGGACTGACAGGATAAAGTAATATCATGCAGTACAACAATTTACAAGACATATCTATAAAATGTTCCATCAATACATGAAACAAACATTGTAAACTACATACGATCGCTACGGGAATTGACAGAACAGGCAATGATATCATAACAAATAACTCATTTTGGTTCTTCCGATATCTCATCCCGACTGGGCGCTTCACGAACCGGACGTGGTACAATGAACAAGACAGACTTTTAGAGAGTAACAGGATATTACTCTATGGCAGAAACCTCTGAAGTGTTTAGTGGGAGAACGAGAGGATAGGAGTTGTTGAAATTCAAATAAAAATATTTCTACACTATAGTACTATTACAACCATTTTCAGGTTGAAATGTTGACCTTATGTAAATATAGTACCGTATGTTCAAGGAAAAGAAAGCTACACCTAATACTGATAATTTTGGGTCCATAGGCATAGTTTCTTCAAAATTGAAATCAAGATTTTCAGTTCCCACACAACAGCTGTAGTCATGGAGCCCATTCTGTTAACCGAAGTTTTCAATAGATCTTGGGATGGTTTCCATGGCTCTAACCACTAAGCCAATCATTGCTATCAACTAGAAATGTTATTCCTCATAGAAATACACGATAGCTCACTCGTATACTGGATGTATATCCACCTCCCTAGACTGGATGCCATGTGTTTTGAACCTGGTAATAGGGGTATATGTGTCCGGTAAGATGGGATTACAAGCAATATCTGCTAGAGCAAGCGGGTATCACCAATTGTACAACACTGTAGAACTTGAGCCTTACGTAATAATTTAATAATTTGATCAACAGATACCGGAACGTAGCTCTGCAGTTGCCCATCCCACTCCCCCGGTATACTAGTGCAGCGTGAAACATTTCCCACACTGACAAGGGGAGGATACGATGTATGGGTCACCGATTCGAACCATCTTTAGTACACGTGTAGGGCATGGCTAGTCTTATACCAGGTGCAAGTAGTAATGTGCGCTTCTCAGCCGTTTCTGAGGAATTAATTAATTGCAGTTACAGTGCAGCGTCTAAGTGCGTTGTACGCCAGCATAAAGCCAACGAGCGCGTGGTGCAGTGGTAAGAGCCGTGCTTCGTAAGCGCGGGATCACTGGACCTAATCCCTCCGGTGAACTTTTGAAGTGTGTTGTGTGTGGTTTTTTTTTTGTGTGTAACCATTGGCAATTTCCAACCAACAACCATAGCATGAGTCACTGCTTGCGGGATACGGGGTGGTTTGATGGTTCACAGGCGTGCAATGAACGGAACAGACTGGGCCTTCAATGTATATACTGTATGTATACATATAATATAATACATATGACCGTGAATAATATGTATTTGCAATGCCGATACTGTACATTATGTAATGTCACAAACGTTGACCCCCATACGATGATTTCAGAATCTGTTTTCCCGCTCACGTAACACCTTATTACAATCGACTGCAAAATTAACATTATTCACGACGCCTACAGTTGTACGAATTGAAAATGAAAATCCACAGCCTGCTTCCAGTCTCCGACCGGGTCAGGAATGGAATGAATGAAGCCCCCCATCTAGCGGCGAGGATATGAACTGTGCCGGCTGCCGAAGCCTGTCACACTCCTCTGGGGCAATGATTAAATGAATGACAGATGAAATGAAATGATAGTGGAGAGTGTTGCTGGAATGAAATTTTGACAGGGAAAACCGGAGTACCCGGAGAAAAACCTGTCTGCCTCCGTTTTGTCCAGCACATATCTCACATGGAGTGACCGGGATTTGAACCACGGATCCAGCGGTGAGAGGCCGGCGTGCTGCCGCCTAAGCCACGGAGGCTAGTTGTACGAATTGCCAATGCTAAAAAAGGAAGAAACACAACACACTGCAGAAGCTCACCGGTGGGATTCGATCCAGCGATCACGCGCCTACGAAGCAAGGCTCTTACCGCTTCACCAAGCGCTCGGTGGTTCCTTGTTTGCGTACAACGCACTTAGACGCCGCACTGTAATTGCAATTAATTAATTTCTCGGAAACGGCTGAGAAGCGCATCTTACTACTTGCACCTGGTACATGCCTGGCCATGCCCTATACGTGTACTAAAGATGGTTTGAATCGGTGACCCATGCATCGTATCCTCCCCTTGTGAGCGGCTCTGTGTCTGATTGTAAGAACCTACTCTCACACGCTTCAATGTTCTCAGATAGGGAATTTGTCATCACGTTCCCCGCACCGCCCTACACCATGCTCCTACCGCTGAGCATTAAAGGCTACCGCTGAGCATTAAAGGTTAAGTGCATAGCCTCATGCCGGTATCTATACTTGGGAGTAGACAGTTGTGGTCGTGGTGATCAGCTCCCTTGCCTAGAATGATTTGAACATTTAAACATAATCCTAAACATGGGATGTACCGTCTCAGAGACCGCTTCGCGTTCTGGAAGTCCCAGATTGTTTCAAGCAAGAGTTGTCATCTCCTGCTTATTTAGCGCAACAATGCCCGTGGCCAATCGCACACCAGCTTATCACATATGGCCAACCCAGCAGCAAGATAATTGAACGTTGTTACTTTTGCTGTTTTTGAAGTGAATGCCAGAAAGAACTCGAACTACAAGTTAGTATGGGCAATCCTCACACGATGATGTACTGTTTTGAGCCATATTATACGGTATTCTCTTACGATTTGCTCTCAGCGATGTCCTACTAACATGATTAGTCAATGATGCAGTAAAATAATCGTACTCCGAGGAGATAAGCCCATTCTAGCTAACACTTGCCGTATCCTGCATCAGTGAATAGATCCGTTACTAATACAACTAGAACATTGGTATGGATTTCCATTATTTTACACAATGTGCGTGCTGTGTGAATTATTCACGACATGATTCTGGTGTCAGAATATGAACACTATGACTACTGTACAGACGCGTTAAGTTCATTATGCATTGTGGTAAAAGCTAAACCAGTGCTTTCAAAGCACTTTTCTTTGGTTAAACATTAACAAGCTAAAAGGAACAACTGTGCGATATCCTATCCCTCAAATGAGAATATCAAACACATCAACCGGCTACTTTATCACCCACTTGAGATAAATACTCATAAAACAAACATATATCCAGTAATGTTAACATTTTTATGAGGTAAAATAAACATGTTCAATAGGTATATTTCTAAGATGACAGAAACGATCATACTAATTTCAGGACCACCTCGAGGTGTAGGTACTAGTAATCTTGGCTGTCACTCCGGTGGTCCATATTCGATTCCGGGCTCTGCAAAGAAATTTAATTATGGACTTAGGGCTGGAATGAGGTACGCTCATCCTCGTTAGGTGATACTAAATTTAGCCAGGTTTGATTCCCAACTCAGCCATATTGGAACTGGTTATTCGTGGTTTCCCACATCTTTACTCTCAGTCATATTCAAGGTTTTCTCCAAAGCACTACCATTTTGAGTAGAAGGTATACTGGAGCAAGAAGTGGGTGGGTACCAAGCAGGCTTCAGCAAGAGGAAATAATGCACAGAACATTGCTTCAACCTTTAGGAATATCATCGAGTAAAAGTCGTTACGGTTGTGCAAGCATTTATCAGTCTTTGTGGATTTCAGGACGGCATATGACTTCATTCATATAAAGACTTTGATGGAGTTCGTAGAAAGGTTTGGAGTCGGCTACAAGACGAAGAACTTGATCAGACAATCAGCAACATGCGCTCGACAACAATATTCATGGGAGAGATCACAGAGTCCTTTGAGATCAAAACTGGAAGATGGGTTTTCGAAATTCTGTCTAATTGAGTCGTAAAAGAAGGTATTAGAGAATGGAATATTGAAATTCCAGATTAAGAAGCTCTCAAGATTTAGAAAGTATCATACAAGACTAGATTGTTTGGCATTCCCTGATGGTATAGTGATTCTCACCACCGATATGACAAGAGCGGGAAAAAAATTGAAGAACTCCAGATGATAGCTAAGATCACTCTTATGAGAAGACTGACTTCATGAAGTTGAGAGGGGAAAAAATAAATTGCATAAAGAGTTTTAATAAAGAGGGCTTTCCAGTCAGTCAAACACAAATTGTGCCCCATTACATTACGCGAGAAAACATGTGTACACCCTAACCTGAATTATTTCATGTTAAAGTGTTGGTTCATTCCTCAGTTTAGGGACTGCGACAACGTGCTCATGTAGCCCCGTGTACTTTGGGTGTGTGTAGAATCTGTCTGATAACCGGTGTTAATTGTGATGGCTGTATTAGTGTGGGTTATCTTTAATAATTCAGGTGAGGACTACAGACGATCAAGTTTTAAGTAGTTCCTGCTTTTGCTACCAAATGCTACTGTCAACGACATCTAGCTGCGGACTTTGTTTTCAGGTGCCACCGCCACCGGCACCTGGCAACGAACGTTGGAACTTGTAGAGCGTTATCAAATCTAAACTACAAATTTGACTTCACACAGGTGTAGTTAGTGGAAAGTTCTTTTACATGCCATAAATCTATAAATCTTTGACATGGACCCGCCGGCTTTACTTGCCCTCCGAAGGAAGGCATACTAAAGGATTTTTAACGCTCTTAAAAATCGGACGACTTCAGCCGGGTTTAAACCCGCGATCTTGGGCATAGAAGCTCAGTATGCTACCAACTACGCCACCAAAGCTGCGAAAGGTTAAAGTGTATGACACATAATTCTGTGATAGATATCTTATGTAATATTTATTTCAAATTAGGGTATATAAAATACCTGTTTCCCGCCAAATCGGTCGAACATCAATTCCACCCGATTTTCCTCAATTCCACCCGGTCCTCCAAGGGACCCAAAAATAAGTTCCTCAAAGCTCAGGCTTTGACAAGGGGTAGGCAAAGGGGTTATCCCCAATGACGTAAACAAATGTCATAACCCTCCTGCTCGCATACCAAGGGCCGGGTCAACGTCAAACACCTTCTGCAGCGCATGACCGAATTCTTGCATTCCACACGACAACACAAGTACAACACCTCATACAAATATATTTGTTTTTTTTTAGTGCCTACATCAGATACATACAGACACGTACATTCTACTTAACAGCAGCTGGCGGGTGTCGAGCAAAGACAAGAATAGTCGTGTGAGAAAAGAATTCCTTGAAAACAAGCTCATGCAGTACGCCAACCAAACAATGAGTAGATTACATCTTGTGAAGTGTGTTTCTCACACAATAGTTAGGGAATGAAAAGAGTTTCATCTAATGTTTTATGTATAGTTTGAAATGAAGTAAAGATTTATGTGATTTAAAGATGCTGATTTTTCTTATTTTATTAAATTTCCTGTCCATATTTTTATTTTACAACAGTGATTAATATCTAGCTCTTTGTATTATGTTTATATCTGATTTAACGATTGAGCGGACTTGGTGGTGGTGATTTAAAATTAATCATAATATTCTTTTACATAAGTCTTCCAAGTTTTCTATTTTTTTTCTACTCATGCACTGCATAAGGTGTTTGACACGGCCCTTGGTATGCGAGCAGGAGGGTTATGACATTTGTTTACGTCATTGGGGAAAAGCCTGGGCGGAGTTGAGGAACTCATTTCTGGGTCCCTTGGAGGACCGGGTGGAATTGAGGTAACCCTGGCTACCTGACTGGAATTCCCGGGTGGAATTGATGCCCGCCCGCCAAATCCAATTGCGCACAATTTGTATTAACTGGCTGGAAAGCTTCCTTTAATAGTACTACAAGCCCTTTTCTGTGTTGCCTAATAATTCAATAAAGATTTTTAAGTACTTTGGAGAAATTTGCAAGAGAACGGGTTGAAAGAAGAAACCATAAAGATCGTGCAAGAAGAACTGAAATGGCTTATCAAATGATGAAGGATACGTACACCAAAATGATTACACCCATTGAGCTAAAATTAAGGCACCTAGACACAGTCATTAAACATACATTCTTGTACGCAGCTGAAACTTAGGACATGATTGGAAACAGTTGGCACAAAGATACAGTAGCAGAATGAGGGAGAGAAAAAAAGCAATTGCAACAGTTCTAGACCGCATTATGTAAGACAGGATAAGGATACTGAAACCTAAAGAAGAATTATACCAATAGACAGAGTCGTTGATCCGATGTTCTATACACATCTACTAATGATGGACAATTGCCGAACAGTAGTTCCATATCTTCAGGAGGAGGAAATCAGCGTCAAAATTATTTCGTCAACTTGAAAACGGACCTGGTTATTATGGAGCTTACAGACGATGGCGCAACGGACAGAGATCGATATAGAGAATGAATTAAAGAGTTCAGAGGTTTCCAGGAGACAGGGCAGGAAAGGAAGATCCTACAGAAAAGACCAGAAGATGGAATTAGGATATATTAGCAGTCAGGGTGACAATTAAATCTCAATTTATAAAACCTGCCTTGTCAAACACTGGAAGGTAGTATAATAATTAAATTAACACGTACATGTTTCGTTATATCAATGACTAGCAGTAGTGCCCGGCTTCGCCCGGTGGACTTCATTGTTTTATGGATGATAATGAATACTACTACAGAACTGGCACATGATACTTAAACTAACAGAAAACAATATTCTAAAAATATATCTTTTTGTGGTGGTGGTGGTGGTGGTGGTGGTGGTGATGGTGGTTGTAGTGGGGGTGATAAGTAGTACAGTATAATGGACGTAACATTCAGGTCAATTTCCCATAATGATAATTATGAATAGGGAAACAGCTATTTACTAACTACAGCACGGACACATGTAATTTAGAAACAAATTTACAAAAAAAAAAGGACAGTAAGTGAAACAAAGCCTCCGTGGCTTAGGCGGCAGCACGCCGGCCTCTCACCGCTGGGTCCGTGGTTCAAATCCCGGTCACTCCATGTGAGATCTGTGCTGGACAAAACGGAGGCAGACAGGTTTTTCTCCGGGTACTCCGGTTTTCCCTGTCAAAATTTCATTCCAGCAACACTCTCCACTATCATTTCATTTCATCTGTCATTCATTTAATCATTGCCCCAGAGGAGTGCGTCAGGCCTCGGCAGCCGGCACAGTTCATATCCTCGCCGCTAGATAGGGGCTTCATTCATTCCATTCCTGACCCGGTCGGAGACTGGAAGCAGGCTGTGGATTTTCATTTCAAGTGAAACAAAAGACACTGCCTGGGGCCTATAACTCATTGGCTGTTAGAAATGTAGAGAACAATAGTGTCGTCTTTGTCATATAGCGCTGTCCCGAGCTACTGAGGTAGCAATTATATCATTTATCGCCACAAAGCGCTTAACGATAAGTTTCAGAATAAATGAAGGTAAATTTGAAAGCACCAACGCTTAATGCAGCTGATAACCTCAATGTACTGCACCAACACCATTGCACTTATATAGAGGCATAACATTTTCATGATGATAACTGTTTAAAGGGGCCTAAGGAATCTTTTTGCACTAATTACCCCCCGTGACTGCAATTTATAAACAGCGCAAGATGCAACTATTTTCGCAATTCTGCACCAGAACACTGGTAGGGGTGACGTGATGCAGCCCGAACTGCCCGTCAACAACAGACTTATTAAAATACTCTTACAGTTACACTACTACGGACATGAATGGTTCTAGGGCCTTAATACGTGGGTTTCAAGTTCATTTTGTCTGTTATTCTAAATGTAGGGAGTGGGGAGCGTTGTCCAAAATATCAAGTGAA
This sequence comes from Meconema thalassinum, assembly GCA_946902985.2. Lineage (NCBI taxonomy): Eukaryota > Metazoa > Arthropoda > Insecta > Orthoptera > Tettigoniidae > Meconema > Meconema thalassinum. The sequence continues at coordinate 361,421,840 of OX336394.1, read as the reverse complement.
CAGTGTCACCAGCAGGGTTTAAAAGTGTATGTAAAATTTGGTGCAATTAAGATAAACGGTATGGATGTGTGCCAAAGGGTCTAAATGCAGGGAATGGAGTGGTCTGTCCAAAATGTCATGCAGTCAGTGTTACTCGCAGGGTTCCAAAGGGTAGGTATACAACTTTTGATTCAGATTGGTGAAACGGTGTAGATTTGTGCCAAAGGGCCTAAATGCAAGGAAAGGAGTGGTCTGTCCGAAATTTCATGTAAACAGTGTTACTCGCAGGGTTCCAAAGGGTAAGTATACAAATCTTGGTTCAGATCGGGGAAAAGGTGTAGATTTGAACCAAAGGGCCTACATGCAGGGAATGGACTGGTCTGTCATAAATTTCACGTAGACAGTGTTACCATCAGAGTTCCAAAGGCTAAGAATACAAATTTTGGTTCAGATAGGTGAAACGGTGTACGTATCACTAACCATAACATCAGCGCATGCGGATAGAGCTGTTTGGGAGCACTTGTTCTACCAACTTACTGAACAAAAATCAATCTTGAAGGTTACCTGAGAGGTGTAGCCTAACGCTACATAGCCTAAACTATTCCTCTTGAATCAGGCTATCACATAAAAAAGAATTTTTGAAATCGGACTGGTAGTTACAGAGATTAGCGCGTTTAAACACATAAACACACAAACACACAAACTCTTCAGCTTTATTATATTAGTATAGATAACTTCGTCTGCGTGAAGCATCTTAGGAAACTACGGTATCTTAACAAAAACCTAAAAAGAAAATGGATATCCTTACAATAAGTCATTAATTTAAATAAATGAAAGTTCACAAAAAGGAATTAATACATAATTATAGGATGTGTGAAATAATTAGTTATACCATATCCACCTATACCACTCACTTCAATAAATTTTCCACATGGAACAGTTTGCATCAGGACATAGACCTGCTGAAAAACATCTGTCGTTATGTATAAATGAATTAAACATAAGATTGAACACCTTATCAAATTTTGTAATGGTAAAAACAACACTAACCTCGAATCTGTTTGTTAGTCATCTCCGTCCGCTGTTCAAAATGATTAATGTATATTTGCTAGGTAATTATATAATAATGGTGTGTATAAAATATTTCTACAATGATAATTCAACCGTAATGAAATTATAAGTTGAGAAATTCAATTAAGTAACATCATAAAACAGTATATCAACAAGTAGTTCCGTGAAGAACTATGTTCATATATCCAATTTATGTTAATTGCCTGTATCAGCATACAACATTTCAGTTTGATTGATGTTATAGATTCGTAGTTATTGAGATCCATCTTAATATTTCGGATGGTCGCCATGTTGGATTATTATATGTATAGGCCATAGAGTCATGTACCATTAAAAGAAAATTAGGTTCATTATTCAAACTTTCACTTCAATCGCATGATGACGAAAAATAAATAAAAACTTAATTTTAAAATTCGCACAGCTGCCATCTTGAGGTTATGTAAACAATTGAACTAAATTAGCTACCAGTGCATTACAATGTGTATAAACATTTCCTGTACCAAGCTTCATTGCGCTTGGATCATTAAATCGCGAGAAAGGTCTATATCAAATTTTCAAATTTGCTTGGCCGCCATATTCGTTTTGTAGTTAACCGGTTATTGAAATTCGTATGGATGAACTTCCAGTAGTGCCCTATATCTCCGTACAATATTTCAGGGTGATTCCGCAAATAGTTTCAGAGATGTAGAATGGCGGTGAAATATTTCGTACAGCCGCCATCTTGAGGTTATGTAAACAATTGAACGAAGTTAGATGTCGGTGCATTACAATGTGTATAAACATATACTGTACCAAGTTGTATTGCGTTTGGTTGGTTAAATCGCGAGAAACGTCTATTTAAAACTCGCAAATTTGCTTGGCCGCCATGCTGATTTTGTAGTTCCCAGGTTTTCAAAAGTCACACAGGTGAACTTCTAGTAGTTCCCTTTATCAGCGAAAATATTCCAGGGTGATATCGGTTATAGTTTCGGAGATATTGAATGCTGGTGAAATATTTCGCACAGCCGCCATGTTGGATTGGTGAGACGTGACAAAATTTGAAGGGCACCGTCGGGGTCTTCCAGAATAGTGCTATGAACTTACCGAGTTTCATTGAAATCGCTCCAGCCATTTAGAAGTTACTAGGGCGGGACACACACCATCACATACACCATCACACCCACACGTACACACAGACACACGGACAAAAGGTGATCTCATAAGCCTATTTGTTCATAAATAAAATAGGCAAAAAATTGGAACAATAATGAATGTAATGTGACAATAACGAGAAAATAATGGTTAATGTCTATCCATTTTATTATGGTGACACGAAATTTAAAGAATGTTTAAACGCCGTCCAAAAATGGCCAGAACGAAAAGAAAAGAGAAAGATGAATGTTGCACGAGTTACCAAAATAACGAGGCGACTGTTTGGCGACTCCTGGCGTGCTAGACACCCCACAGTTGAGATGCGTGAAGAGTGTTGCATACAATTCCGGGACGCATAGCAGACTGAGTGACACGCTTTGTGCAGCCCACGGCCACGGATTAATGTCTACTACGCCATTGAAGTGAACATCAGTTTAATTTCTGGTCTGCTTGTTTTCATTAATATTTTGAATTACGGTAGCTAACTCCCACAGAATCTCATTTAGTATCTGCTGGTTTAATTTACTGTCCTATCTGTTTACTTTCCCAGTTCTAATCAAAACTCACGCTTTCATGTATTTTATCCCTTCTGGGTATCAACTCGGAATATATTGATGATCGCCAGCGGGCGTATGTTTTACTGCCCACTGTATCAATCTTTAAACCACAGATTGAAAAATACGTTATACGGTACCAGTGTTTATTAATCACACCCGTTGCAACCATTCTTCAACCAGTATAAATGAATGAATGAATGAAGGCATTAAGGGGACCGGGTAGTCATCGGACCCATATTCCTTCATTTTACATTCTATGTAACATTTTAAATTTCTCCTTCCCTAACTCTCAGATGTCAATTAATTGATGATGTTGTTGTTGTTGTTGTTGATTCTTTAGGAGCTTTGTTACCCCGTGGTCTTGTAGCCCCATAAATGTTGCTGGGTGTAGAATTTGTCTGATAATCTGTGTCACTGTGATGTCTGCATTACTGTGCGATAGTACCTGACATTCTAGATTAATTTGGAGTAACTAATATACCTCAGTGCTGCCAACATGATTCTAAGCTTTCTGATAGTTTCAATTTTTAATTGAATGTAATTTCTATACTAACAAATGGATTTTATCCAAAATTGGCACTGTAATAGATCGTAATATTTCAGATTAATCTCAGAATACATGACATTGTTCACATCATGATAAATCCGATATCAAACAGCATGTAACATCCATACTATCCATTAGACTTAAACCGAATTGTGTATGTGCATTCTATACCTTAAGAGATGGAACTATGAATATATTCAGAAACACCAAGGCTGCCAACTGTAGTAAGTTTGGCTCCACTATTTCAGGTGTATTTCAAACTGCAGTATTTAGAAATGTTTGTATTACCAACTTGATTTCGTCATTATTCTATATAGGTCTGTATAGATTGCCATGAATCTTTCATTTTAGAAAAGTAGGCTCTTTAGTTCGTCACGGAACTACTTGTTTTAAATTGAGGTAGGATGTGGGTAGGAAGCGGCCGTGGCCTTAAATTAGGTGTCGTACTGGCTTTTGCCTGGAGTAGAAGTAATTGATATGATAACTCTTCAGTCGGTCAACACAATATTATCCCAATTACTGCGAGAAATAACCTGAAAATATTGCATGTGATTGAAATATTGACCGAATGAAAAGTTGTAATATCATAAGGATACTGAAAACGGCTTCAAAGCCATCTATGGAGTAGAAGTGGGAAGCTGATGATGATTACGATAATTCTTGTTTAAGGGGCCGAACATCTAGGTTTTCGGTCCCTAATGAAATGAAAATCCACAGTCTGCTTCCAGTCTACCGACCGGGTCAGGGAATGGAATGAATGAAGCCCCCATCTAGCGGCGAAGATATGAACTGTGCCGGCTGCTGAAGCCTGTCGCACTCCCCTGGAGCAATTATTAAATGAATGACAGATGAAATGAAATGATAGTGGAGAATGTTGCTGGAATGAAAATGTTGACAGGGAAAACCAGAGTAGCCGGAGAAAAACCTATCTGCCTCCACATTGTCCAGCACAAATCTCACATGGAGTGACCGGGATTTGAACCACGGACCCAGCGGTGAGAGGCCGGCGTGCTGCCGCCTAAGCCACGAAGGCCTACATCGGTCCCTAATAAAATGAAATATTATGAAATGAGTGCATGAATAGAAAAACAGCTCACTGCCAGGGGATGAAAACGAAAATGGTTTTTATAATGCCTTATTTGTATAAAATGAGATAAAACGTGGATGAAAAGAAACAGTAGAACAAATAAAGCATTTTGGACACTAAGAAGTAGCTACATACACAGTGAAAACATAAAACAGACTAAACCTAAACTAAAAGTCTTAAACTATTTTAAAACTTAAAAAAGTAACCACTCTCCCTCATGAACCAGATGACGAGGTCTGCTGACGTCCCGTCATTACGTAGAACAAGGGAGAGAGTGTTAGGCAGTTTGAGAGTTCTCCGCAGATCGGCCAGGTCCACACACTCAAAGAAAGGGTGTGCTACGGTAAGGGAAGTGGGAAGCCATGGAAAACCACTTCTAGAATAGCTGTGGTACTTTGGATATGACCGTCAAGTCCAACCCTAGCAGCAACAACAACAAGTTCTACCGTAAACTGTCGTTTACTCATTAGCTCGGAGTGGTTGAATAAACAGTAGAATTTTGTTCTAAGACAGACTTTACAGAAGTATTACTTGTAACACTCAAAGTTGCAATTTCTTTCAAACAACCAATTATGGATGGCATATTGGCTTTTACGGCCAGTGAAGAGCCCGCTGATGAGACATCTTGGTGTCCTAGGCGAAACCCCACACAAGACACGGCGCAAACCCAGAAAATTTGCTGAGTTTTAACCAATTAGGCTATAGAGTTTGAAAGAAAATAACTATTACAATAATATTGTATATTGATCTCAAATAAAATTCTTTTTTTGTATATCTCGCTATTGCATAAGAATACAATATGTCGAGTGCAGAGAGTGACCAAGTTAACTGCTCTCACCAGGAATGCGCAAGACTCAACCAGATAAATAGCCTGTACGATACAATCTGAATTGAACATTTACAACAACCACATATTCACTCCCAAGAAGCAATTTCCGGAGGTCAATCACCACTTCCACTATCTTAACAAAACATCACATAGATTACAACCAACAAATAGTGACGAATTGCATTTTATTAAATAATACTGCAACTAAATAAATGTATGTATTGTAAATATTTTCACCCATACTTTCAGATATAAGTTTTATAGCCTAAGTGTAATGGATCTGATGATGATCGCTTGACGATTGAAACTGGTCATCCAAGTGCATTTATTAATCTCATGTAATTCCTTTGAGGATTAGGGAATAACCCATCTCATTTGGGTACAATCGTGTTGACCGACTGAAAAGCATTAAACTTATGTCGGGTAGATTTCATTAGAAAGCTACCTATTGTAATGAGTACCATGTTCCGACCTACGGAATATTTCTATATATATCTTTGCGTTTCACGACTGCCAGACCCCAAAACCAACGTCAGTATAAAAGTTTTTGTGGACACGATGACGACCGTCATTTTGTACCAATCGCTTTCAAATGTATACATAAAATATAATGATTCAGAATCTCGATTGAGTTCGTGACTGGAAAACATCGGACCATTGGGGTGAGAATGTGAGGGAGGGTGTCTTTTTTTTTCTTTTTCGAAAAAGTGAACATTGCTATATCTTTCTTATTATGGAAAAATCGAATTAATTCTAAGTTCATACAATTTTTCGGGAAGGGGCCAAAAATGTTTTAGTAACGTTTCTTCATAGCACCAACCATTGACCAAAGGGGTGAGAAAAATGGAGTTTTCAAAGAAAATAATCATACCTCCCTTAATAGGCACAATAACAAAACCATTTACAATAACCAATAGTCCTCTAAACATTACCTAAAACTCTTGTCTGAAAGAAATATTGATATGACCCACCCTTGCCAAGGGATGAGCAAACAATTAAGAAGATTCTTATATTCTTAATATGTGGAACATATGTGCGACGGTACGCACCGGTACGCCGTACCGAAACCTCTGATCGGGGGAAAAGTCGAATATACAATATAACATCATTTTTATAACTGTGGAACGTTAGTTGTAAGTCAAGGTCAACTTGGTCTTTGACTGGACTGTACTTCAAAGTACGTGGAATCTTGGCTGCTTCAGGGACGGCACTCCGCTCTGGATCCTAACAGCAAGGTGAGAGACAAGAGGAGGCACATACAACGAAAACTTTTTTAAACTTTGAACAATTTTATAAACTGTGAGGTAAAACATTTTTATGTACATTACCTTTCATAATAAATAATTATTTCAGAAAACTGTAAAGAGAAAATTATAAAATAAGAAATAAAAGATTGTTTTTGAACATGTTTGTTATTTCAAACCGAATGTATTTAATTTTTTAAATTACGTTAAAAAATTGAAATGGTGTACATTGTTTGAATAGTAGCCTAGTTAGGCTAAATTAAAATTTAATATATGTCAATGGCTAATGATATGAAAAATGTTGCTATAGCAGACTCAATTTAATTTAAAATTGCAATCAAAATTAGTTTGCTATTTTGTTCACTGATTAATTTTTAAAGGTATTCAGTAAAGCGTCAAATTATCGTTTTTAGAACTCTATGTTTAAATATTTGATAAAGCCCCACCTCAACCCCCTCCCACCACCACCTGGTAGCCCACAGTACCGGAAACTTTTTTTGATGTGTAACATCTTTCCACTCGGTTGCTGGATATTTTTGTGGGAGTGATTTTGAAAAAATGGGACGGAAGTGGATCGGAACGATCGAGGTGGCACCAGCTGGCACACTTCCGTTCGATCGAACGGAAGTGTGCTAGCTGGCAGTGGTGGATCGAACGGAAGTGTAAGATGCACTGCCAACTCGATCGATCGATCCAGCTGGCAGTGGTAAGAAAAACAATGAGCTTGCGGTGTCGGAAATTGATACCATGACGTACTCTCGGCCATGTAGAATGTATATGACATACTGAACGGTAAACGCTTATGCGAACTCTGGTGTCAAGTGAATGAAACAAAGCACATGGCACATGTTCGAAGTCTTCGTATCAGTATTTAAATGGTAAAATGCCTTAATATCAAACATTGTAAGTAGTCGGCATTGCCGGTATTATGTTTCTGCACAATGGCTATTCAAATATTAACCCACATAACTGTAATGCAGTCATCAATATAATAGCCTATAATCGTTGTGGTTATACGAGAATTGAGCAAGCCTCCATGAACTATTGCTGAATACATTCTCTTTACTCACAAGAAGGCCTATTCATAAGGTATTTTAAACTCAATTTCACACAGGAACATTATCGAAACAAGCAAAATATAAATGAAACTTAATTCCATAATGCAGTATTATTGGAACGTGGAAATAAGTCACCATATTGTGCACAATATTTGCGTAGTCGAAATAGCCGTAGGGTTAGCACCTATGACTGTGAATCTAGAGATCTCGGGTTCGAATTCCGGACGGGGTAAATATTTTTGCTACCAGATTATCATTTTAAACGATATTTATCATATAAATATGACTCATTTTAACAGAATCCATATGAAATTACGTGTTGGTCTGTGAATCAAGAGGTCCTGTTTATAAGGAATTTAAGGTTCTGAGCGGTGTCGCGTCTATTAATCTGGTTGATCCATATCGTATTCTTTATTTAGGCTAGTGATGTTGGAAGCTACAAATCATCTAATAAAATGAGTTCTGTATTATAAACTACAATATTTGTAAAACACTCCCTTTTACAATAGATTAATATGTGTGCCAATAATAGTATAAAATACCGGTGTATCAACAATTTCACGTGAGGTTTCTTCTATGTCAGATGTTGCACATGATATGCAACTACTGTAAGGCTCGTAAGTTTTTTTTTTTTTAATCAAGCACTGTTTGTAGGTTTATAACAATTGGCAAATTTGGAACATTTTTCTTTGCTCGGTGAAATCTACCTCCGTCTTCCGGCGTGCCGAGAGGCTTCTTTTTAATATTCTAGTGGGTGATGATGGTGTTTCGTGAAATATATTTGATATGCTGTGTTTTCACTGTGTTACGTATCATGGTTCTTTCTTCATTATTTAATTCAAACTACATCACATACAACGCCGATTTCAAATCAAAAATATTGTCAATGGAATTTTAACGTTCTGGATAGGCGAGATTCCATAGAATATAATAATTTTCAACGTTGAGTTTTTAGGCGGCTTCGGTGGCGTAGTTGGTAGCATGCTGAGCTTCTATGCCCAAGATAGCGGGTTCAAACCCGGCCGAAGCTGTCGGATTTTTTAAGAGCGTTAAAAATCCCTCAGTATGCCTTCCTTCGGAGGGGAAGTAAAGCCGGCGGTCCCATGTCATAGATTTATGGCATGTTAAAGAACTTTCCACTAATTACACCTGTGTGAAACTAAATTGTATAGGTTAAGAATGTTAACAACGCTCTTAGGTTGCTACGTTCGTTGCCAAGAGCCGACTGCGGTGGCGTCTAGTAGCTATGTTCTGAATTAGTCCTAGTAGTCGTTGACGGTGGCGTTTGGCGGCAAAAGTAGGAACTACTTGAAATTAAATGTCTGCAGTCCTCACTTGAATTGAAAACAGATAACACACACTAATACAGTCATCACAATTAACACCGGTTATCAGACAGATTCTACACACACCCAAAGTACACGGAGCTACATGACCGCGTTGTCGCAGCCCCTAAACTAAGGAACCAACCAACCAACGTTCAGTTGGTCGTATTATAATTTATAAGCATTATTTTTTGTTATTGATATCAAGTTAATCACTCGATTTAATTCCAATTGACCTGCGGTTTGTGGCCATGTTTCATTTCCACCTATTACACACCTGAATCATCACGCAGAGCAGTAAAATGGTATTTTCCATTATGAAAATATATTTCATAAGTTTTTTAATGTTAATTCATTTCAGTGGCTTGGGAACTCTTGGTCATCAGCCCCATGTAATTGGGCGTGAGTTGTATTCGTCTTGTAGTGATAGAGCCATGTTTTAGTGTTGCCCAATTCCATTAAGAAGAGCTTTTCAGTCGGTGAACACAAATTGTGCCCAATTATATTAGGCGGTAAACGTGTCTCAGGACCTGAGGATGAGCGCGAGACGTTCGAAACATGTCATCCAATTAAGCAGATATTTGTTCATAAAAGCAATTTAGTTTGTACGGTATATAAATACTTGTTTGGCGGCTTCGGTGGCGTAGTTGGTAGCATGCTGAGCTTTATACCCAAGATCGCGGGTTCAAACCCGGCCGAAGTCGTCGGATTTTTAAGAGCGTTAGAAATCCCTCAGTATGCCTTCCTTCGGAGGGGAAGTAAAGCCGGTGGTCCAATGTCATAGATTTATGGCATGTTAAAGAACCTTCCACTAATTACACCTGTGAGAAGCTAAATTGGCAAACACTCTTAGGTTCCGACGTTCGTCACCAGGAGCCGACTGCTATGGCATCTGGTAACAAAGTTATGAACTAGTAGTCGTTGACGGTGGCGTTTGGCGGCAAAAGTAGGAACTACTTGAAGAATTTCTATGTCTGCAGTCCTTACATGAATTGAAAACAGAAACACACACTAATACAGCCAACACAATTAACACCGGTTATCAGACAGATTCTACACACACCCAAAGTACACGGGGCTACATGACCGCGTTGTCACAGCCCCTAAACTGAGGAACCACCAACTAAATACTTGTTTCCCGCATAATGTCATTGTGTTGACCGACTGAAAAGCATGCTTGAATTGAATCTGTATGGTAATCTCTATTTATGTGATGACTGATGACTGTACGAGTGTGTGTAACTGTCTTAGTGAGAGGGAGGTTATATGTGTACCAGGACTTGAAATAATGTACTATCCGGGCATTTCCCTGGAGGGAGTGTGGAATAATCTGGGGGAAAAGCACACCCAGAATAGCCATTGTCAGCACAAGGATTCGATCCCACAACTTGGAACACAGCAGGTCAAAAGGTTACCCCTTCTCCACGCAGCAAACCTATTTGTAAATGAGGTGAGGATTGGGAAGGAGGCAGCTGTGGCCTCAAGTTAGGAGCCATCGTGGCACTTGCCTTTAGTAGAAATGACAAGTCACATGGCTGATATGGAAATCGTACCAACATCTTCTCAATTTTACTTCCCAAGGCTGAGTGTATCCCGTTCCAGCCATAGATAAGAATAACATATTTAGATAGGGCCGGTATCAAATCCTGATCTTTGGGAACTTTGTCCAAATCCAAATTCTGAAGTCAAAGAAAGCGTATCATGACGTTGGAAACAAAATAACATTTCCCTCAGCATTATGTTAAAATAATTTTCAGACTTTCTGATGTATTCAGGAAGATTTTGTCTCATCACTCAGTTCCTTGTACAGGGTAATAATTTGCCATTATGTTCACTATTCTGTCTTGTCTCGTGTACCCATTTTAGTTTTTATGCTGATGCTGTTCTTCTTTCTCTTCAGCAATCGCTACCAATTCCACATCTGTATGCTCCAACATCTCAAGAAACACCGAATTTTAACTGAATCATTACTGATAAGTGGGGTTGTGGTGATTTAAAACTAAGTTTTATTACACTTCCCAATATACGGTACCAATGTACTATGATTAGGAGCATTTCTCGTAAACAGCAAGCTACAAAATAGAGAGTATCCTTTTCCTTTGTAAGACTCGAACTCATTCGGTGAAGGGGAAAGTGTATACGGACTTAAAACTTCAAAATTCTCCCTACTTCCTGAATATCTCTCCAAGTAGTTTTCACATGATTGATGTCTCAAAGAAGAATTTGTTCATTGACATATTTTGGCAGCTGAAACGTTCATTTAGTGTTCCTTATAGATGACTAACTTAACGTGAGCTTTGTAGAAAGCCTAATGATACCCGAGGAGTTAAGGGAGCAGGTAGTGTTCCTCTAACAAACCTAATGAGCCTCGCTGAGATCTGACTGTGAGCTTTGAGAAACGGTAATTACAAGGAGCTCCTCCTAGGTGCTGCGCCGTTCACATTCCGAGACGAGCCCTCGTAGGAAACCATATACTAAGCGGATTTATATGCATGAATTACTTCATTACTTTCATATTTATACAGGGTTGTTTAATATAGCGTTGAATTAGACTCTGAAACACATAGAGAAATACATTGCTTTGTGCACCAACAAGGTAACAAGTGACACTTTTCATATCGAAAACATCACCTCTATTGAAGTTCTTAGGTTGTTTCTCTATTTCTATCGCCTCTCGAATGAATTTAGTGAAATGCTTCTCCATGCCGATGACATATATTTCATACAAAATTACTTTGGCTTGTTCAGCGAAAGCAGAAATCCCTGGTTAGCAAATACGTAATTGCCTACGGTGTTTCTTGTTCCTTGCGGCGATTCTCCTACCTGTCTGACCAACACATTGTATTCTTCATAGCACAGAAAGAAAAATAAATATATTTTATAACCTAATTATATATTTCCCTGAACATTTTGGTAATACTCTTTGGATGTATTTATTCTCAAAGATGAGAGTGAATGGTCCCATTGAATTAAAACAGATGGGGTTAACAGTCTAAGAAACACATAAAAAGATTTTTTTGTTAAATGAGCTTTTGCAACATTTAAATAAATGTACCTCAAGGTGGTTCATCTTACAAAATAAAACCTGTTTAAATGAGGTGCCAAATATTTCTCATTTTTCTTATATAATTTTGTAAATATTGAGGTCAATTGAAAAATCATGCAATAAAATTCTGAAATGCAAATAAAACTCAAGTACCGGTAATACAAAACGTCCTCAATCTTGTGCACAATAGTAGTTGTTGAGTCATTTATAGGCTTTGCGACTCCTTGGATATGTAACCCCGTGTGCTTGGGTATGTGTATAATCTCTCTGATAACCTGTACCGTTGTGATTGTTGTACTGGTGCGTGTACTTGTAATTGGGGTTAGGATTAGGGTAGAATACATCCGTGGTCTTAGGTTAGGAATGATCCAGGCATTCGCCTGGAGTAGGAGTGGGAAAATATAGAAAACCACTTCCTGGATGACTGAGGAAGCAATTAAACGTACCTCATTTAAGTTCTGGTTCACGATGCTGAAAGAACCACATTTATGCTCTCACACCGGAAAATAATTTTCTTGTCAGACTCGGGAATCGAACCGAGACCTCTAAGGTGATGCTACGCCATTAGGTTGCCCTTGAGCACAGTCTTCAAGTGCATTACTTGCAAAGTCACTCAGTCAGCCAATCATGTAGTTGGACAATAAGTACAATCTTGTACCGGCACTCGGTAACCCGGCACTCCGGATTTCTCAGCCACACTGACAGGAGAAAAAAATCATGATTTTTGTTTGTTTTTGTGTTTTCGCACAGAGCGCTATTATGTTTTCTTTCGTCTTCTCCGCTATGGACATTCTGTTTCTTCGCCTTCTTCGTGACGGGGCTTCAAGAAACAGGTTTCAAAGCGAAAAGCAAAAGAACATTACTTACTTTCTCAAAAAAAAAAAAGTAAATGGTAATTTTCATTGAGTTAAAAAACTATTTACGTCCAGGAATTAATTTCTACATATATTCTACTGTACATTGTACATATTATAAAAATATTTTGTAGACCTAGTTTTTCAAAGTTTTCTTTTATAATTTAATTGTTCCCCATGATTTTTATGTAGTACGGTAGTACGGTACTGAACTATATATTCAAGTACTGTAATTTTACTGGCTTGATCGTTTTAAAACTTGTGTTTCTGTTAAAAACAAATAAATGTACTGCATTGCATTACTTTTAAACCAAAACAAACAGTTTATTTCTTCTTTTTAACACATTTCCCGATAACCCGGCATTTTTGCGAACTCGGCTACCCTTCGGTCCACATTAGGCCGAGTTTGCAAGACTCTACTGTATGATGCTCGGTAATTTATAAGAGCCTATCCCAGCTAGTGAGCAACTTTGGAACATAAACGCCTTTAAGTCGTCACTGGTTTCCACAGAGAAGAATTTCCTCGCATCTTTATGGACTGTTCCTGATTGCAACAGTCTCCTTTTACATTCGTCATAATTAACTTAAGACCCGGATATAGCCAAATCAGGTTATGATGTCAACAGACTTGTGTGCAAGTGCAAAACGTAACGTTTATGTTATTTTTGAGGAAACTATCGACCCGAATGTTTGACGGAGTGGTATTAAATAAAGCTACGATAAATACAATCTGTGTATCTATGGTTTGGGAGGAAGCATAGTGGTAACATTCTTGCCTGCTGTACCGAAGTTTGCAGGATCGAATCCTGGCAAAGTTAGTTGGTATTTGAGGGTGCTTAAATACGAGGAAGCCGTGTCAGCAGATTTACTGGCACGTTAAAGATCACCTTCCAGGCACAATTCCTGCAACCCGATGTCTCTAAAAGCCTTAGTCGTTAAAAGGGGCGTAAGACCAATGTCACTATTATTTCTTTCTTTCTTTCTTTCTTTCTTTCTTTCTTTCTTTCTTTCTTCGTCAAGCCCGACTAAGGAGCGCGATTGAACTTATTTAGCTGATGGCATTGCCTTTCTCTTCTCCAAAAATCTCTTCATCTTCTCGCTGTGGCTTCTCTTGCGATCTTCTGACCAGGTTTTGTTGGTGATTGTGCTTGGATGGTCTGCAAAGCGGTGATTATCGACTGATTCTCTGAACTGCGCTCTGTCTAGTACAACGTCATCTGTGATGCCTATTTCTTGAAGATCTTTTCCAACTTCAAACAGCCGAGGTGTTTTTAACTTTCATTGACAGGGCAAGGTTAAGAATCCTTTTGGTTAGTCTTTGATTGCCCATCCTGAGGATATGCCCATAATATTTCAATCGTTTCTTCCTAAATGTGTCTGAGATTGTTATTATTATTATTATTATTATTATTATTATTATTATTATCACAGTATAATTATTATTTTTTCAATTGTATTTCTTCTTCGTCTTAAGCTTCCTCTTCCTCCAGTATTCCTTCATATGGACGCCGTGCTGCTGCTTCTGTTCATCCGTCCAGGTTCTTCCAATCTTCGCAGTTCTTTCGTGTTGGAGTCCTTTCATATGTTGAATATAATGGTCCGAAGTGTATCCCTATCTAAAATCTGAACCTCCTCAATTGTGGACCTTTCTAAATCGTTATATACTTCCTTAATCCATAGCGTATTTTTCTTCTTGTTCCATAGGTAGTCGAATATCTTTTTGATAATTATTATTATTATTATTATCCCAAATGGTTAGCAAGCATTTCCTATTATGATCAGTTTCGTGTATTCATAAAGGCCTTGACAATGCTGCCTGTCTTCGAGGATCTTCTTCTTGTATTTATGGTTTTATTTTTTTGGTCGTGCAGCCTCCTGAGAGGCCGAGTGCAGGTCTTTCCAGTCGACGCCCGTGGGCGACCTGCGCGTCGGGATGAGATATGGAATGGATGGGGATGAATGAAACAGGGCAAGGATGTGGAAGGAAGCGGCCGTGGCCTGTCAGAAGGTACTGTCCCAGCATTTGCCTGGTGTTGAAAATGGGAAACCACGGAAAACCATTTCAAGGACAGCCGACGGTGGGGCTCGAACCCACGCGTCTACCGAGTCAGCAGAGAGCTTGGCCCCTTGACCTAACGCTGCGCTTTAGCCCGCGCAGCCACTACTGTCGGTTGTATTTATGGTGTATATTACATTCATTCGAGATAGCGATGAAAAATAAAGTTCGTTTTTTTGGTTTCTCTCATTAGTTAACGTTATTATTATTATCATCCCATGAGTTAGTATCTGGTGAGAGCCACAGATAACAACAGTGGTATGTTAACATTCCTACCGTCATGCCAAGCAATGTACAGTATGCAAGTAATGCTGTAATTAAAAGAACCCGCAATATCACAAACACAAGTAAAGTCAAAACACATTCCAGCGAGTTGGTGACTGTCATGAAACGAGACTGCTCCAGAAGTAGGTTGGTCAGGTTCCCACACATTTTGCCCATTAATTAATCTATCTATCAATTCTCTCTTGAATAGGTTTGTATGTCCCTAAGGCAGGGAATATTTCTATGTGTGCTCTTTTGTAAATAAAAGTTAGTCATTGTATTTTACACTTTATACAAAGGAACTTCTGTGGATGTCGCGCTATTTGAATGAAAATCCACAGCCTGCTTCCAGTCTCCGACCGGGTCAGGAAAGGAATGAATGAAGCCCCCATCTAGCGGCAAGGATATGAACTGTGCCGGCTGCCGAAGCCTGTCAAACTCCTCTGGGGCAATGATTAAATGAATGACAGATGAAATGAAATGATAGTGGAGAGTGTTGCTGGAATGAAATTTTGACAGGG
The DNA here is from genome assembly GCA_946902985.2 of Meconema thalassinum. Classification (NCBI taxonomy): domain Eukaryota; kingdom Metazoa; phylum Arthropoda; class Insecta; order Orthoptera; family Tettigoniidae; genus Meconema; species Meconema thalassinum. The sequence goes on along the minus strand of OX336394.1, from coordinate 361,406,271 downwards.
AAAACCGGAGTACCCAGAGAAAAACCTGGCCTTCTCCGTTTTGTCCAGCACAGATCTCACATGGAGTGACCAGGATTTGAAAGACGGACCAGCGGTGAGAGGCCGGCGTGCTGCCGCCTGAGCCACGGAGGCTCTGTGTCGTGCTATTTATTTATTCCTATTGACTTGTGGGATTTGAGGGCAGTTCTTTTTCTTAACCCTTGAGTACATAATCCTTTTTTTTTTGTACAGATGTACATACACCAGGCCTGTGAGGTCCGGGTAAGAACTATACAGGAAATATTGGTGTGAGGTCAATGATAATAATGCGAATGAAATATGAATATTTCACAACGTTCATTTAAGATCTAAAATGATAATTTAACCTCGAAATGAGGAAATAATTAAATCAACTGTGAAAATATATTTACGAAAGTGTGATTTTTAAACACCATCATACAGCATGAAACCATGATGTCCTCACATGAAGTCATCACTCAATCAACAAACTATGGTTTTTGACAAATTTTATGTCAACATCCACACATGATTCTGTATCATAAGTAATTAATAAGTAACTGAATGATTTTAAAACATGTGACGGCTTATGTAAATGTGTAGTAAATTACAATAAAGCTACGTTGTTACTCAACTATAAGAAATAATGGTTGATTGGTTCTATTATTGATTTTATCCTTAACTATGAGAGGAATATTGGTAATTTCACACTAGAGGTCCGAACACTTTTACCATAAATGATTAATAAATCACACCCCGGGCCTCGGAGGTCCAGCTTATGCACTCAAGGGTCAACTACCCAGTTCGCGCAGAGTGTTCCGGGTCTCGGGCTAAAATTGTTCTCGAGGTTTACGCACATGTGATCGTTAGCCTTCGGGTAAGTTGGAACGATACACATATACATACATTTTTATTTGAGACTGTGTAGCCTTTCAGCGTCCAGTCTATACTCTGTAAGCTTTGGGAAAGTGATTGACAGTTGGCCGGAAATATCATGTTAGTCATCACTTCTCTGCCTCTCGACCAATCCAAGTTCGCAAAGTTTATGTCATAATACTCTGGATTGCAACTGTCTGATCGCGAGATACACCCATTAAATGAAGCAAAAATCACAGTTTATAAGGTCGTGGAGTAGCCGAGTTTACACTACTCTAGAAATAGACAATGGTTTGAATTAGAACTTATTGTTTTTCGTATACAGGCCACTGAGGTTACAAAGTATCTTTAAGCAGCTATCTTTATTGTGAGGGCGGTTAAATACAAAAGAAGAAATGAAGAAAATAACTTAACCTAAACATTCAGTTGACAATAAAAGTTCCTAATACAGGTAGTAATCGTTGGAATTTTGCTGTTGCAAAATGGTTCCCTGCTACTGAATGATCTTTTAGCCTAGATTAATTAAGTCATTTATGAAAATTTTAGTATCAAGTTACCGTACAAGGCTCGTAAATAGTACAGAAAATCATATTTATGAATGTTCACACTGAATATGATAATTGCATAGGTGATAGATTACCATACAGAGAATGTTTTATCGTTCTGATGGGAAGTCCTGAATACAGGTGCAGTTTATATTTATTACAGAGAATACTGGCTGAAATACGAAATGAATCTTTAAATGTTTCGGTTCTATGATGTGGTATCTGGAGCAATTTTTCAGTGTGTTTATTCGCACGGTTATGCACTGACTGCATGGTAGTTAGTGTGCTGTAAATATAAGATGGATTTTTTAATTAAAAATTCCTTATCACAGTCAGAACCATTGCATACTGTCGTCGTTCTTTTTACTTTATCCATCCAATCTGAATAAAATTGAGTTATATGAGCCTCTCTTGGTACATTGAGAACAAACCGCACCCAATCATTGTGTATTCTTTGCAATGTTTTATAGAGGATCTCTCCCAGATCATGGAAAATAATAGATCCATAGTCAAAAATTGTGTCTGTACAGGGAGCGGCAAAAAGATCTGATGGTTTTAAAATCACAACAACACAAACATTTTAAATGATACAAACTCTTTTACTACTTATAACAGCAAGGTGTACATGTCAATTAATGGAAAACATGAAAGAACAATAGATTTTAACTTTTAAGATTTGAAGATAACGTCTTTCAAATGATGCCCATCTTTTGCCATGCGTTCTTCCAGTCTTGCACTGAAGCTGTCCAATGTCTTCTGTAACATGTCATTAGATATGTTAGCGATTTATTGGCTTATGGCTTCTTTCAGTTCTGCCAGTGTGCAAATCGAAACGCAATATTCGTCTCATTGTTCGATCAGATATTTGCAAAGCAGCAGCTTGTTTACGAGCCGGCCACCGTGGACTGGTTTCCACAGCTTGTCTCACTCGCTCAACATTTTCTAGTGTCCTGGCTGACCTTGGACGGCCTGTCGACGTACGTTTTAAGGCTGAACCTGTAGTTCTAAAATTACTCACCCATAACATAATTGTGTTATGAGATGGAACGCGTCCTCTTCGACCCACATTAAAGTGTTGACGGAACTGACGCTGAGTAACGAAGCAAGACTCACCACTTTTTAAAAATGCCTCGACAACAAACGCACGTTGTTCACCTGTCCACAGCTCCATGGCTACTGAAATGGCAACACGTAGGCTCATCATCGAGCCAATCCCCACTACCCCCACCACTAACTCGCTCAGCCGTACAACGACATAAACCGTCAGATCTTTTTGCCGCTTGGCAAAAGATGGTTCTTTCATGTTTCCATTAATTTACATGTATACCTTGCTGTTATAAGTAATAAAAGAGTTTGTATCATTTAAAATGTTTGTGTTGTTGTGATTTAAAAACCGTCAGATCTTTTTGCCGCTCCCTGTATCTGTAAAAGATGGCTGCTGTTTCAGAATTAGTTTCCCCGCAATGACACTGCAAACAGTAGTGCGTAATGTTTTAACCCTTGCCTGCAAATGAGACAACTTTTGGCTGCATTGTAAATGTGTGGTTGGGATGCTCAGAATGTTGTACAAACTGGCGGCCTTGTTTACATGGCCTCTAGTATACCGCAGATACTTAAAATACAGATGTGTCGGGTTTGTTTATATGTTAATCTGGACCATCGACCCCGGGATGTTACACGTGTGGGAGCTCTCTCTCCCCTACTCTCAGATCATAACCACTCCTAATGGACCGGCACATTCCCCCCTTCTAGCAGAGCCACGACATGGCCCATTCACACTGATATGGCTTATTTACAACCTGTTTTGTATTGTCCTTGCAGAGCTGACCTTTACGAGTAAAAGAGCAACTGTGATCGTGAATAGTGACGTGGCACACTACGCTACGCTGAGAAATCAACTGATGATTCCAAAGTTGTCAGTCTTTTAGTTTTTTTTTAGCGTATGGCTTTTAGTGCCGGGAGTGTCCGAGGACATGCTTGGCTCGCCAGGTTTGTAACTGCTTTGAGACGGACACCCAATGGGTGAGCTACAAGTACCGTTGGGGAGGAAAGTTGGAATGTAAGGACGAGGAGTTGGAAGGTAGCGGCTGTGGCCTATAGTTAGGGACCAACCCTGGCATTTGCCTGGAAGGAAGATGGGAAACCACAGAAGACCATATTCAAAGTTGCCGGCGGGGGAATTCAAACCTCCTCGCCTCCCGGATGTGAGTGACTGCCAGCAGTCATGCCGTAACGACCATGGCTAAATCACCCGGTTGTCTTAGAGTAAATTACTGTAACAATGATTTAAGTTCGACGCCGCTTTTAATTGCATTTGATTTACAAGACCTATAATGAAGATGGAAGGCAACAAAGGAAGCGTACACAGGTACAAGAGCCCGCTGATGAGCCAGCTTGATGTTCCTAGGAAATGCCCCACACAAGACACGGTATAAACCTAGACAAATTGCTCATTTTTAATTCACGGACCATGAAAGCCAATATAACATAATCCTATTTGCTGATGATTTGGGGAGAGAATGAGAATGTGGTCCGAGAACAGCTGGATGTAATGACTGAAAATATTGAGAAATGGGAAATGAAAATCAGTGTGGAGAAAAGTAAGATAATGGTAATGTCTAGAGGAGAGAAAGAAGGAAACGCGATTGTTAAAATTAGAGATGTAGAATTGGAAGTAGTAGAGCACTTCAAATACACACATCAAAAAAAGTTTTGCATCACCTCGGTTCCCAGATCTCCGGCATATAGACGTTGACTGTGTATATTGTATCAAAGATACAGTCCCTTTGACTGTTCATAGATGACACTAAAACTGCTCAAAGATGTAAACAACCATGCATGAGCAGGGCCTATTAGACGGAGGGGGTACGACAGCCGATCAGTTCCAGTCATTCCACCAGGACGAAGGTACGCTGCTCATGTTGTCTGTAGTTCTACCATGCCTAGAAGGTCAATACCGCAGTTCGATCGCGTCCGCATTGTTACTTTGTGTCAAGAAGGGCTCTCAACAAGGGAAGTTTCCAGGCGTCTCAGAGTGAACCAAAGCGATGTTGTTCGGACATGGAGGAGGTACAGAGATACAGGAACTGTCGATGACAGGCCTCGCTCAGGCCGCCCAAGGGCTACTACTGTAGTGGATGACCGCTACTTACGGATTGCCGCTCGGAGGAACCCTGACAGCAATGCCACCATGTTGAATAATGCGTTTCGTTCAGCCACAGGACGTCGTGTTTCAACTCAAACTGTGCGCAATAGGCTGCATGATGCGCAACTTCACTCCCGACGTCCATGGCGAGGTCCAGCTTTGCAACCCCGACACCATGCAGCGCGGTACAGATGGGCCCAACAACATGCTGAATGGACCCCACAGAATTGGCATCACGTTCTCTTCACCGATGAGTGTCGCATATGCCTTCAACCAGACAATCGTCGGAGACGTGTTTGGAGGCACCCTGGTCAGGCTGAACGTCTTAGACACACTGTCCAGCGAGTGCAGCAAGGTGGTGGTTCCCTGATGTTTTGGGGTGGCATTATGTGGGGCCGACGTACGCCACTGGTGGTCATGGAAGGCTCCGAAACGGCTTTACGATACCTGAATGACATCCTCCGACCCATAGTGCACCCATATCGGCAGAATATTGGAGAGGCATTTGTCTTCATGGACGACAATTCTCGACCTCATCGTGCACATCTTGTGAATGCGTTCCTTCAAGATAACGACATCGCTCGACTACAGTGGCCAGCATGTTCGCCAGACATGAACCCTATCGAACATGCCTGGGATATGTTGAAAAGGGCTGTTTATGGACGTCTTGACCCACCAACCACTCTGAGAGATTTACGCCGAATTGTCCTTGAGGAGTGGGACAATTTGGACCAACAGTGTCTTGATGAACTTGTGGATAGTATGCCACGACGAATACAGGCATGCATCAATGCAAGAGGACGTGCTACTGGGTATTAGAGGTAGTGGTGTGTACTGCAATCTGGACCACAAATGCTGAAAGTCTAGCTGTATGATGGTACAACATGCAATGTGTGGGTCTCATGAGCAATAAAACGAGCTGAAATGTTGTTTGTGTTGATCTCTATTCCCTTTGTATTTAAAGGTTCCGGAACTCTTGGAACCGAGGTGATGCAAAACTTTTTTTGATGTGTGTATTTAGGAAGTGAATTGATGGAAAATGCAAGGTTGGATATGGATATCAACAAGAGAATACAATGTGGGAGTGTTTTCTATCATCAGGTTTGGATAAAGACATACCACTGAAGGCTGAAGAAGCGATGTACAAAAACTATTCTCGCTCTTAAGTTACCAGCCTTGGGGATGGTTTGCAGCAACTCGCCAATCTCCTCTATTCCTCGCCATCCTCTTCAATTCGTGATATGATTTTGTGTTAGTGTCTGTCATTATCTGTGTGATGTATGCAAGTTGTGGTCTTTCTCTTGTGTTTTTCCCTACTAACATACCTTCGATGACTCTTGCCAGCAGGCTATTGTGTCTGAAAATATGTCCCAACATATTCGCTCTTCACAAGATTTATTACTTACCAATAATAACGTATGGAGGAAAACTTGGCAATGACGAGGAGAGATGAAAGTAGAATACAGGCAGACGAAATGAAATTCCTGAGAAGAATGGTACAGAAGACTAGGAGAGATAGAGTGAGGAATTAAGACATTCAAAAGGAAGTGAATAGGCCTATACAGAAGCTGAATTATTTATTTATTTATTTATTTATCGTATGTCTTTTAGTGCCACGAGTGCCCGAGGACATGTTCGGCTCGCCAGAGGCTCTAGCTGCTTCAAGCGGACACCCCTAGGGTGAGCTACAAGTTCCGATCAATTTTAAGCAGTTCCAACTTTCGCTACCAGATATCAACGATACCTAGTGGTGAACGTTGGATCTTTGATAGAGCGTTACAACGAAATCTAACCTAAAAATTTTGCTCCACACAAGTTTAGTTTGTGGAAGGATCTTTTACATGCCATAAATCTTTGACATGGAACCGCCGGCTTTACTTCCCCTCCGAAGGAAGGCATACTGAAGGATTTTAACACTCTTTAAAAATCCGACGACTTCGGCCGGGTTTGAACCCGCTGAATGATAAGCTGGAGCAGAACAGATTGAGATGGTATGGACATGTGGAAAGGATGAACGATTAAAGAATGCCGAAACAAATGATGGAGAGACGGATGACTGGAAAGATAGGACGAGGAAGACCTAGAGTAAGATGGATGGATTTGGTGAAGACAGTGCGAGAGAACGAATCTGGAGTGGATTTCAGTGGTTGAGGAAGGATGGTGGACAGACAGAATAAAGTAAATGGGTGTTATATTTGCTCCGACCTGGCTTAGGAAGGAAGCGAAAATTGTTGATGATGATGATGATGATTATCGATATGTAGGAAGGAAAGTTTTAGATATACTGTCCTTGAGATTATTTTTAATAAGACAGAAATTACCCTGAAACAGGTCTCCACATTTAAATGCTGTTGTGGATGCATATAGGAGCATCGAGACATTGTCTTCATGTAGCCCCTTGTACTTGGGTGTGTGTGAAATCTGTCTGCTAACTAGTATAATTGTGATGTCTGTATTAGTGTGTGTGTTATGTAACTTTGGCTAGGATGTGGAATAAGACAGCCGTGGCCGTACGTTAGGAATCATTCCGCCATTTCTCCAGACTAGAAGTGGGAAACCTGACGGTCTGTCATTCCGCAAACTGTAGGCAGAATGTCTGGGCAGCAGTCGCTTGGTAGTCCCAGGCCATTTATGGGGTATGGTGCCACCGGGTACGAAGTGAATGACCAAGGAAAAACATCTCGTAGACAGATGAGATGGAAATCGAACTGATCTCTTCTCAGTTTTGACTCACGAGACTGAGTGTTTCCCGTTCCGACCCTCAGACAGTAATTACATTTCTTGGCAGAGCCGGGAATATTGATCCAGACCATAGAGATGACGGCAAGAATGCTAGCCACTGTTGATTTTATTGGTCATATTCTACGACATGACAACTTCTATTCAAACATATTTGAAGGAAGAATTCCCTTTAAGAGAGGAAGAGGAAATACAAGAACATCTTACTTTTGGCACTTAATATGAATGAAATTAAAAACATAAACACAGTAGGAAAGAATATTATAAAACAGATGCCCGCGGTTGCAGTGACAAGGCCTGGCCTTAAGAATATGTTTATGATCTTACTAACTAACTTGGGAAAGATAAACACTATCCCCAAGGTCACGGGTTCAAACCCGGCCGAAGTCGTCAGATTTTTTAAGATCATTAAAAATCCCTCAGTATGCCTTCCTTCGGAGGAGAAGTAAAGCCGGCGGACCCATGTCATAGATTTATGACATGAAAAAGAACCTTCCACTAACTAAATTTGTGTGAAGCAACATTTGTAGATTACGTTTGATTAATGCTCTTAAGTTCCAAGATTCGTCACCAGGCACTGGTTGCGATGGCATCTAGTAGTAGCCAAATTCACAGCTAGGTGTCTTGGACGTTAGCATTTGGTAGCGAAAGTAGGAACTACTTGAAATTATCGTCTGCAGTCCTTACTTGAATTAAAAACAGATGAAAATACACAGCCTGCTTCCAGTCTCCGACCGGGTCAGGGAATGGAATGAATGAAGCCCCCATCTAGCGGCGAGGATATGGACTGCGCCGGCTGCCGAGGCCTGAGGCACCCCTCTGGGGCAATGATAAATGAATGACAGATGAAATGAAATGATAGTGGAGAGTGTTACTGGAATGAAATGTTGACAGGGAAAACCGGAGTACCCGGAGAAAAACCTGTCTACCTCTGTTTTGTCCAGCACAGATCTCACATGGAGTGACCGGGATTTGAACCACGGACCCAGCGGTGAGAGGTCGGCGAGCTGCCGCCTAAGCCACGGAGGCGATGAATTAAAAACAGATAACACACACTAATACAGTCAACACAATTAACACCGCTTATCAGACAGATTCTACGCACACCCAAAGTACTAAGGAACCAACCAACCAAAGATAACCTCGCTGTTCCTCCCCTTAAAATTAGAATAATACACACAACGAACTAACTGACTAACTGTTCATCTTGTGGATTAGTGGCTAGCATTCTTGGCAGACATCCCTGAGGCCCGGGTACGACTCTTGGCTCTGCCACGTAATTAACTTTTGGTCTGAGGGCTGGAATGATTTTGCGTATTAGTCTGTAGTCACATCAAGGGAAAAATAATGAAAATCCACAGCCTGCTTCCAGTCTCCGGCCGGGTCAGGAATGGAATGAATGAAGCCCCTATCTAGCGGCGAGGATATGAACTGTGCCGGCTGATGATTAAATGAATGACAGATGAAATGAAATGATAGTGGAGAGTGTTGCTGGAATGAAATTTTGACAGGGAAAACCGGAGTACCCGGAGAAAAACCTGTCTGCCTCCGTTTTGTCCAGCACAGATCTCACATGGAGTGACCGGGATTTGAACCACGGACCCAGCGGTGAGAGGCTGGCGTGCTGCCGCCTGAGCCACGGAGGCTAGGGGGGGGGGGGGGGGGAGGTAGTGTTCATTATCGTTTGCAGGATTTGCTTGTAGTGTATTAGTACCATACGGGATGCTAGCAGAGAAATATCAGGTTATTTTTCATATATTCCAGTAATTGGAATTGGTAGGTTGGTTCCTCAATCTAGGGGCTGCAAAAACGCGGTTATGTAGCCCCGTGTACTTTGGGTGTGTGTACAATCTGTCTGTTAACCGGTGTTAATTGTGATGGCTGTGTTAGTGTGTGTTAATTTTTTAAATTAAAGTAAGTACTGCAGACATTCAATTTTCAAGTAGTTCCAACTCTTTCTACCAAACGCCACCGTCAACGACAACTAGTTCTCTTCTTGGTTACTAGATGCCACCGCGGTCATCTCCTGGCGATGAACGTTGGAACCTAAGGGCGTTTGTCAAATCCAACCTATAATTTAGCTTCACACAAGTGTAATTAGTGGAAGGTTCTTTTACATGCCATAAATCTATGACATAGGACCGCCGGCTTTACTTTTCCTCCGAAGGAAGGCATACTGAGTGATTTTTAACGCTCTTGAAAAACCGACGACTTCGACCGGGTTTGAACCCGTATCTTTGGGCATAGAAGTTCAGCATGCTACCAATTACGCCACCGAAGCCACTCAGTAATTCGAATTATTTTGTTTTGACCAACAATATGAATTGTCACTAATAATAATAATAATAATAATAATAATAATAATAATATCGTATGGCCTCGGGTGCCCGGTGCAAGCTTTGTAATTTGACACCCAGAGGGTAGCTTGCATGTCGAATTTCGGTGTTCCTTGACTATGAAAGTCAAGGAGGTTAGATATCTAAGCTCCTTGAACACTTTAGCGCTTTCTAGTAGAGAAATGAGGAACTTTGTGTTGGCGGAAACTCCCGAGATTAATTTTGTCATTATGAACTCGGGCTACTGAATTCAAATGGGTTATTTGACATGCCAACATCGTATGACATGCGTGTCGTAGTTTTGCCGCCTTTCAAAAATCACTTACCACGGCCAGGAGCGAACCAGCAATCTTGGGGTTAGTAGACCGACACGCTATCCACTCACCCACCGTGGCAAGCTAATTGTCACTTATAAAGTACCGGTACCAACAAACAACCCCTGGCACTACAGCCCGTGAAGGGCTTAGGCTTAACAAGCGACCACTGCCCGCCCAACCATTTAGCCTGGAGATATTGGGTTGACGTGTGGTCAGCGCATCGGGCCCCTCAGCCGTTAATCTTGGTTTTCGTGACCGGGGCACTGTCTCACTGCCAGTCAGCTACGCAATTGTCTTCATGAGGCCGAGTGCACCCCGTTCCAGCCTCACGTCAGTTTCCAAAATCCCTGACGGAGTCTGAATCGAACCCGGGGCCTCCAGGTGAGAGGCAGGTGTACTATCCCAATACCACAAGTACGCCATTTTCCTGTAGTTAATAATTGGAACATCGAAAACATATTACAAGGACGGCCCAGTTTGGATGTAGTCCGGCGTAGCTACTCCGGTTGGTGCCAACAGGCCTCAATTTCAATTCAATGGTATTGGCATTTTCTCCCCATAGTTGCCGGCTTGTTGTGCTAATGTTACTATGAAATGAGAATGTAGGATGCACCGCTCCAGGTACTTCCCAATTCCAATACAATAGCGCACTACGCTAGTGACATGTTTCCGATATTCGCAATATTCAGTGGAAACTGCGCCATAATGCTACTGTATAACCGGATACTATCTGGGGTTATGTTACGTAACCACCAAAGCTGTTGTTTGTGATTCTTTAGGGGCTTTGTGGTCATATATCCCCGTGTACTTGGTGCGGTGTTGAATTTGTCTGATATCCTGTGCCACCGTAATGTCCTGGCAGTTGCCTGGAGTAGAAGTGGGAAACCTCGGAAAACCATTTCCAGAATGCCTGAGGTACGAATCAAACCCGCCTCTTCTCCGATTTGCCTTTACAAGGCTGAGTGTACCCCATTCCAACGCTCAGACATGAATTAATTTTTTTGCTAGAGCCAGGAATGGAACCCGTGTCTCTACGGTGACAGCCAAGAATGCTAGCCACTACGCAACGAGGCGTACCTGCTACAAAAGCGATTGTAGGTTTTACAAGAATGAAGAGAAGATTAGTATCAACATTATTATTATTATCTTGATCTGTAATTTTGGCAGAAAGCCTAGATATTAATACTTAAAAAAAAATTGATCTTATACTTTAGCCTGCACTAAACATAAGTCACCTCAAATAAACTTCCAGACCATTTTATAATTTTAAGTGTTAGTTTATTAAACAGTTCCGCGAAGCCTATTTTCACATATTCTACTGGTCATTCCAATCTCCGAATTATCTCATCAATTAGAAAGCCTCCTCAATTCTTTTCAATTATTCAATTATTTCACTTTTTGACATACATTGCGATGAAATATTGGTTAACGGTAAGAAGCACAGCAGTAATATTCGATAATAAATATAAATTTAAACAAGTAGTTCCGTGAAGAACTATACAGCCTATTTTCATATATCCTACTTATGTTAATTGCCACTATCAACATACACAATTTCTGTTTGATTGCTGTAATAGATTCGTAGATATTAAGAACCGACTAAATATTTCGGATGGTCGCCATGTTGGATTTTATATATGTAGGTCCTAGAGTTATGTACTGTTACATGCAGATTATTGTGAACGTGTAGTATTCAAAATTCAATCGCAAAATTAGGACACAAGAAAAAACAAGGAGATTTAAAATTTTTCACAGCTGCCATCTTGAGGTTATGGAAACAACTGAAATAAATTAGATGCCAGTGGATTAACATTCGTATAAGGATTTACTGTACCAAGTTTCACTGCACTCGGATGGTTAAATTGCGAGAAACGTCCATGTGAATATTTATAATTCGCGTCACCGCCATGTTGGATTTGTGATCACCAGGTTATTTAAAGTCCTATACCTATAGGTGAACTTAAGTTCATAGCCCCTATGAACATTAAAAAATGCAGTTTGATTGCTAAAATAGATTCGTAGATATTCAGTATCGTCTAAATATTTCGGATGGTCGCCATGTTGGATTGTTAAATGTATAGGCCATAGAGTTATGTACCATTAAAGGAAAATTATTGCGTAGGTTCATTATTCAAACTTTCACTTCGATCGCATGACTACATCACAAGAAATAAAAACTTAATTTTAAAATTCGCACTGCCGCCATCTTGAGGTTATATAAACAATTGAACTAAATTAGATACCAGTGGATTACAATGTGTATAAATATTTCCTGTACCAGGTTTCAGTGCGCTTGGAACATTAAATCGCGAGAAAGGTCTATTTAAAATGTTCAAATTCGCTTGGCCGCCATGTTCGTTTTGTAGTTAACCGGTATTTGAAAGTCTTATAGATGGACTTCCAGTAGTGCCCTTTATCTCCGTACAAAATTTCAGGGAGATACCGCTAATAGTTTCAGAGATATAGAATGCCGGTGAAATATTTCGCACATCCGCCATCTTGTGATTATGTAAACAATTGAACGAAGTTAGATGTCGGTGCATTACAATGTATATAAACATATACTGTACCAAGTTTCATTGCGTTTGGTTGGTCAAATCACGAGAAACGTCTATTTAAAAGTCGCAAATGTCAGGGAAATATCGGTAATAGTTTCGTAGATATTGGATGCTGGTGAAATATTTCGCACAGCCGCCATGTTGGATTGGTGAGTCGTAACAAAATTTGAAGGGCACGGTCGAGGTCGCCGGGAATAGTGCTATGAACTTTCCGAGTTTCATTGAAATCGCTCCTGCCGTTTAGATTTTATTAGGGGGACACACACACACACACACACACGCACACACACACGGACAAAAGGTGATCTCATAAGCCTATTTTTTCAAAATTGAAAATAGGCTAAAAATACGAGCCTTACAGTAGTCGCATATGATGTGTAACATCTGACATGTTATTCGAATAATTCCATAATACTTCTCGCAATTTACTCATCCGAGTGCAGTGAAACTTGGTACAGTAAATCCTTATATGAATGATAATCCACTGTCATCTAATTTATTTCAATTGTTTCCATAATCACGAAATGGCAGCTGTGCGAAATTTTAAAATCTCCTTATTACTTCTTGTGTCCTAATCATGCGATTGAAGTTTGAATGCTACACGTACACAATAATCTTCATGTAACAGTACATAACTCTAGGATCTACATAAATAAAATCCAACATGGCGAGCATCCGTAATATTTAATTGGTTCTCAATATCTACGAATCTATTACAGCAATCAAACTGAAATTTTGTATGTTGATAGTGGCAGTTAACAAAAATAGGATATATGAAAATAGGCTGTATATTTCTTCACGAAACTACTTGTTAAAGAATGAATTCATAGTGTTACCTTGTGCCAGCAAACATGAAGGATTCCTTCGTGTTATTACCATTGGTAAGTTCTCATTACTATTATTTCTGCAATAACTACAGTACTTGTAAAACTCCAGTGACAAATCCTTTCAGCAAATATGATAATTATAATAGTGCTGTATTTCGGCCGACAGTACCTCGAGTGCTTAGATTAAATAAGAATACAGAAAAAGTATTAAGATTTAATAAATCATAATTGATTTCAGTAAATGTGATATAATGAATATTTGCACACCAAAGAACGACAGTTTGAAGATGATTTATTGTAGTAACATCTGTAATGGGGCCTCCAAACCTTGAGATAAACCGTATGCGATTTACATTCCACATAGCGACATGGCCGACAGTTCGTCGTTGTACGAATCTCCGCCACCGCGCGCGCTCATTGTTTCCGTTGCATATTTGTCCCCCTTCCGTCCCTTTTTATGAAATCACCCCCACACATAAATATACAGCAACCGAGTGGAATGATGTTACACATTAAAAATATCCAGCGGAAAGATGTTGTACATCAGAAAGTTACCGTAACTGAATTGTGAACTCTACAAATTCCTGGAAAATCTCACTGATGCAATCAGAAAGAGACGCCTAGCTTTCTACAGCCACCTGTTGAGGATGGACCATTATAGGCTGTCATATATGATCGTAAAAGTAGCCAACAAGGGTAAAGCCACTGGATCCCTGTACATCAAACCAGTTGAGAAGGATTTTGCTGAAATTAATATTTAGCCAAATACAATAAATGACAGGAGTCGCCTTTCCTCACGTCCATTACAGAAGTTCACCACAACGCGTCCAGGAAATGGTCTGAGGAATGTGGGATAGAATTCTCCAGGAAAATGAGAAGAGCTCAAGCAACCGTCCAACAATCCATCAAGAACACCGGAGGTGAGAGATAACTGCAGCTAAAACACAAGCACCGTGACCCATTGGTGGCCTCATTGGTAATTCTTCGTGAGTGATGACCCTGGATCTTACACTTGCATTTAGCTAACTTAAGTCATTTTCATGATTTTATCCTTTTAAATTTTCTTGTCGACTTCGTCGTTACGCAGGGGTCTGACGTTACGTTACGGTGATGGGACGAAATGTACCCAGATGCACTGATGTGTGTGACGTCATAGTACCGCTTGGTGCATGTGCTCCCCGACAATCGCTACTTCGTTAGTATAAGACAAAAATCCCTGATTCTTGGATGTCACGGGTAATCTCGAGAACCACTGGATGGATTTTGATGCGGTTTTCACCATTCTGTAAAGGATAACTCGAGTAAGGATTCTGTAAAAAATAATTTATGTATGATAAAAGGAAGCCAAGCAGTAACGATTTCAGTGAAAAAGTCGAAAACAAACTTGGCGTCCGTGCGCTTCTTAAGCTTACGCTGGGCAAACCGTTAAAAATATCAATATACTGAACCCTTGCAAAGAAGCATATGAGACTCAGTTTCGGGGGGTGTAACGGTTCATATCGTAAGTTGTTGTCAAGGCGCTTCATTAACTTGCAGGGTAACATATAACAAAATAACATGCAGGAAAGAGTGAAGCCAGGGTTAAAACAAATGAATTTAATAACAAATCACCATATTTACACTTAACAATTAACAACAACAAAAAACTCCCATCTGACTCCCGCTTAATAAAAATGCCAAAAACTGGGCCAAATCTCTGGAGAGATTAATTACATGGACCAAGTGTCCCTAAGATAAAATATACAAAAGTGACCATATATGTGCGTATGCCGTTCTACATGCATCACGATGTGTACAATGAATGCGTGATTCGTCATCATCCAGAATAATCATTCAGACAACGAATCCACATTTCTTAGAGCTAGACCGACACGGGGAAACACAACTACAATACTTAAAATTAAACCGACACTTCCTAAATCTAATATAAACAAACACAAAATTTCCGTGTGAAATTGGAATCTAATTGCCGTAGCAACATTTACTGCCTAAAAACTTAGGACTTCTCACACAAATCAACACAAGTACATTAACACGTGACCAATAAAAATACACAAATGACCGCCGTCAAAATTTACAAGTCCTCTACAACTACACCGCACAGGTGTGACACACACAAATTACATGAATCGAGTCATAAACAAAGCAATTGGCACAAAGCCAACATTTACATTATTAATACAATATTTTACCCATAAAACGTACAACAAGCCGTTACACACATGGCGAACTCCCCAATTAATTATGGCTTAAAAATAACCATCACAACGAACAGGTTTGCTACATGAAAGCTTACAGGGGCAGTCGGACAATCAGGACTGCCTATCAAAATAAGTCACCAGGCAAAACGGGCGATTTGTGGAACTCTGCATGTCTGTCAACCCACGTGTCAAATACCTCGACCTCCCAGGACATGGGGTCGAATCTCGAAGAAGTGTGCCCCAAAGCACAATAATACATGTGTGTGTGTCATAAAAAAATATGGACAAGAAACAGCGGTCTCCCTAGAGCACCCTGTCTTTCCATCAAAAATACAACAGCAACAAAAATATGAGAGCGGTAGGACCTCTAACCCCTCCTCACGTAGAATCAACACACACTTGACACATTAACACACACAGAAACACACGTATGGGTTTTGACAGACCCTGAAATAAAAAGACACAAATAATTTCCACATGCTGGTGCCACCGTTCTATGCCGTGACTAGTCAACCTGAAAAGGACTAAAAAAAAATCTATCAAAATTAGAACGAAGGTGTTCTACAAATTACTTTTAAATTGGTGCGCTTGGCAACCCTAATATGAATAATAACCTGTTCAGCAAATGTCTTACAGTAATTACCTCCCATTCCTATTTCAAATATTAACGTTAATAAAGCACCATTTATCGAATGTAACGGGTTCCGCATTTGCAAGGATAAAAATCACGCACGCACGCCGCGCACATTACATATGACTCAAGGAAAAACAAATATCTAACAAACACTTTGGCCACGCGCCAACGGACATTTAAAACATTTAGTGTCGGTACAAGAAAAACTCTAAACCACAAGAAAAGAAACATGACTATTTACAAAAGTTCCCCGGCCAAATCTAACTACATAATTGAAATAATCCAATTTTTTTGTACATCACCGATCTGCTTGTAGAACTAAGGACATCCTCCTCAGCCCATTGCCCCTATGGACAAATTAGCACTCCATCGTGGTCGTCTGCGTTGAATTGCTGAAGATCATCCCAACTCCAAACCACGTGCTGATCATCTTGGTATCGACTCCTTGGCAGAAAAGTTCAATGTTAATTATTTGACCTATCTATAATCGCTTGCAGGTTACTCAATTCGCCCACAATTGTCCTAATGCGATTAATTGCGAAGACTGGCCCTAGATATCTCGCACACACGCACAATAAAACACATATAAAATACACTGCAATTTGTACATAAATATACACCTCGAGACCACGTCACTGGCTCGATAACAAGTTTAAGATCTTGGCTGCACTAGCAGTCGCTATCTTGCTCGGTATTTCCGAACTGTACTGTTGACCTTCGCTCCGGTGAGCGCTAATTAGGGTGTTACAAGACTTGCCCCTCAGAGCTGAAATGGTCGTCTTTAAGTAAATGTTACAGGTTACCACGCACTGGCGTGAAATATTCAGCTCACAAAATAAAGTTGATTCCAGAATAAAATGTACTAGAGCTTTAAAAATTCGTTAATGCAACTGATATGACTTTAGCTCCTCAGAGCTCACAAATAAAATAACTTCACTAAATTCAGAGCGTTAAAATCACGATACAAACGGGCGTGAAGTAAGCCTCTCAAGACTCCAAAACGAATGACTTCTAATAATTTCGAGCGTCAAAATCACGATACAAACTGGCGTGAAGTTAGCCTCTCAAGGCTCCACAAAGAATGACTTAGAGTAGCGTCATGCCAAACTATTTATTAGAAACTGACAGGGGACGGAGGAGTGGGGTGGACTCGGATAAAAATTTCCAGAGTTTTTGTCTCACAAAGATGGGACTAGTGTCATTCTTCTTCTTATAAATCAAACGTCTAAATGCACTCGTGCGGAGATTAATCCGTTCGGTGGTTCCTTAGATAACCAATTCCGCGGGCTTTTTACTACTGACGCTGTCCACCGCGTGGTCATGGCTTGGTCTCTTGTGATTGGCTGATTCAATCGTATGTTCGTTGCAAGTGACTCGTGATCCTTCCTTTATGCTTCCAATTTTGGTACAGTAGTTGCTCAATTTGGCCTTGAACCCGACTAATTCTAGCCGTCCCCCAAGAATAGCTACCAGCTCAGCTCCTGTTGCAATCATTACGAAATGCTGGCCTCCCTTATATCCATGTCGACTTCCTCAAGTACTGCCTGGGCCGTAGTAATAATAATAATAAATATGAATACTTATTTATCGTAGATCAATAAGGGTTCAATACTATGAGCGTAAGAATTGGTCAGCATGAAAAGTTCTACAAAAAAGTCCGCGAGAGCATATATCCATCTTCAATACATCGCCTAGTATAAGTGTTTTTTGACTGGATGGAAGGGGCACGTCCCCGCGCGCTCTGGTGAGCGTGACGGCATCACGCGCACATGACCTTGCTTAGTCCTTGGATTGCACTTGCCGTTCGCGAGTTATTTGAAACAAGATAAGCAAGATAAGTATAATGCAGATAATTTTCTAACATGTCAAGAGTCTTTGGCTTCGAGCGAAGCTATAAGCCTCCAGTCTTTCTAGCATTTTTCAGCATTTGTAGCATTTAAAATGATACAAAGTCTAGTCTTTCAGACTGACTGTCACTTTTTAATACCTGATTTAATATTCTGGGAGTCATTACCAATTGAAATTACTGTCCATTATCACTACTGCACCAGACAAGTGCTAAATTACGTAAATATGTGATTTTAGTCGTTATTTATTCTTCATCAAGGACGGCAATTGTCATGGCTTGTCGCTGCTCAACTGCTATTGAAAGAGGCGCATTCGGTGTGTTCATCCGTAATCGAGACGTCATTTCACTGTTGCCAACGTATGATACACGACACAGATCATGCGTAACTAGTTCAGCAAGTGGAGCGAGAAACTATTGACCTACGAAGCGGAGCAAGATACTATTGGCTTCTGTGTGGCCGAGAATTACTGCTTGTACTACAAGCAAGGGGGTCCGGGTTGTTAGCCTCAGGTTAGGTTTGTTTTTGTATGTAAAGCCTTCTTAACATGGAAACACAACGAAGCGAACGAATCGAGCGAGCGCAGCATAAAACAATCACCACGCGGTACCGTATGCGTGGGGTTGGCAACATTTTATTTATCATTTAAATCACGCCCACAATGGCCAACACTACTATAATTTCACTTCATAAGTCATGTTATAACAAGTAGTTCCGTGAAGAACTAAAGCCTATTTTCCTATATCCTACTCATGTAAATTGCCTCTATCAACATACGAAATTTCAGTGTGATTGCTGTAATAGATTCGTAGATATTGAGAGCCGACTAAAGATTGCGGAAGGTCGCCATGTTGGAGTTGTATATACTGTATGTAGGTCTTTGAGTTTTGTACTGCTACATGAAGATTATTGTGTACGTGTAGTATTCTAACTTCAATCGCTTGATTAGGACACAAGAAGTAAAAACGAGATATTAAAATTTCGCACAGCTGCCATTTTGTGGTTATGGAAACAATTGAAAATAATTAGATGCCAGTGGATTAACATTTGTATAAGGATGTACTGTACCAAGAGTCACTGCACTCACTCAGATGGTTAAATTGCGAGAAACGACCATGTGAATATTTATACTTCGCGTCGCAGCCATGTTGGATTTGTGATCACCAGGTTATTGAAAGGGCTATAGGTGAACTGATGTTCATAGCCCCTATGAACATTAAAACATTCAGTTTGGTTGCTGTCATGGATTCGTAGATATTGAGATCAATTTAAATATTTTGGATGGTCGCCATGTTGGATTGTTATATGTATAGGCCATAGTGTCATGTACCATTAAAGGAATATTATTGCGTAGTTTGATTACTCAAACTTTGACTTCGATCGCATGATTACGGCACAAGAAATAAAAACTTAATTTTAAAATTCGCACAGCCGCCATCTTGAGGTTATGTAAACAATTGAACTAAATTAGATACCAGTGGATTACAATGTGTATAAACATTTCCTGTACCATGTTTCATTGCGTTTGGATAATTAAATCGCAAGAAAGGTCTATTTAAAAATTTCAACTTCGCTTGGCCGCCATAACATTTTTTAGTTAAACGGTTTTTGAAAGTCTTATAGGTGAACTTCCAGTAGTGCCCTTTATCTCTGTACAAGATATCAGGGTGATACCGCTAATAGTTTCAGAGATATAGAATGCCAGTGAAATATTTCGCACAGCCGCCATTTTGAGGTTATGTAAACAATTGAACGAAGTTAGATGTCGGTGCATTACAATGTGTATAAACATATACGGTACCAAGATTAATCGCGTTTGGTTGGTTAAATCGCGAGAAACGTCTATTTAAAAGTAGCAACTTCGCTTGTCCGCCATGTTGGTTTTGTAGTTATCAGGTTTTCAAAAGTCACATTGGTGACCTTCTAGTAGTTCTCTTTATCACCGTTAAATATTCCAGGGTGATATCGTTAATAGTTTCGGAGATATTGAATGCCGCATGTTGGATTGGTGTGACGTAACAAAATTTGAAGGACACGGTCGGGGTCGACCGGAACAGTGCTATGAACTTACTGAGTTTCATTGAAATCGCTCCAGCCGTTTATAAGTTATTAGGGGGAGACACACGCAATCACACACGCACACACAGACAGACACGTGGACAAAAGGTGATCTCATAAGCCTATTTTTTTTTTCCTTAAATGAAACTAGGCTAAAAAGGGGATTGTGGGCGGTTTATATACACTGGAGTAGAAAACATCTAATAGGAGATCATTTCCACAACAATAAGCGGCTTCGGTGGCGTAGTCTTTAGCATGCTGAACTCCTGAGCCCAAGATGGCGTGTTCAAACCCGGCCGAAGTCATCTGTTTTTTTTAAGAGCGCTGAAATCCTTCAGTATGCCATCCTTCGTAGGGGAAGTAAAACCTGACGGTCCATGTCATTGATTTATGGCATGCAAAAGAACCTACCACTACAATTAGTGGTGTGTAGCAACATTTTAGGTTATATTTGGCTGGTTAGGAAACGCTCTATCAAGTTCCAACGTTCACCGCAAGTGTTAGTGACAGTAGCATCTGGTAGCCAAAGTTGGAACTACTTGTAATTGAACTTGTTGGGAGCCCTCGGGCGTTCAAACAAAAATGCCCAGCTTATGGCCATGGTTGCGATTCATATATCATTTCCAGAATTGAATTGGTCATTGTTAGAAGTGGTTGGTTGTTTCCTAAGTTTAGGGGCTGTGACAACGCGGTCATGTAGACCCGTGTACTTTGGGTGTGTGTAGAATCTGTCTGATAACCGGTGTTATTTGTGATGACTGTATCAGTGTGTGTTTCTGTTTCTTAATTCAAGTAAGGACTGCATACTTTGAATTTTTCAAGTAGTTCCTACTTTTGCCGCCAAACGCCAAACGCCACCGTCGACAACTACTAGTTCCGAACTTGGCTACTAGACGCCACCGCAGTCTGTCCTGGCGACGAACGTAGGAACCTGAGCGTTGTTTACATTTTAACCTAATTTAGCTTCACACAGGTGTAATTAGTGGAAGGTTCTTTTAAATGCCTTAAATATATGACATGGGACCGCCGGCTTTACTTCCCCTCCGAAGGAAGGCATACTGAGTGATTTTAACCCTCTTTAAAAAATCCGACGACTTCAGCCGGGTTTGAACCCGCGATCTTGGGCATAGAAGCTCAGCATGCTACCAACTACGCCACCGAAGCCGCTTCATTGTTAGAAGGCACTAAGTCATTTTTTTAAGAATTGAGATAATTGACAAAAACTGTTTCTCTCACTTAATTTTAAAGTATAGTTGCTGTCACGTGTAAGTATCATTGCCCGCAATAATACTGTTCTAGAGAGGTCTATTTGAATGGATTTATCCTTTTAAAAAGGGAGAAAATAGAAAATAGTACATTATGCAACGAGCCTATAATGGCAATAATTAAGACACGAGTATGTTTATAAAACGAGCGTAAGCGAGTTTTATAATTTCCATACGAGTGTCTTAATTACCATTATAGGCGAGTTGCATACGACTGTTTAGGTTCGACGATAATTATAACTTTATTACATGTTTTAACATAAATATTCATAAATATCTGTTCAGTAACTAGAATTTTGTAATCGGGTGGTGCGCTAGGTAGCATATCTCCATGTTCCAAGCTCTCTGGCCGACCGACGCATGCGCTCTGTGTGCTTGCAATGCCATATACAGGCCATATGTTTACATCTGCCGCCCCTCAGTAATATTGTCACCGGAGTCGTTTCAAGAAAAATGCGCTGTGTAGAAATTAGTGTTGGTGATTCTAAGGTACAGTGCTATTTCTTGTCTCATATTCGCCAGTTTATTTACGCGAACATATGGACGGTGCGTATTCCATGTCGGTAATTTATTATAGTTAGATGTTGTGTTTATGTCCGACATGTTGGATTTTGAGCGCATGCGCGAAGGTATCGTTACCTAATTGGTCAATGAACGAGCTCTGATTGGCTGGAGAAACTGTATCATAATGGAAAACAGTGTTATAATGACCATGATTATGATACCGTTTTCTGACACATAATAGTGAGGGTCGAACATAAAGAAATTTATGACTTAGTTCCCTTTAACAATGAATCAGATCTTTAAAGAGTAGTTAGTTCTCTTTTATGATAAATATACAGATTTACAGATACCAGTATAGCATATTACTATATTTTCAATGCTAGCAATACAGAGGTGGGCATATAGAAGCAAAAATGTTAGGAACTAAGTCATTTAACACTGAACGTTAAATTCAGCTAGTAGTGATACAGCATATTGAACGGGTAGACTTAGTTCCTTTTAACATAGCTAGATGCTTCGACATTCATCCTCTACGTATCCATGGAATCGCAATTTCGACAAGAATTGACTTAGTGCCTTCTAACAATGACTGATTCAATTATTGTTCATCATTGCACACGGTATTTTGGGTATGTACTTGGTTCATCACCCTCGAAGAATATCCGCCTAATCAAACTCTCAGTTTGGCTGGCTGCATGGTTCAGAGGTAACGATGTCGACAGCTGTGACAAATGTTGCAGGATCGAATCCTGGCGCATCTAGATGGCTTTTTAGGGTGCGCAAATTCGACGGAACCGTGTCAGTAGAGTTACTGGCACGTTTAAAATTTCCTTAGGTGCAAAGTTCTGGCACCCCGGCGTCTCTAAAAGCCGCGGTCGTTAAAGGGAGGTAAAACCAATAACATTATTTCTTTTCTCAGTTTTGTCTCACAAGGCTGAGTAGACTCATTTCTGGCCCTCAAACCACAGTTAAATCTTTGGTAGAGCAGGGAATTAAACTCGGACCCCCGGGGTGATAGGTAAGAATGCTAGCCGTTACACCACGAGGCAGAGCCGAGATTGGAACCGATAATTTTTGCGACAGAATTATCAATACCTATTCCTAGGCCATAGACGGCGACAAGTAGAAGAAGAATCTGGCGTTTTCCCACAGCGACTTGCACCTGTTTATTCTAAAAGTAGATTAGACCACTTCCTAAGAAAGGGTGGAGATCGCGCACACCGGATATCCGGTCACACTTACTCCGACTTGGCCAGGACAGGTATTAGGCCGTCTCCCCCGCTTCCTTCCAATTAGTTCCATTAACCAGCCACCAGGGGCAGTGCGACACCGTGGAAATTAATTTAACTCCCCCTCCTTGAGTTAAACCAATTCATAGTTTATGTTACCTAAAACAATTGAGCGGAGTGGGACTGGTTCACACGGCCAGGATAGGAACACGTGTGACAGCCGGCTGTAGCCTTACACAACGTTCGAATCGAGTTGTTTGTAGCGATGTGCCGCTTTGGTAGCGTAGTCAGTAGCATGCTGAGCTTCCATGGCCAAGATTGCGGGTTCAAACCCGACCGAAGTCGTCGGACTTTGTAAAAGCGTTAAAATCCTTCAGTATGCCTTCCTACGGAGGGGAAGTAAAGCCGGCAGTCCATGTCATAGATTTAAGTCATGTAAAAGATCCTTCCACTAATAAAATTGTGTGAAGCTAAATTTCTAGGTTAGATTTCGTTGAAACGCTCGATCAAAGTTCCAACGTTCACCCCGAGGTGTCAGTGATAACTGGTAGCGAAAGTTGGAACTACTTGAAGTTGAACGGAAGTTGTAGCTCACCCCTTGGGTGTCCACTTTAAGCAGCTTCAACCTCTGGTGAGCCGAACATGTCCTCGGTCACTCTCGCACTACAAGCCATACGCAAAATAAAGAAGTAAATACATTTCCACTTAAGCTATTCTGAAAGTGGTGTTCCGTCGTTTCTCACTTCTACTTCAGGAAAATGCCAGGACAGTTCCGAACTTAAGGCCAGGGCTGGCTCCTTCGCAACCACTCATGTATTACAAATACACACACTACTAAAGCCAACACATTAACACAGGTTATCAGACAAAATCGACACACTCATATAAGGGACTGATAGACTGTTTTTCTAGGTCCCCCAAATGAAAAAGCAACTTTTATTTCCTTGTCGCAGTTCAATTATAACTTAAGTTGCAGTCATTTCTGGTATCAGGATGCGTATTGGAACTCCGGTTTCATAGGTCCTGGGTTCGATTCCTGGCTCTGGGAAAGACGGCTAAGTCCTCTTGACCATCGAGAAACGTGAATTTGAGTAGTTCAACCATTTAGTACGGAATATTAAATACAGAAAGGCGCAACTGATCACACAGAGAAAGTGTCCTGGCCGAAAAAGGACCTTGTGGTTCAAAAATGTAATAGGCTGATACAGATTTAATGTTTTTATTTTGCTAGAAAATGACACACGGAGAAGAAGAAAAATTTATTACTTAAAATTATAGGCTACATTTTCCTCTCATTCTGGCGTAGTCAGTTGGCACTTGAAGATGCGAGTAAGTTGTGTGAGTAGAATTATTGGCGTAATTAACATCTCTTTCAGGGCAAATTTGCGGCACACTGGCGTCTCTAAAATTCATAGTAAATGCAAGGGTCGCAATACCCTTTATACCACATCTCCCCACTTGGGGGGCTGCTTGCCACGAAGGGTGAGTGGTTATCGTGTCGGTCTACCAACCCAACCGTGGTAAGTAATTTTTGAAAGGCGACAAAAATCACGGTACGCATGTCATGCGTTGTTGGCATGTTAAAGAACCCATTTTTAATTCAGTAGGCCGTGTTCATTATGGTAAAATTAATAGCCTATCGGGATTGTCCAACACAAAATGTTCCTCTTTCTCCACTAGAAAGCGCTAGAGTGTCGAGGAGCTTAGATATCTAAACTCCTTGACTTTCATTGCGCTCCAAGGAGCGATAAAATTTGACATGCAAGCTGCCCCCTTACCTCTTAGAATAACGATCGCCACTTTCTCACCTGGGATTCTGTTACCATTTCTTGGAATGAAGTCCAATCCCAACACATGTTTGCGTGACCAAATCTATTGGAAGCTTACAAGGACAACTCCTTCGAGGGAAGTGTGAGGTAAGCAATCACATCGAGAGACTCAGAAGGAGGTCCCGTAGCATATCACGAGAACATTCTAAGGATTAACACTTCATTGTTTTACTCTTCGGAGTAGTCACTTAATAAATTGCACCATTTAACAAACGTACTGGATTGTAACAGCGTATCTTCTGTTCGGGAGACGTATCGTAGGGATGCGATGGGGAATACCGAGAGATTTTCTAGGTGCAATGATAAGTAGCCTCTCATGAGAAATCTAACACTCTTGAGTGACTATTTCACGAATGATGAGAGATTATAGAGTATATATCATCCATGTTGTAAATATCTAGGGAGTCGGTGGGAGGTCGTTGGTATAGCAAAAGGACTGTACCTTGAGAGACACTGTGATTTTTGCAGAAAATGACAATTTTAGAAAGAACCTTAGAAGAATCAGCTTTGTCTATTCTCAGGTATTGAAAGGTGGAACAACTGAAGTATTTATTATTAGTGTTGTAGTCAATGCGGATCCAATTCAAGTACAATGATTATTTTTATTTTTATGTAGGCGATATTATTTTCAGATATTCCTTGAACATCATTAACTACCATGTATACTCAATTTAGCATTGTTCAGAATTAAATAATACCGTGTTGTTGTTGATGATTCTTTAGGGGCTTTGCGACATCGTGGTCATCTATAGCCGCGTGTACTTGGGTGTGGGGATAATTTGTATGATAACGTGTGTCAGTGCGATGTCTCTACTAGTGTGTGTACTGTAAAAACTCGATTAACCGTCATCGTCGGGATCGAGGTCGTGACGGTTGAGCGGACAGACGGTTAACAGAAACACTGTATTATTCCTCCAAAACATGACCTCAATCAATTATATTATAGAGAGATATCACTCTCACAGTAATGTAATATATTTTGGAGCGAAAAGAAATTAAACACGATTGTAATAGCAAATAAAACTATTTATTACATGATAAAAACATCCGCACAGTAACTACAAATGTGGCGAGATAATGTACAATACAGTAATATAAACTTACAGGTGAAATGGTTCATGTAGCTTAAAAGAAATTGTCAGTCATTTTCTTCTGCCTCTTTGATGCTCAAGCTTTCACCGCGACAATATTTCGTCTTTTTCTGAGTAATAGTGTCTGCGTTGCATTGGCCTCTTCTTGACTTTCAAACCATTCTATACACTCGGAGAGCATTGCTTCAGCCACTGAGTGGCTAATAGTTTGTTTTTTGTCATGATTTGAACACTCGTCTTGATCAGCCCCTTCTTCTTCATCGGTAGCACTTAACGCTGGCAACAATTTCGTCATCACTCAAAATTTGAAATACCCCGTCCACTCTGTCACACTCTAACCACTTTGATACCTCTTTTGACGTCAAATTTGTACTGATTTGTAAATTATTGCACAAATTGACCATCTCGTCAACTGTCACACTCTCAGGTTCCTCAGATTCTTCACCTCCACCTTCACCCACTAAAATAGAGTAGACTAAGTACACAAAGCGAACGCGTTACTGCACATTAAAGCGAATTGTTATTGCAGCAACGACAGTTAACAGAAACTGACGGTTTAAAGAGTGGCGGTTAAACTAAGTTTTACTCTATTTGCTATTGAGGTAGGATTCGGCTACGAAGCGGCTGTGGACTCAGTTATGTCCGATTCCGGCATTTGTCTGGAGTAGAAGTGGGAAACTACGGAAAGCCACTTCCAGGATAGCTCAGGTAAGAATCGAACCCGCCTTTTTGTCAGTTTTGTCTCACGAGGCTGAGTGTACCCTGTTCCAGCCCTCAGACCAGAATTACATTTTTTTCAGAGCCGGAAATCGTACCCGGACCTCCACGGTGACAGCCAAGTATGATAGCCACTACGCAATTAGGTGGACTGGAGCAAAAAGACTGTACCTCGAGAGACTCTGAAGATTTTGCATAAAATGAAAGTCCCAGGAAAAACTTGAGAAGGAACAACATTGTCTATTCTCAGGTCTACTTTGATTATCAAAGAAAGAAAGATAGTAGTTTTACGTGGCCGTGAATCTTGTGATTATGAGCCACGGAACCTCCTTTTTACGTGGAATCCGAACCACAAGACATGCCATGTCACTTTGAAAATCTCACATGCATTAACAACCATGTGTGTTCAAAGTAACATTGTTCAAAATTTAAAAAGACACTATGGGACCTGTGCAAGAAATTTCGCATGTGTATATACCACCCGCCAGGCTTTACTGTTATGCGAACTGGACTCGACACAGTTCTGGCTGGGACTATCGTCTTATTTATTTGTTTAAACGCACTTTATATTTATTAGCCATTTCCATTTATGAAAAAATAGTCTTATGAGATCACTTTTTGTCCGTGTGTCTGTCTGTGTGTGCGTGTGCGTGTGTGTGTGTGATGGTGTGTGCCCCCCCCCCCCCTAATAACATTTAAACGGCTGGAGCGATTTCAATGAAACTCGGTAAGTTCATAGCACAATTCCGGGCGACCCCGACCGTTCCCGTCAACTTTTGTTACGTGTCACCAATCCAACATGGCGGCTGTGCGAATTATTTCACGAGCATTCAATATCTCCGAAATTATTACCGATATCACCCTGGAATTGTGTACGGTGATAAAGGGAACTACTAGAAGTTCACCTATGTGACCTTTGAAAATCTGGTAACTACAAAACCAACATGGCGGCAAAGCGAAGTTGCAACTTTTAAATAGACGTTTCTCGCGATTTAACCACCCAATCGCAATGAGACTTGGTACAGTATATGTATATACACATTGTAATGCACCGACATCTAACAACGTTCAATTATTTACATAATCTCAAGATGGCGGCTGTGCGAAATATTTCACCGGCACTCTATATCTCTGAAACTATTACCGGTATCACCATGAAATTTTGTACGGAGATAAAAGGCACTACTGGAAGTTAATCTATGAGGCTTTCAGAAACCGGTCAACTACAATACGAACATGGTGGCCAAACGAATTTGAAAGTCTTAAATAGACTTTTCTCGCCATTTAATGATCCAAACGCAATGAAACTTCGTACAGGAAATGACTATACACATTGTAATTCATTGGTATCTTATTTAGTTCAATTGTTTATGTAACCTCAAAATGGCGGCAGTGCGAATTTCGAAAATTAAGTTTTTATTTCTTGTGTTCTAATCATGCGATCGAAATCAACATTTGCACAATGAACGTACACAATAATCATCATCTAATAGTACATAACTCTATGGCCTACATATATTAAAATCCAACATGGCGACCATCCGAAATATTTAGACGGTTCTCAATATTTATTAATCTACTACAGCAATCAAACTGAAATTTTGTAGGTGTATAGAAGCTATAAGCATAAGTTCACTTATGGGACGTTCAATAACCTGGCGAGCACAAATCCAACATGGCGGTGACACGAAATTTAAATATTCAAATAGACGTTTCTTGCGTTTTAACCATCCGAGCGCAGTGACACTTGATACGGTATATGCTTATACAAATTATAATCGACTGGCATCTAATTCATTTAAATTTATTTCATAACCACAAGATTTTAAAATCCCGCTTTTATTTCTTGTGTCCTAATCATGCGATTGAAGTTTGAATAAAACACCTACACAATAATCTTCATGTAATAGTACTTAAATCTAAGGCCTATAATATAAAATCCAACATGGTGACCATCCAAAATATTAAGAAGGTTCTCAATATTTACGAATTTATTACAGCAATCAAACTGACAATTTGTATGTTGATAGAGGCAATTAATATTAGTAGTTTATATGAAAATAGGCTATTGAGTTCTTCACAGAACTACTTGTTTTTGTTTTGTCACTTCATACGCACGCATACAAACTATAAGTGCTGTGTTTTAAACACGTGCACCTATAACGGTTGAAGCTGACAGTATTTTGAAATGAACCAGGCTATCTCCCTGGTGTTCTCTGCTACTGTCTATGAGGCTGCACGAGTTGTTCCACACAGCAGTCGCTTCATAAAGCAGTTGTTTTCTCTGCTGGCAGCTCTCCAGCTAAGCGCTGCGGACATTCTGCTGGGAACAGACAATACATTACCACAATATTTGCCTAGATGTATGAATTTGTAGTGATTGTTTGCTGCGTTAGTCTCACGACCATTGGCTCCACATTTCACAGGCGCAGTTACACAACAGAATGGGTTAATAAGGTATTGCTGACATCACTACTATACTACTGCAAATTGGTCATTGATATCTAACAAATAGGAAATTTAAACTCCTGTAAAATACGCAAAACATTTCTTGACCTGCTAGAAGCTACATTCCGGCATTTGCAAGTAATTAAAAATTAATTATTTTCTATGGAGCTGAGACTTGGACTTAGACCGAGACAATGGGCAAGCGATTGAGGCATTTGAGACCTGGCTCTACAGGAGAATGCTTAGAGTGCCATGAACAGATAAAACTTGAACAATGACATTCTACACAAAATAAAGAAATAACAAGTAGTTCCGTGAAGAACTATACCGCCTATTTTCATATATCCTACTTATGTTAATTGCCACTATCAACATAAAGAAATTCAGTTTGATTGCAGTAATAGATTCGTAGATATTGAGAACTGACTAAATATTGCGGATGGTCGCCATGTTGGATTTCTATATATGTAGGTCTTAGAGTTATGTACCGTTACATGAATATTATTGTGTACGTGTAGTATTCAAACTTCAATCGCATGATTAGGACACAAGAAGTATGTATGTCTACCCCTTATTATTCCCGTTTTCCAACGGGGTCGGGGATGAGATGCGATGGAAGTCTTTGTGGCGATGATTTTTACGGCCGGATGCCCTTCCTGACGCCAACCTCATGAGAGGAGTTAATGAGAGATGAAATGAATGATGGTGAATGAAACTGGGTAAGGATGTGGAAGGAAGCGGCCGTGGCCTGTCAGAAGGTACCGTCCCAGCATTTGCCTGGTGTTGAAAATGGGAAACCACGGAAAACCATTTCAAGGACGGCCGACGGTGGGGCTCGAACCCACGCGTCTACCGAGTCAGCAGAGAGCTTGGCCCCATGACCTAATGCTGCACTTTAGCCAGCGTAGCCACTACTGTCGGTATTAGGACACAAGAAGTAAAAACGATATTTTAAAATTTCGCACAGCTACCATCTTGTGGTTATGGAAACAATTGAAAAAATTAGATGCCAGTGGATTAACATTTGTATAAGGATTTACTGTACCAAGTGTCACAGCACTCGGATGGTTAAATTGTGACAAACGATCATTTGAATATTTATACTTCGCGTTGCCGCCATGTTGGTTTTGTAGTTACCAGGTTTTCAAAAGCCACATAGGTGAACTTCTAGTAGTTCCCTTTATCACCGTAAAATATTCCAGACTATATCGGCAATAGTTTCGGAGATATTGAATGCTGTCGATATATTTCGCACAGCCGCCATGTTGGATTTTTGAGACGTAACAAAATTTGAAGGGCACGGTCGGGGTTGACCGGAATAGTGCTATGAATTTCCTGAGTTTCATTGAAATCGCTCTAGCCGTTTAGAAGTTATTAGGGGGACACACACCATCTCACACACACACCATCACACGCATACACAGACAGACACACGGACAAAAGGTGATCTCATAAGCCTGTCTTTTCATAAATGAAGATAGGCTAAAATTGAATTATTTTCTATGGAGCTGAGACTTGGACTTAGACCGAGACAATGGGCAAACGACTTGAGGCATTTGAGATGTGGCTCTGCAGGAGAGTGCTTAGAATGCCTAGGACAGATAAAATTACAACCAATGACATTCTACACAAAATAAATAAAGAAATAGAAGACCTGAAAATAGTAAAATGCAGAAATCTACAACAGTTAGGTCATGTAATGAGGAATGGATACAGGTACAAACTGATGCAGAACATTCTTCAAGGAAATATTCCTGGTAAAAGAGGACGGGGAAGAAGAAGAAGAAGATTTAAACAGAAAATCACAGTTCTAGCCCTTCAGGATGGGAACGTAATGTTGATAACATGAATTGGGAATTAAGATTTTAAGAAAATAAACAATAAAATTAATAATAACCTTTACACCAATTTAGTGAACTCCATAAAATTTGTACATTATATGAGATGAAAATAAATGAGAAGAAAACAAAAAGTATGGTTATAATTGGAAAAAGTGAAAAAAAATGCAATAAAATTAGAAGATGAAATTGAACATGTAGATAGTTTCAAATACCTAGGAATTTGGGTTACACAAGAAATGATTTGCACTTAAGAAATAAAAACAAGGATAGCAATAGCAAAAGAAGCTTTCAGTAAGAAAAGAAAATTATTTTGTGGAGCAACGAAAGTAAGCCCAAGGAAGAGATTAGTGAAATGTTCTGTTTGAAGTATAGCAATGTATGGATTTGGGACGCTTAGGAAAGAAGACGAGAGAAGAATAGAGGCTTTCGAAATGTGGCTGTGGAGGAGAATGGGGAGAAGGATCCAAAGTTCGACAAAATAGTAAACAGATGTATTTTCGATAACAAATTCAAAACAAGATGATCAGTAAAGAACATACAGCCTACATTCTCCTAAATGCATGGGTATTGTTATAACACTTTGTCCTTTTCAAGGAGTATAATTGAATGTTGGTTGTAGTAGCTTGTTGAAATACAACGTGTTATACGGATATTAAAAATGAATATGAGGTGCCCTTTGCTAGTGCTACCTCTTTACAAAATTTCATTCAATTATCTTTCACCGTGTTTGAATTGATAGGGGGGGGGGGGGGGGGCGGCAGACATTCAGAGTACACACACTCACACACGCAGACACACAATTTTTCGTCCTGTGTTGATCTCATCAGTCTACTTTCATTTTTTGCAAAAATTGAAAGTAGGCTAATACAATAACTGATATGTTCGAAATACAAAATAGTATTATAAAATAAATCTGAATATAGCAAATATGTCTGGCGAAAAAGATTTCCATTCCATAAAAAAATCAAATCAATGGCTTGCAAGCAAACCTAATTGAAAATTTATTTATTAACAATTTTATTTTTTTGCTGTTTGAGTCTTCAGTCTTTTGACGGGTTTGACGCTGCCCTTCATGTTTCCCTGTCCTGAGCTAATCATTCATCTCTACATAGCTACCACATCCCACATCCAAGGCAATCTGTTTATCATATTCTAACCTGGATCTACCATTACAGTTCTTATCCTCGACCATTCCTTCCATTTAATATTCCAGGGTGTCCTAATAAGTGTCCCAACAATTGCTCTCTACTCTTCATTTACAGTCGTCAGAAACATCTCTTCTCTCCTAAAAATCTTAATACCTCTTCATTTGTAACCCTATCTACCCATCTGATCTTAATCATTCTCCTGTAACACCACATTTCAAACGCTTAAATTCTCCTCTTTTCTGCTGCCCCAAGATTCCATAGATTGCCACGCTCCAGACAAAGGCTTTCAAAAATGAGTTCCTAATACCTAAATCTAAATTCGATGTCAACAGATTCCTTTTCTGTAGAAATGCTTTCATTGCCTGTGCTAGCCTACTTTTTATATCCTCTTTGCTTCGTCCATCACTGGTAATTTTGCTTCCTAAGCAACAGAAATCTCCTACTTCCTTTAACTTTTCACCTGACAATTCGACGTCCATAGGGGTTTCTGATTTATTTTGGCTCTATTCCAATATTTTTATTTTTATTTTTATTTCCATCATGAATTCTTTCCTCAAGACAGAATCCATTCCATTTGAAAACGCAATCCTTTGTTTGTCGGCTAAGAAAACGATGTCAACAGCAAATCTCAGAGTTGAAATTATTTCTCCTTGAATAATTACTGTTACTTTGAATTTTTCTCCAATATCCTTCATTTCTTATTCAATGTATATATTTAGAAGTATAGCCTTGCTATACACCTTTCTGAATACCAGCTTCTCTCTCATATGCTTCGGTTCGAATTACTGCTGTCTGGTTTCTGTATAGATTGTAGAGCACCCTCCTATCTTTGTACTTTATTCCAATCGGTTTCAAAATGTCAAACTACTTACTCCAATCAAAGTTATAAAAAGCCTTATCTAAGTCTACAAATGCCGTGAACGTTCTCTTATCCTTCCTTATTCTGACTTCCAAAATCATCCTACGACTTAGTACAGCTTCCCTTGTTCCTACGTTCTCCCAAAGCTGAACTCGTCTTAACCCAATTCTGTTACTATATGTACTTTCATCCTCTTGTAAATTATTCTACTGGGTCTTTGAAGCATGAGTGATTAAGCTGATTGTACCGCAATCTTCACATCATTCATCTCCTATTTTCTTCGGTATAGGGATGATAACATTCTTCTTGATATCAGAAGGTACCTCACCTGTCTCATAACTCCTACACACCATTTTGTATTTTGTATTTTGAATTTCCATGGATTCAGTTATTGTAATTTGACATTTTTATCGAATATACATTTTGTGAGTATTTTGTTGAACTCTGTTTGATTCCATGTACCCTATATCAACCAGTGGCTTTCTGATAAAATCTAACTGGACAAATCTACGTCTGTATGCTGCAGTGAGTAACGTTGGAGCTAAATACAGTATAATGGCCACAGACTCATTGTGCTAAGATGTGGCAATAGTTCAAAAGAATAATATTTCTTTACTATGGAGTGGCACTGGAAACAACTATCTCATAGAATACCCTGCCCTATTTGGGCGAACTGCCACTGGTAATGCTTCAGGGCAGTGTAGTAGAGGTTAGCCGCATCACAGACAGACAGATTTATGTGAAGCTTGACTACAACAACTCAACTATTCGTGTCGTACCATGATACGCCCCTCAAGTGGGTTGCTCAGGGGATGAGGAAGATGAATTTTGGGAGTGTGTTGATACTCATCTTCGTTCATTCGCAGAGGATGAATATGCGTTCATTGGCGGAGATCTCAATGGTAATGTTGGGTCAGAAAGAAAAAAGGAAAAAGGAAGGAGATGGCTATCCTCATTGCCATAGTGGGCGAGGTTTTGGGACCAGGAATGAAGAGGGATGTCGTATCCTTGAATGCGCAGAAGTACACGATCTTGTTGTGGCTAACACCTATTTTAAGAAACGGCCAACTCACCTGATCACCTATTACAGAGGTGGTCGAACATCTCAAATCGACTACTGGCTTCTCAGGCGGAATGATTTCAAGTTGGTAACAAATGTCAAAGTCATCCCGTCAGATGACATCGCTCCCAACACCACCTCCTTGTACTAGATCTCAATTTTGACACCATACCCACGAAAAGACCTCGAACAACGGGACCTGAACGCATTAAGTGGTGGAAGCTACCGGACCATAGGAACGAATTGGTGAATGCACTTGGATCACTCACATTCGACCCAAGCCAACCAATAGAGGTCAACTGGACTAGAATAGTCGACTACCTTCACTCGGTTGCAGCACAGACGTTGGAAAAATCGAAACCTGGGAGGCGTTTTCTTGACAAACAAGTATGGTGGTGGAATGAGGATGTGCAGACCGTGATCAAAAAGAAACGGCTTGCATTCAAGACTTGGCAGACCTCGCGTCTTACCAGCGATCATCGGGAATATAAGACCCTCAAGTCTGCAGCAAAGCGAGCTGTTGCAGTAGCTTAGGCCCAACATTATGCCGATGTGTACAACCAGCTGGGCTCACCTGAAGGAGCCAACAAGATATTCCGGCTTGCAAACGCACGTCGTCGGTCCTCGCAAGACATTGGTCACGTTATGCATATCAAAGATGAAGACCACCAAATCTCAGAGACCCATATGCTATTCTGAGTCGTTGGGAAAGACACTTATCAGTAATAAGATATTATTATTATTATTATTATTAGTAACGAAGAGTTCCCTCATCCACCTATCCACAGTGCGGTAAATGTCCTTGAACCAGTACCGCTAATAACTAGGCAGAGGTTGCACAGGCAGTCAGAAAGATGAAGAACGGGAAGGCTGCAGGTCCTGATGACATTCCGGCCGAACTGTGGAAATTACTTGGTCAGCATGGTATTGAACTACTGACATCTCTGTTCAACCAGATTTTGGAAGAAGGCGTAGTGCCTCAAATTTGGACCACGAATACCACGGTGCCTATTTGGAAAGGCAAGGGCGATGTCAGTGAATGTGGCACCTATAGACCTATTCGCCTCCTCTGCCACACGATGAAGATCTTTGAGCGAATCCTTGACAGTCGACTGCGTAACATTGTCCAGATCACTAGCAACCAGTGTGGCTTCGTGAAAGGATGTGGAACAACGGACGCTATTCACGCAGCACGGCTCCTCATTGAGAGATACCGTGAGAAGAACAGATCTATTCTTATCGCCTTTTTAGTCTCGAGAAGGCATTTGATCGGGTTCCACATGAACTGATTTGTTATGCACTCCGTTCTCATTGTTTTCCTGAAGAATACGTCCGCTGGACACAACTTCCGTATCGTAAGTGCAGTAGTGTTGTGCGATGTCCCGCGGGAATCACATCTCTTTTCCCCATTCAAGTCGGTGTCCATCAAGGATCAGCCCTGTCACCACTTCTGTTTATTCTATGCATGGACACAATAACATCAGATATCCAATCGCAACATCCATGGTCACTTCTGTATGCTGATGATGTCTTATTGGCTGCAGAAGGACGCAACGTTCTTGAAGAAAAACTGCAGGGGTGGAATACGAGGCTGGCTGAAAATGGACTGAAGCTGAATGTCCAGAAAACCGTCTATATGGAGTGTGGGTCACCGACGCCTGACACCATCCTTGTAGGTAGTAATATCTTCAAAGAGTCGACCAATTCAGGTATTGGCGCCTTGACTCGTTCAGATGGTGACACCCTCCCTGATGCCCGAGCTCGTGTGAGTGCCAGTTGGTTCAAATGGATGGAGGTAACTGGAGTCATCTTTGATCGCAGGATATCCACCTATCTTAAGGCCAAGATTTACAAGACCGTCGTGCGCCCAGTCGCCCTCAACGGTTCTGAATGCTGGCCGGCCTCTGTTAAAAACGAGCAAGCCCTGCATGTTATGGAGATGCGCATGCTTCGTTCGGTGCTTGGTCTGACGCGACTTGACCATATCAAGAATTGTGATGTCCGAGGGAGGATGGGAGTGGGGCCTATACAGGATAAAATGCGGGAGACTCGTCTACGCTGGTACGGCCACGTCATACGTAGTCACGAACAATCAATGGCTAAAACTGCCTTGTGCCTCAACCCGGATGGTAAACGACCTCGTGGGCGACCTAAGAAGAGGTGGCTTGTTCGCCTTAGAGAAGACATGCGACAAGTTAATCTGTGTCCGCATGATGCCCTTGACTGACAGAAATGGAGATTGGCATGTAAAGTAGCGGACCCTGCTCCAAAGCGGGACAAACGCTAGGATGATGATGATTGTATAAATATATTACAGAGGAAGGAAGGAAGACAGTAGTTTAACGTGGCCGTTAATCTCGTGACCATGGACCACGGGACCTTCTTTTTACGTAGAATCCGAACCACATGTCATGGCATTTCACTTCAAAAATCTCACATGCATTGCCCGGGAATCGAACCCGGTCCACCTTGGTGAGAGGCAGACAACTTGACCGCTGAGCCACCGTGCCCCCTTAAATATACTACACTTCGTATGTGTATTAATGTTATTGGTTTTACGTCCCTTTTAACAACTGCGGATTTTAGAGACGCCGGGGTGCCGGAATGTAGCCCCGAAGGGGATCTTTAACATGCCAGTAAATCTACTGGCACGCCCCCTCGCATTTTCGCACCCTCAAATGCCAGCCGATTGCGACAGGATTTGAACCTGCAACCTTGGGCTCAGTAAGCGAGAAGCAACGGCGTGTGGTAGACAAAGTAGTTGACAATGTTGCTAATGCCTTTTTAGAGGCTTGGGGCATCTTGGTCATCAGCCACGTGAATATTTCTAATAAGCTGTATGTATGTGGCGATTGCAGTAGTGTGTTGGAACTATAAGGTGCGTTCAAAAAGTAACGAGCAGGAGGCTATAATGCGCAAACCGGTGACGACATCGGCTGATCGTGGCGTGTGTAACGAGGTGTGGTTCCGACCAGAGCGTGGAAGGTCACAGCCCGTCGCTAGAGGGCACGCATGCACGTCACGAGACGATACAAAGCGAGCAGCAGCATGCACCAATCGTCCAACCAAGACCAAGACAGTAGGCCATTCGACATGCTTCCTGGTGTGGTTGAAGAATGTGGGGCACCCATTGGGCACACACTTTCCGCAAGTGCAGTCGTTCCTTCATGATGGTGTGCACACTTCCGACCCTCAATCCGACCACGGCGGCTATGGCATTCACTGTCACTCGGCGGTCCTGGACGTTGTCATCGGTAATACAGGGGGATGCCCTAGGCCGGGCATCATCGGCTAACGACACCCGTCCTTCCCTGATGCGCTTGTGCCACGCCTTGACCCTTGCAATGGACATGCAGTGTTCGCCGTACACTTGTGACATTCGGCGATGAATGTCCGTTCCCCCAACTCCTTCCGCTGTCGGAAACCGAACAACACCTCTTTGCTCTTCGTTTGACGCCTACATGTCACTGCTTGCAATGCGACTGTCAGCGTTGGACGATTGAAGCATGCTGCTGCTCGCTTTGTATCGTCACGTGACGTGTACGCGTGCCCTCTAGCGACGGGCTGTGACCTTCCACGCTCTGGTCGGAACCACACCTCGTTACACACGCCACGATTAGCCAAAGACGTCACCGGTTTGCGCATTACAGCCTCCGGCTCGTTACTTTTTGAACACACCCTACATATTAGGTACAGGGATGATGTAGGTCCCTCGGGACTTGTAATAAGGTACTTTCCTGGAATTTACCTGGAGGGAGTGTGGAAAAAACACGGAGAATCCACTCTGAGGATAGCCTCTCTCAATACCGAGATTCGAACTTATAATCACTGAATTTGGTGTAGCTGCCCACGTGGCCGTACTGCACGATTTAACGAACATGGCTACGCCACTGGGTGTACTAGACAAAGATTTTATCTCTGAGTGTTAGTTGCATTGAACCCTATTGTTGACAAAATCCGGACATAGTCCGACTCCTCGACTTTGCATGTTAACGCGCTCATCTCTTCCAGTCGGTGCAGAGAAAAAGTTTTGTTTAGTGGATACACTGAGCTTCGTAAGGCAAAACTGAGAAAAGGACGGTCGGTTCCTACCTTAGCCATCCTAGGAATGGTTTTCCGTGAGTTACCCCTCCCTCCCACTTCTATTCCAATCAAATGCTGAGATGGTTCCTAACTTAAGGCCACGACCGCCTCTTTCCTCATCCGATCCCCAATTTATATATATACACGCACTAACACAGCCATCAAAATAACACATGTCATCACACAAATTCCACACACACACACGAATACACGGGGCTATATGACCATTGCAGGCGTGAGGAGAGGTACTTTAAGGAAATGTATGAAAAGAAACGTGAGTTATTCTACTTATGTGGCTTCGGTGACGTAGTTGGTAGCATGCTGAGTTTCTATGCCCATGATTGTGGGTTCAAACCCGGGTGAAGTCGTCGAATTTTTAAGAGCGTTCAAAATCCCTCAGTATGCCTTCCTTCAGAGGGGAAGTAAAGAAAGCAGGCCCATGTCACAGATTAATGGCATGTAAAAGAACCTTCCACTAACTACAATTGTGTGAAGCTAAATTTGTGGGTTAGATTTCATTAACGCTCTATTAAACAATACACTAATTATAAGGGTAAAATTTAAAATCCGAACATCAATACATTAGAGTGGCTAGTAACTTCTTCAGTATAGTACATATTTTGCAGCCTACTTTGGCACGTTTGCTCAACAATGAAGCATAACGTGAAGGTATCCTGGACACCGGAATCGGGGAGAGGTTAGTTATTGAGGTTTTAAGGGGCGAAGCAGCTAAGTCATCTCTCCTTATTGGCGAAAGGTATCCCATGACGATTAATATAATTAACTACTTTGAAAATCTTGCGATATTTTGAGGGGTAAATTGTTAATAAAACAGTTTGTGAATGAATGTACTATTAATAGAGGAGGTATAGTAATTTCCTCCCTAAAAGATGTCCCCAAAATTAGTTTTAAATACGCCACTGTTGATCAAACATAGGTATATTGTTGAATTAAAATGAGAACTAAATATATATTCGTTTTTGTCCACGATCAGCTGCGACAGTGTGCATCATGTGTTGGGTCCAACAGCCCCAAATGAGGCATCCGCTGACTTCTGCCTCGTTTGGGAGTTCTTATAAGACTGATCACTAGGGTTCGGAAGTTTAAGACCTGAAGCAGTACAAAATATGCAAGCAAATATGCCCTAAAAATAGCTAAATATGACCTAAAAACTATAAAATTGACCTAAAAACTACGAAATATGATAGGTAGAGTATCACTAACATACAGTAAACGTCTTAGGTGCCAAAACATGATCAGCGATAATACACCAGACACATTTAATCATACAAACTGACAGAGAGCTACAGTACATTAAAATGTTCAACATTCATTCAGTATCATAGCCTTGAGATGCAGTTCTTGCTCGGTTCTCCTAAAAGAAAACAAAAAAATACAACGAAGTATTAGCATGCTTTATGATGTATGTCGGCGTAAGTTAGAAGACACTGCCTAACAGGAAGTTTATTGCGCCTTCTTGGAATCAGGTCTTCTAAGCCTGTTATCTGCCTGTTACGGGAAAAGAAAGAAAAATGCATCTACTACACTATTCGAAAATCCTGTGTTTTAAACTCGACGCAGGTAACACGTACCTTGTTAACGACGCCTCAATTTAAACAAAAATGCTGAAATTATAACCAAATATGACCTTGGTTGGTTGGTTCCTTAGTTTAGGGGCTGCGACAACGCGGTCATGTAGCCCCGTGTACTTTGGGTGTGTGTAGAATCTGTCTGATAACCGGTGTTAATTGTGATGACTGTATTAGTGTGTGTATCTGTTTTTTTTTAAATTCAAGTAGGAACTGCAACTTTGAATTTTCAAATAGTTCCTACTTTTGCCGCCAAGCGCCACCGTCAACGACTACTAGGCCTAGTTCAGAACTAGCTACTAGACGCCACCGCAGTCGGCTCTTGGCAACGAACGTAGCAACCTAAGAGCGTTGTTTACATTCTTAACCTATCCAATTTAGTTTCACACAGGTGTAATTAGTGGAAAGATCTTTAACATGCCATAAATCTCTGACATGGGACCGCCGGCTTTACTTCCCCTCCGAAGGAAGGCATACTGAGGGATTTTTAACGCTCTTAAAAAATCCGACGGCTTCGGCCGGGTTTGAACCCGCTATCTTGGGCATAGAAGCTCAGCATGCTACCAACTACGCCACCGAAGCCGCCTAAAAAAAAAATATGACCTTATATCACTAAAATATGACCAAATATGACCAAAACAATACAAATGGTCGAAATATGCATTTGTAGGCAACATCAAATTGCTTTAAACGTGGTCAGGGACTCGTCATTCAAACTTATTTTTCAGATTTCGGTCAAAATGAGCTCAGGAAAAAAATATGACTTTTCCTTAACATCCAAACCTTACTGATCACATTGTCAATTCACTAAAACA
The DNA here is from genome assembly GCA_946902985.2 of Meconema thalassinum. Lineage (NCBI taxonomy): Eukaryota > Metazoa > Arthropoda > Insecta > Orthoptera > Tettigoniidae > Meconema > Meconema thalassinum. Next base: position 361,365,713 of record OX336394.1, on the reverse strand, counting down.
TTGACTGAGGTACGGTGCAAGTTGTCTTAAGTCAATAGCGATGAAAGTTCTTATGTTATCAGGATGTTAAAACTGAAGGAACCTATGGGTTGTAAGACCCATGCGCTACTAACGGACGGTTAAATATATAGCCTAATAGTTATTAAGTCTAAATTCTAACTTTAAACATTTTGTTAATACAATACCCATGGAATATATGAAATATGTATAAAACAGATATAAGAAAGAGAATATGGAATTTTCCGTATTTGCATATGAGTTTTATACGACAGTAAACAATGCGTACACTGCCCAGAGCTAAGTAACGTGTAGAAATGGAATGGATGTTTATTCATGGAGAGACATGTTATATTATGGGATAGTGAAGTATTGCATTAGATGTCCTGGTCGAGTGTCGTGAATTATAATATACTGTGCATGGGCAGGACCGGTCGTCTCTCAAAGTAACGTGGTGGTGAAAAAATACTTCCTACAACAAATTACTGATTTACATCGAAGCTACACACCGAAACAAGAAAATGAAATAAGGACGAAACAAGGGAAATGTAAGACAGGGAAAATAAATTATCTCAACCCTCGAAGAATGATGTTTGGGGAACTTGGGAAGGATGTAGTGCCATGAAAGGGAAATAGGAGATTGTCTGCTTCATTGTAACTGGAAAACGGGGAGGAATATTGACCCAGCTCAGGAATTCCTCAAGATCACCAACTCACGAACTCACCAGCCATGAGCCATTGAGGATTTTGCACTATCCAAGGTGCACCATCGGACTACACACACATTGGTCCGTTTACTCCAGAGGCTAGCATTCATCCGGGGCGGAGGTGCAGGTTCGATGCCCAACTCAGTCATCCAGGTTTACTGTGGTTTCCCACTTATACTCCATGCAAATGCTGAGATAGTTCCTATTAAGGCCACAGTGCTTCCTTCCCAATCCTCACCTTAATTACAAACACATACACTACTACACACACTACAATAAAATTCCACACACTCACACACCAAAGTACACGGGACTACAATACTACGGCGTTGCAAAGAACCTGAATGTGTCAGCAACCTGAACATAACTTGAAATGTGTATGTGCTGTCGAACATTCACCTTATAGATAAGACACGTTCAAAGGCTGTGGTTATTTGTTACATTTTATGGAGTTGGATTTCTAAACATGAATTCATGGTTGCCATTAATCTCCGATGGTGGATTATGTAGTGCAGGCATTCTCAAACTCTTGAGAAGACTGTAAGCACCACGTTCATGCCATACCAAGTGCCCGAGAACCAATAAATAGAATAATAATCTTAATAATAATAATAATAATAATAATAATAATAATAATAATAATTATTATTATTATTATTATTATTATTATAAAATTAATAATGATAATGATAATAATATTGCCATTATCACTAACACCAGACATGAAGCCATACACGCAGTGGAAAAATTACATGAAATTACGCAAAGAACCGGACTACAAATTGCTTATGAATAAACCCAATATATGGAAAGACGGACAGAAAATAGCTCATCTTTAATCACACAATACGGTAAAATAACACAAGTCCCCCATTTGAAATACCTTGGTGAAATCATATAGTCCTCGGGACTAAACCGAATTGCCAATGAACAAAGAATCACCAAACTACAGAAGGCCTACAAACTAACGTGGTCTCACTACAACAAGAAGTGCATCTCGCTAGATGCAAAATTAAGGCAATATACAACGGTGATTCTTCCGGAAGCAACTTACGCAGCCGAAAAATTGGTTACCGACGGTCATTCCAAAATTAGGGATATAGAAAAACAGGAAAGAAAAATTCTCAGAAAGATTGACGGGGCAGTTAATAATAACGGTATTTGGATGAAGACACCTCAAAGCGAACTCTACCAAAAGATCCACGCGATAACGGAAATAATCAGAAAACACCGAGTATAATTTTATATACACATTTACAGGATGGAAAATTTCAGAACGGCGAAGAAATTGCTCAACGTTATAACACGGAGTAAGTGTGGCACGGAGTGGCTGACAGAGGTTCAGAGGGATCTAAAAAAGGTCAACATTGAAAATCTTGAGGACCGCACCGAGTGCAGGAATAAAATAAACAAGAAGTTCCGTGAAGAACTATACAGCCTACTTTTCATGCCAATGATTATTCTACAGAATATGAACCTATCTTGAATAATGACGAAATTAAGTTGCTAATATCGAAATTTCCAATTAGTTCGAAATACTGTATACCTGGCATAATGTATCCTAATAGAGCACTACAGTTGGCAGCCCTGATGACTGAATATATTCTTAGTTCCATCTCTTAAGGTACAAAATACAAAATTTGGTTGAAGTCCAATGAATAGCATGGACGTTACATGCAGTTAAACATTGGATCTAACAGCGCGCGTAAAATCATGTTGGCAACAATGTCATGCATGTATTGGTCAGAAATAATCTGAAATAATATGATCAATTGTTGTGCCAATTTTGAATGAAATCTATTAGTTAGTATAGAAGTTACATGCATTTTAAAATTGGACCTATCGGCAGGCTTAGAATCATGTTGGCAGCACTGACGTATATTAGTTACTCCAAATTCGTCTAGAATGCCAGGTACTATACGTGTGCAAAGTTTAGAGCTATTGGCTTGCATACTTTCTGATATATTGATATTAGGGTAACAAAAATAGGGACAGCACATGTTAACAGTTGGCAACCCTGGTTGCTCCTTAGAATACGCATAGTCATATCTGTTATGGTACACATAGCACATACGAAATTTGGATGAAATCCAAATGATAGTATGGAAGTTACATGTATTTAATGTTGTACCTGTCAGCAGGCTTAGAATCATATTGGTAGCAGTGACGTATATAAATTACTCCAAATTAATATAGAATGTCAGGTACTATACGTGTGCATAGTTTAAAGCTGTTGGCTTGCATACTTTCTGATATATTGGTATTTGGATAAAATAAATTAGGAGCATTTATTAACAGTTGGCAGCCCTGCTAGGTCTTAAGAATACGCTCAGTCATATCTGGTTATGTACACATACAACATACGAAATTTGGTTGAATTCGAATTGATAGTGTGGAAGTTATATGCATTTAAAAATTGGACCTATCAGGAGGCTTATAATCATTTTGGCAACACTGCCATGTTTGGCCTCATGGAAATTAAACTGTAATATTATCATCTGTACGTGTGCCAATTTTGAAATAGCTCCCATTCATACTTTCCAAGATATCCAACATGGAGCTCAAATTTCAATTGCGATTTTTTAGCAGTTGGTAGCACTGACATCATTTTCAAATATGGCCGTGAGATATACAGGTATAGATCTTTACTCCTACCAAATTTTGTTTCGATTGCTGCAGCCGTTTAGGAGTTGATAGGGGGGGACACACACACAGCCAGACAGACAGACAGAAGGACAGACAGACAGACAGACAGACAGACAGACAGACAGACATTTGCCCGATCTCATAAGTCTACTTTTTCCTCATTTTTGCAAAATGTGAAAAGTAGGCTAAAAATGTTAAGTTTGATCAGAGACCGTCACGACAGCCTGGAAGAAAATGGACAGCTGAGCGGAAGAAGGAGCATTCTGAGAGGATGAAGAGATTTTGGGAAGAGAAGCAGGAAACGCCAGGAGATGAAATCATGTAATCAAGTTCAATCGCTCTCCTAAAGGGGAACAATCGATTAAATAATTAAAAAAAAGATACGAGCCTTACAGTAGTCGCATATGATGTGTAACATCTGACATGTTATCCTATTCGTATACTAAGCTTGGACATTCTTAAAATGTTAATTTACACTCCATTTTCATACTGGTACTATGATGAATGTATAGACTGAATTGGAGATATGCTACTGTAACATTTGTGGTGCAGCGGTCAAGCTGTTAGTCTCTCACCAAGGTAGACCGGGTTTGGTTCCCGGTCAATACATGTGAGATTTTCGAATTGAAATGCCATGTCCTGTGGTTCGCATTCCACGTAAAAGGGAGATACCGTGGATCATGATCGTGAGATTAACGGACACGCAAAACTACAAGCTTCCTTCCTTTTACATTAATAATTCATAATAACAATGATCGCGAGATTAACGGTCACGTTAAACTACAAGCTTCCTTCCTTTTTTCATAATAACAAAGTGACACACAACGTCGTCAGTACTCTCAAATACTGTGAGCACATTCCTCAGTAACTATAACATTCATTATTCTCAAGGCTCTCATACAGTTCGTCGTAAACAATCAAAACATGGCTTCCTACAATCATGAAATAACCTAGTCTGACATATGATGAAAATACAGCTTATATTCCACTCATATAACAACATTCTGTTATGCATTTAATATTTGACTACTTACCCACAGCTTGACAATAATGCCGCTTACTTAAATGTCATTTGTCGTCTTTGTCCTACCCCATGTGATATTCAACCTTGAACGTGAAGCTTGATAAACTGCTCAATGACAAATGAAAGTCGGTGAAACATTTGCCACTGTGCTCGTCAAACCAGTGCCTGCTAAATGCACTGCCTACTGTATTGCCATAACATTATCGCGCTACAGAGCACACACTGCCTTGTTTCCAATACACACATTTTCAATTGTACATCCAGCTGGCAGTGCGTCTTCACTTCCGTCCGATCCACTTCCGTTCGATCCACTTCCGCCCGATTCACTTCCGTCCCATTTTTCTGGCAGTTCGTCTTCACTTCCGTCCGATCCACTTCCGTTCGATCCACTTCCGCCCTATTCACTTCCGTCCCCAATTTTCAAAATCAGTCCCACAAAACTATCCAGCAACCGAGCGGAAAGATGTTACACATCAAAAATAATAATATTGCCATGATACGACATTACTGCACAGTAATAAGACCAGAGGCTTTAGTGCCAAATGCATTGCTATGAGTAGAAACGATATGATCTAGAAGCTATAAATAAGAGAAAGGCAGATCTTGAGAAATTATGTAGGTCTAATCAAAGAGAATGTTGAATTCAGAAGACGACACAATCATGAATTCTACTAACACATAGAAAAGATCACGGACACAATTGAAGACCCCACGGAAAGAACGGATTAAATCCATTTTTTCCGAATATGAGTTTATGGCGCATTCTGGTGGCCTGCCATCGTTACTACAGATCAGTTGAAATTAATTTCAAATAAAGTAGAACGTCACCGGGATACAGGGGTTTTTAATTTTAGTGGAAACGGAAAGAACGTCCCATATCCTCTCACATTTTCATAATTTAACTTCAGTTCTTCTTTGTTTTTATTAGGTTATTTGCTTGTATTTGTTTATAAGAAATACATTTGGCAAAAATATATATTGCTTACCCTTAATTGGGGTGTTTTTAGTATTTACGTTTAGTGTTGAATGTTTAAATTCGCTCTCCTTAAAAATTTATAGAATGTGGCTTAATCAGTTTTTCCCGTGGAGTCTTCTATTCGTAAGAGAAGGATAGTTTTCTATGGCCACATTGCTCTTGTGAGTTCTACAAGGTTGAGCAATAGGATCTTCAGTATTTTTCTTGACGGAGGTAGAAAAAGATCTATGTGAAGTAGCGATAACCCAGGAGGATATCCAGAAATTAATTTTATTAATGCAGCCAATGGCCATGTATTTTTCTTTTCAGGACGAGTCAGGGAAGGGATTATGAAAGGAAATTGGCCGTGGACCTATTGAAAGGAATTCCAGAATTGTTTTCCTCTAAACTCGAAACTCCAAGAACATCATGGTTTCCAAGAAAAGCCACAACTAAAAAATGGAAAGACATGGACTGAAGCGAGGAAGGATCAACATAGGAAACGAATGCGGGAATACTGGGCGAACGTTAAGGCCCAGGCGCAAAGACAGGGACAAGGGCAGTTGAAATAGCGTGGTCCGTAGATATACTTATAATAATAATGATAATTCGAATAATAATAATAATGATAATGGTAATAATAATGGACAGTCGAGTCGGATCAGCATCTTTCTTGTTACTCATAAAAAAAGGGATGTCGAATTATTTTTACAATAGGCTAGATTAAAATGATGAAATTTCTGTCAAGAATTGTAATGAAAACACTATTATTCCTGTTCGTACAACAACATTTGAATTGAAAAATGGATCTGAGGGTTTGTGCTCGCGAGCACCAGGTTGAGAACGCCTGGTGTAGTGTATGGAAGCAATGCATTGTACTGTTGCACTGTGTGGCACAAGCGACAGGGAAACCTAAGTAACGATGTTAATATAATTTGCAGTCAATTAGCTTCGACAGAGATAATGTTCGTAACTATAGCGACATCATTCTCCTACTTGGTATGTAGCACTCCACATGACGCTTTAAGTGGGACGAAGTAAGAGAATCAGATTGTGTGTGTTCTGTCATCTTAACGAGATTAATAATTATGTGAGTTGCAGGCACTGGAGCTCCGCGACACGGAGCGATAAACGGCAAGCTGAAAACAAGACCACGCCCTTATTTCTCTTAGCCATCTTGATTGCAATCGTTCGTTTAAACGAGTAAACAGCAAGCTTGATGTCTAGAGATTCTGACTTCGTGCTGGCATGGGGTATTGACCTCCAAGTAACACTGTCGAGTAACCGAAGAAATTAAAATAAGACATAAGTATAGAAAAATAAAAATAAATAAAATGTAAGAAGTAAGAAGTAAAAAGAAGCAGGTAAGGGGTACAGGATAAATGATAAGAGGTAAAGTATAACAAGAGAGAGAAAATGGCAAAAATGAATTAATATGTAATAAATAATAGCATACAAATTAAAATGAAAGGTAGAATGATGTTAAAAAGTTAAGATACAGTAAAAGCCAAAACCGAAGAGGGTAAAAATGAAAGCAAAAATGTTTAAGATACAGTAAATAGTATCAGGTAACGTACAAGAAAAAAAGTGAAAGTAAAATTTAAAATGTTAACAAATATGAAAAGGTAAACAAAACTATAAAAAGTAAGGAAAACAGAAGGTAAAAATTTAAAAAGTAAAAAATAAAATGCAGAATATTAAAATATGAAAATTTAAAAGCTAAGATCAAAGGTCAAAGATAAAATTAGAAGGTAAAAGATAAAAAATTAAATTTAAATGTCAAAAATGCTAGACAAGCATACATTTCGAAATAATTCAGAATTTTTAAGGAAAAATACCAAAAAAAACTGAACTGTTTGGACAGACGGAATAAAGCGAGAAAGAAAGAAAGAGAGAATGAACGAAAATAAGAAAGAAAGATCAAGAGTAATAAGATGAAGAAATACTGAAAATATCAAGACAGAAGTCAAATTCAAGAGGAAGTATTTCACGCTGTCCTTATATGACCCAAACCGTAGAAAGAAGAAAAACAAAAATAATACAAGCAATACAAATACAAAATTAAAATAAATAGATTTCAACTTACTTAACTTACTTAACAGATATTCACAATGAAATAAAATGCTGGACCTGATACAGCATACCCCTCAATACTTGTTAGGATATTTCATTTTTTTTTACAATTTGAAATCTAGTGGTATATTCTTATCAGAAATGTCAGCTGTTGGCATTATTGTAGATATGGTGCTGCAATATGACCACAGAGTCAGCAAAGATGCTTTCAGCAAGAGTGATCACGTAATTTTTTCTAAGCCGAGCTTCTAGAACAGTTCCACAACTTCTCAATGGTATATTATGCAACGAGCCTATAATGGCTCCATACGAGTGTCTTAATTACCATTATAGGCAAGTTGCATACGACTGTTTAAGTTAGATGATAATTACAACTTTATTATATGTTCTAACATCTGTCAGTTGACTTTAGTGAACAGAGCGCATGAGCTGGTCTCCCACTAAGGATCAAAGATCTTCCAAAGCATTGTTGTTCTTCTTCTTCCTCTTATCTTCTTCTTGGGAATTGTGTAGGTTCAGCATTTCCTTTCCACCCAATAAAAAATTCCGAAGCTTTGAAACATTGTTTTTCCAGAACTAGCACCAACAGATAGCGCACAGGTACTATGTTGTATCATCAGTTATTTTGGTCAAATAACACACAATAGGCTGTTACAAACACTTTAAAATTGAAATGTATCGTATTATCAACTAGTTTTTCTTCAAATTCGATGCGTTTAGAATGACAGCGGAAGGCAAATCAAGGGAGTCCCAAATAGAACAGTCATGACATCTGGCGGAAAAGTTTCCCATAAGAAATCCCGTTACTGAAAAGACCTGAGTTATTGATTTCCATGGATCTAATGTCATCTGCTAGCTGCCTCCATGACGTTAGGTGTGTTTATATCAACAACAGCATTCACTAAAATTGTCGGTGAAATCGTACGCAATGCCCTGTGAAGAAATTGGAGTTGCGGATATTAAGGTTCAGTGCAATTTCTATGCTATGTTCCCCAGTTTGTTTATGCATTGATGGAATATCCTATGGATTGTCAGGATTTATCTCAATCAACTAGAGCTAGGAATAAGCACTGTCTTGTGGATTACTTTTAAAAATTATGGACAAAAAATTCAAACATACTACAATAAATGGAACAAAACTGCAATTAGGTATTTCTAGGTACTCGCATAGGGCCTATGATTTATTTTTAGGTACTATATAATTTATAAAAATAGCTCTCTTGAGTGTGATTCGGAAAAGTATTAAAGTATTTTTGTATTTAGAAGTAAGGACACAAATAGTTAATAAACTAAGAATCCTGTCTCTAGTAATAACAAGTTTGTCTAGACCACGATAGGAGACATGAAAGAAATACGCACACATCGTAAGCACACTAGCGTATGCCAATCGTAAACAGTTATCACTAGGGCTCGGATTTTTAGGTAAATAAATATTTTTTTATGTAAATACATATTTTAAGCATTTTTTCTATAAATAAATAAATTCCTGTTTTTCACTTATTAGCATATAAAAATACATAATATTTACATTCCTTTTAATCAGTATGCTACATCTTTCAGTTTATTGAATTTTTCGTCTGTGTTACTTCAACGGGGAAGAACCGTGAGCTATCTAATCTTCATGCAGAGCGTATGTCAGATTGCAAATTTGTTATTCATAACTTGTCGCCCCGTGCCACTCACTGTGGAAGCCGGGGATTTCCTTGTCCATGCACCACGTGCTAGACCCCACTCCCTAAGAGCTACCTGGAACCAGTGTCACCCACATGCCGTTCATTTCTGGCACTGTGAAGTGTAAGGCAGTTCTACGATGCCTAAAGTAAAAGCAACTACAAGTTATCGTCTGCAGCATTATGTTGCAGAATTTAAAGATAATTTTTATTTCTGATGGGGGCGATCTGTTGTGCCAATTATGAGGGGAAAACATTCAAGGCTGAACAGCCATCTCAAGTAACACAACACCTCAAGGGCAAGAAACATATTGCCGCTCTTTCGCGCGTTCAGAAGAAGTGTTTCGCGATAATCGTTGGTCATTTGTGACGGACAACCTGAAGATGTATCTCTTTGTGTAATGTAATTCTTCAGTAGTCAGTGAGGCGTAGCATAAATTGCATTCGTGAGTACTGCATATTGTTTATATTCACATTAATAAACTTGATTATAATTAAATATTTTTACTTTTTTGTAACATATTTCAGGTATTTTTAATACTTAAAAATTAAATATTTTCCCAATTTTTAGTACCTAAAAATCTTAGCCCTAGTTATCACAGTATAAGGTAGTCTATGATATGGAAACAGCAGAAGTACAGAATCATCAAGTAATCAACTAATACAATTGCTTTTGTGTGTTACTGCTTGCGAGGGTAAGCGGTAACGTTATCGCCTCTTGTACCCAAAGTTGCAGGATCAAACCCTGGTGCAGCCAGTTAAGATTCGAGAGGGAGCAAATGTGAGGAAGCCGTGTCAGTAGATTTACTGGCATGTTAAAGATCCCCATCAGGGCAACATTCTGGCACCCCAACGTAGTTGAAAGGGACGTAAAACCAAATACAGAACAATTTTGTTTGTGGTAGTTTCATTTAAGGGCAAAAGACATCGTGGTCATTTAACCCCATGTACATGGGTGTGTATATATTTTATTTATTTAAGCGAAAATTCCCCTACAGGAGAGCGATTGAACTTGGATCACCTGATGTTATTTGGAGGCGTGTCTCCTCCGCTCCTCCTAAAATCTCTTCATTCTCGCGGAATGTTCCCTCTTCCTCTCATCCGTCCACTTTTTTCCAGGTTGTCGTAATGATCCTGGTTCGAACTTAACATTCGCGATTTTCGTCTGGCACTCAGTTCGGTTTTCGAAATTTTGTATAGAGATTACTTTTAAGTCTCTCTGTACCTCTTTAAGCCATTCTGTGCCGCATATACTCCGTGTTATGATACCGAGTAGTTTCTTGGGCAATATGGAGGTGGCCATCCTGTGAATGTGAGTGTAAAATTTGGCTCTGCGTTTTCTAATTTCGTCTGTTATCGTAATGGTGTTTTGATAGAGTTCAGTACTAGGTCTCTTCATCCAAATGCCGTTTCTGTTGATTGCTCCGTAGATCTTCCGGAGAATTTTTCATTCCTGCTTTCCCAGTTCCCTAAAATTTTATCTGATAACCTGTGGTGTTGTCGTGTCTGTACTAGTGTGCATTTACTCAAGAGAGGATTTGGAAGGAGGCGGCAGTGACTTGAAGTTAGGAGTAAAAGTTGGATACCACGGAAAACCTCTTCCACGATGATTGAATCGGGAATCAAACGCACCACTTCTCTGTTTTGGCTCACTGGGCTAAGTGTACCCCGTTACAACCCTAAGAGCAGAATTAAATTGCTTGGTAGAGCCAGGAATCGAGCCTGAAGCTCCGGGGTGACAGCCAAGAACGCTCGCCGCTACACCGCTAGGTGGTTTAACAAAGTTGCAATTATATCCGTAGTGACAAAGGCTATCCTAAAGAAATTGGCTTTTACTCGTAACATTTCCGTATCAATGAATCACGTAATTGCTTTGCCTAATGTAGAGAAATGAAATTTGTGTAGAGAGAGCTAGAGTATATCACTAGGAAACAAGAGGACTCCACCTCTGCGAGTTAGAACAATAGTATCCCGCAACAGATCTGCTAGAATAAGCCTATGATTCACAGCGCTCCTTTCACCGAGATGAGAGCACTGGTCACAATGGGAGCTCACATTATAATGTACTGATCCAACACAGTCGAGGTGCTTTAAAACTCCTCTTCTCTATCAGCAAAGGGATCACTAAGTTGTATTTAATTCTGGTAAATACATTTTTAACGGGATTTCATAACATTTGCTCGTTTAACATATAAGAGTCATGTTATTCTGTAAATGGTGCTTGAAATTTATTAACCGACTAGCAGTAGTACCCGGCTTCACCCGGTGGATTTATTTGTTTTATGGATGATAATGAATACTACTACAGAACTGGAGCGCTCAAGGATAAGGATCGGAAAGCAACAACGCTTATTGCAGCTGATAACCTCAGTACACTGCACCAACACCATCGCCCTTATACAGAGGCATACTATTGTCATGATGATAACTGTTTTAAGGGGCCTAAGAAACTTTTTGCACTAAATACTCCCCGTGATTGCAATTTATAAGCAGCTCGCAATTCTGCACCAGATCACTGGTAGGGGCGACGTGATGCAGCCCGCATGGCCTGGCAACAATAGACTTAGGTAGGAAGGTAGTTAGTTATTCTTGTTTTAAGGGGCGGAACTACGAGGTCATCATACCCTAAAAACTTAGATATTATTGAACCTGTACGGGAGCGCTTGTTCTTCCGACTTACTGAACACAAATCAATCTTTAAGGTTACCTGAGAGGTATAGCCTAATGCTACATAGCCTAAACTATTCCTCTTGAATCTGGCTATCATATACAAAAATAATTTTTCGAGTCCGACTGGTAGTTCCAGAGATTAGCGCGTTCAAACACACAAACAAACAAACTCTTCAGCTTTATTATATTAGTATAGATATGCCTAACGAAATGGCACCAAATTCTCCACTTGATGTTTGAACGGTTATTGAATTTTAAAATTGAGTAACCTGATGATGGAAGGGAATCATCCAGGTTATCTGTCCCTTATTATATGAGCAATATTGGAATTGATATAAAATGAAACTTACTAGGCCCACTACTGATAGACTATGATTATCTATATATTTATAGCTATTCTATAGCTGAATGTCTATCTATATATTCCTTATGTGTACCGTTTGAATTATCTAACCGTAATTTTACGTACCGTAGGCCTACTCTCCTTTTAAGCCTTAGAGTAACAGTGTCTTCTAGAAACTGGGACAAACCTACCCATTCCCTAGATTAAGGCGCTTTGGCACATAGGCGTGTTTTTTCCGCCAGTTTGTATCTTCTTCTAGGCGGACACCCAATGGGTGAGCTACAAATACCGTCGTGTGTGGAGTGTTGTCTGGGGAGGAAAGTATGAATGTAAGGACGAGGTGTTGGGAGGTATCGGCTGTGGCATATAGTTAGGGACCAACCCCGGCATTTTCCTGGCAGGAAGATGGGAAACCACAGAAGACCATCTTCAAGGTTGCCGGCGGAGGGATTCGAACCTCCTCGCTTCCCGGATGTGAGAGACTGTCAGCAGTCCTGCCGTAACGACCACGGCTAACTCCCCCGGTATAGGCGAAATATTGAATTACACATTAGTACAGACATCGCAGTGAGGCAGGTTATCAGACAAATTCTACACACACGTAAGTACACGGGGCTACATGACCACTATGTCGCAAATAGATTTAGAGCACAGAGTTGGATGGCTCAACACGTACCACGCTACCGTGAATATCCATCACGCACAAAATGTACATTGAGCCAGCAGTTACAGACTGTGGTTGTGTGAACTGTCATACATCATCACACACGACTAATTCTTTTTTGTGGTCTAACCTCGGACTAGAAAACACACCCAACTTTGTTTAACTGTCGAAACCTCTACTCCCTGACATTTCGCACTGCCATATGGCAGCAGGATTTCAGCTCCCAGAAAAACAAAACTATGCCTGACACAAGAGGTTTTGTGCTGCAGCTTTCGGCCAGTGCCTCGGAGGTTCAGATGTCCAACTTATCGACATGACACAGAAAAGAAGAAAAGAAGACGGTAGTAAGTAGTATTCAGTAGCTGCTACTTCAATTGGCTTCATGAGCAATGAGTTCGTGTTTAGCCTATTGACAACCTGTCTAAACCACCACTAGGGTAGTGATGAAAATCGCTTAACACGAACTAAGAGCCGACAGTCGAAGCCAAGTGAAGTTACTGTCTCACAGTCATGCTACTGTAGCGATTGTCTTTTTTAATATTATCATTAACGCCTCATGATTTGGGCAATAGTAAAAATGAATGATGATGACGTTGTTGTTTGATGCAAATATCCATGCCTCCCTGTCCTGGGCTAAACGTTTCATCTTTACATAGCTACCACACCTAACATCCGAGGGCGGCTTCGGTGGCTTAGTTGGTAGCATGCGGAGTTTCTATGCCCAAGAACGTGGGTTCAAATCCGGTCGAAGTCGTGGGATATTTTAAGAGCGTTAAAAATCCCTCAGTATGCCTTCCTTCGGAGGGGAAGTAAAGCCGGCGGTCCCATGTCATAGATTTATGGCATGTTAAAGAACCTTCCACTAATTACACCTGTATGAAGCTAAATTGTATAGGTTAAGAATGTAAACAACGCTCTTAGGTTCGTACGTTCGTTGCCAAGAGCCGACTGTGCTGGCGTCTGGTAGCTAAGTTCTGAACTAACTTAGTAGTCGTTGACGGTGGCGTTTGGCAGCAAAAGTAGGAACTATTTGAAAAATGCAAAAGTATGCTCTCCTTACATGAATTTAAAAAAAAAGATAACAGACTAATACAGTCATCACAATTAACACCGGTTATCAGACAGATTCTACACACAGCCAAAGTACACAGGGCTACAAGACCGCGTTGTCGCAGCCCCTGAACTTAAGAACCAACCAACCAACATCCGAGGGATTCTGTTTTACATATTCCAACCTTGCTCTACCCCTACAGTTCTTGTCCTCGACCCTTCCTTCCATAACTAACTTTGCAATTCCTGGGAGTCTTAGTAAGTGTCTGACCAACCTCTCTCTTCTCTTCATTACCAGTCGCTAGAAACATCTCTCTTCTCCCACTCTCGTCGAAAGGATACAATACCTCTTCTTGTTACTCTACCCATCTGATCTTCATCATCCTCCTGTAATCAAGACTGAAGGAGTGAGGGAGAAGTGTAATAATACAACAAAACGCATTCATGGTGGAGAGGTTAGTTAGTTAGTTATTGTTGTTCTAAGGGGCAGAACTACGAGGTCATCTGCCCCTCATGGAGAGATTGATTTGTTCTTTATGATTTAGGCTGCTTTATCTGGGGGCTGGCTGCGTGGCTCAGCGGTAACGATCTCGCTTGCTGAGCCCAAGGTTGCAGGTTCGTATCCTGGCGCAGTCAGCTGGCATTTGAGGATGCGCAAATGCGAGGGAGCCGTGTCAGTAGATTTACTGGCACGTTAAAGATCCCTTTCGGGGCAAAATTCCGGCACCCCGGCGTCTCTAAAAGCCAGAGTAGTTAAAAGGGACTTACAACCAATAACATTATTATTATTATTATTATTATCATTATTATTATTATTATTATTATTATTATTATTATTATCTGGGAATGTGTTTCCTTTCCAGTCAATATGATGAGAGTGTGTGTATAAGCATGCATAAATATAGATTTAAAAATAATAATAATAATAATAATAATAATAAGAAGAAGAAGAAGAAGAAGAAGAAAAATTGAAAAAATGAAAATAGAAAATTAAAATAAAATAAATTTAAAAATTAATTTTTTTTAAAGTAAGAGAGAATTTCTAAAAAATTAAATTAAAAAATACAAATTTCAAATTTAAAAATTAAAGATAACGCAAAACAAAAATAAATAAATAAAACAAATCCCAGAAAAAACAAGTAGTTCCGTAAAGAACTATACAGCCTATTTTCATATATCCTGCTCATGTTAATTTCTTCTAACAACAAACAAAATTTCAGTTTAATTGCTGTAACAGATTCGTAGATATTGAGAATCGTCTAAATATTTCAGATTGTCGCCAGGTTGGATTTTTATTTTTGTACTATTACATTAAGATTATTGTGTACGTGTGGTATTCAAACTTCAATCGCATGATTAGAACACAAGAAGTAAAAACGAGATTTTAAAACTACGCACAGCAGCCATCTTGTGATTATGCAAACAATTGAAATAAATTAGATGCCAGTGGATCAACATTTGTATAAGCATTTAACGTGCAACGTTTCACAGCACTCGGATAGTTAATTCGCGAGAATCGTCCATTTAAATATTTATACTTCGCGTCGCCGCCATGTTGGATTTGTGCTCACCAGGTTAATGAAAGTCCTGTAGGTGAACATATGTTCATAGTCTCTATGAACATAAAAAAAATCAGTTTGGTTGCTATAAAAGATTCATAGATATTGAGAACCGTCTAAATATTTCGCAAGCTCGCCATTTAGGATTGTTATATGTATAGGCCATAGAATTATGTACCATTCAAGGACAATTATTGCCTAGGTTCATTATTCAAACTTTCACTTCGATCGCATGATTACGACACAAGAAAAAAAAACTTAATTTAAAAATTTCGCACAGCCGCCATATTGAGGTTATGTAAACAATTGAATTAAATTAGATGGCAGTGCATTACAATCTGCAGAATCATTTACTGTACCACATTTCACTGCACTCAGAGAGTTAAATCACGAGAAAAGTCTATTAAAATATTTCAAATTCGCTTGGTCGCCATGTTCGTTTTTTACTTTACAAGTTTATGAAATATACATAGATAAACTTGTACCAGTACCCTTTATCACCGTACAAAATTGCAGGGTAATATCTGTAATAGTTTCGGAGATATAGAATGTCAGTGAAATATTTCGCACAGCCGCCATTTTGAGGTTATGTAAACAATTGAACTAAATTAGACTCCAGTGCATTACTATGTGTATAAACACTTGCTGTACCTAGTTACATTACGTTTGGATGGTTAAATCGCGAGAAAAGTCTATTTAAAAATCTCAACTTCGCTTGACCGCCATGTTGGTTTTGTAGTCACCAGGTTTTTGAAAGTCTCATAGGTGAACTTCTAGTAGTACCCTTTATCACCGTACACAATTTTAGGGCGATATCGGTAATAGTTTCGGAGATATTGAATGCTAGTGAAATATTTCGCACAGCCGCCATTTTGCATTGGTGAGACGTAACAAAATTTGAAGGGCACGGTCGAGGTCGCCGGGAATAGTGCTATGAACATACCGAGTTTCATTGAAATCGCTCCAGCCGTTTAGATTTTATTAGGGGGGGACACACACACGAATCACACACACACACACACACACACACGGACAAAAGGTGATCTCATAAGCCTATTTTTTCAAAATTGAAAATAGGCTAATAATTATTTAACTTATTAATTATAATAACCTTATCATTCTTAATGATGAAGGAGAAGAAGAAGAATCCTATGCACCAATAACAGTGTACAGTTAATATGTTGGTGCCAAATTGAATATCTATGTGTCAATTTTATGTTCAGTTTCCATTGTTGCCTAGCGAAAATCAGTATACAATGTGGGTTATCTAACGGGTGAGTTTAAATTGTTGTCACCAAATTAGACAAGAGAAATCTTTAGCAATCCGACTTTATAAGACTTACGAGTATCGTAAAATGCTTTGACATTAACCATTATGAAGATGGTTTAGCTATTATCCGTGTTGACTGAATATAGGAGTTAAGAGTTGCGACTATCGATCTTCAAACAAGTAGTTCCGTGAAGAACTATACAGCCTATTTTCATATATCCTACTTATTGCCACTATCAACATACACAATTTCAGTTTGATTGCTGTAATAGATTCGTAGATAATGAGAACCAACTAAATAATTCGGATGGTCGCCATGTTGGATTTTATATATGTAGGTCCTAGAGTTATGTACTGTTACATGCAGATTATTGTGTACGTGTAGTATTCAAACTTCAATCGCATAATTAGGACACTAGAAGTTACAAGGAGATTTTAAAATTTCGCACAGCTGCCATCTTTAGGTTATGGAAACAATTGAAATAAATTAGATGCTAGTAGAATATCATTCGTATAAGGATTTACTGTACCAAGTTTCACTGGTCTCGGATGGTTAAATTGCGATAAACGTCCATGTGATTATTTATACTTCGCGTCGCCGCCATGTTGGATTTGTGATCACCAGGTTATTTAAAGTCCTATAAGTGAACTTGAGTTCATAGCCCCTATGAACAAAAAAAAAATCAGTTTGATTGCTACAATAGATTCGTAGATATTGAGAGCCGTCTAAATATTTCGGATGGTCGCCATGTTGGATTGTTAAATGTATAGGCCATAGAGTCATGTACCATTATAGGAAAATTATTGGGTAGGTTCATTATTCAAACTTTCACTTCGATCGCATGACTATATCACAAGAAATAAAAACTTAATTTTAAAATTCGCACAGCCGCCATCTTGAGGTTATGTAAACAATTGAACTAAATTAGATACCAGTGCATTACAATGTGTATAAATATTTCCTGTACCAGATTTCAGTGCGTTTGGAGCATTAAATCGCGAGAAAGGTCTATTTCAAATTTTCTAATTCGCTTGGCCGCCATGTTTGTTTTGTATATAACCGGTTTTTCTAAAGTCATATAAATGGACTTCCAGTAGTGCCCTTTATCTCCGTACAAAACTTCAGGGAGATAGCGCTAATAGTTTCAGAGATACAGAATGCCGCCGAAATATTTCGCACATTCGCCATCTTGTGGTTATGTAAACAAATGAACGAAGTAATGTGTCGGTGCATTACAATGTATATAAACATATACTGTACCAAGTTTCATTGCGTTTGGTTGGATAAATCGCGAGAAACGTCTATTTAAACGTCGCAACTTCGCTTGGCGGCCATGTTGGTTTTGTAGTTACCAGGTTTTCAAAGATCACATAAGTGACCTTATAGTAGTTCCCTTTATCACCATACATGATGTCAGGGTAATATCGGTAATCGTTTCGGAGATATTGAATGCTGGTGAAATATTTCGCACAGCCGCCATGTTGGATTGGTGAGTCGTAACAAAATTTGAAGGGCACGGTCGAGGTCGCCCGGAATAGTGCTATGAACTTACCGAGTTTCATTGAAATCGCTCCAGCCGTTTAGATTTTATTAGGGGGGGACACACACACGAATCACACACACACACACACACACACACACGCACACACACACGGACAAAAGGTGATCTCATAAGCCTATTTTTTAGCCTACTTTCGATTTTTGCAAAAAATGAAAGTAGACTTATGAGATCAACACAGGGCGAAAAAAGTGTGTCTGTCTGTGTGTGTGTATGTGTGTGTGTGAGTCTGTGTGTGTGTGTGTGTCTGTGTGTGTGTGTGTGTGTGAGTGTGTGTACTCTGAATGTCTGTCCCCCCCTATCAATTCGAACACGGTGAATGCGAATTG
This sequence comes from Meconema thalassinum, assembly GCA_946902985.2. Lineage (NCBI taxonomy): Eukaryota > Metazoa > Arthropoda > Insecta > Orthoptera > Tettigoniidae > Meconema > Meconema thalassinum. The sequence goes on along the minus strand of OX336394.1, from coordinate 361,347,197 downwards.
AACGAAATTTGGTACAAAGGTAGCACTAGCAAAGGACACCTCAGTGTCATGTTTTATATCGCCGCCATCTTGACGGAAACGTAATGGCGGCCACACAAATGTTCAAAGCTTAAATCAAATTACGACTAACCTAATCATCCGATCTCTACCAAATTTTGCAACAACATACCTTTATGGGGGGAGCATCCTTAGACCAAACTAATAAGTCATCAGCGTAATAGTTTGCGGATGGCGGCCATCTTTGTGTGAAAATCGATTCCCCCTATTAATTCGAACACGGTGCAACCGAATGGAACGAAATTTGGTACAGAGGTAGTAGTAACAAAAGGCACCTCAGTGTCATGTTTTATATCGCCGCCATCTTGACGGAAACGTAATGGCGGCCACACAAATGTTCAAAGCTTAAATCAAATTACGATTAACCTAATCATCCGATCTCTACCAAATTTTGCAACAACATACCTTTATGGGGGGAGCATCCTTTGACCAAACCAATAGGTTATCAGCGTAATAGTTTGCGGATGGCGGCCATCTTTGTGTGAAAATCGATTCCCCCTATAAATTCGAACACGGTGCAACCGAATGGAACGAAATTTGGTACAGAGGTAGTACTAACAAAAGGCACCTCAGTGCCATGTTTTATATCGCCGCCATCTTGACGGAAACGTAATGGCGGCCACACAAATGTTCAAAGCTTAAATCAAATTACGATTAACCTAATCATCCGATCTCTACCAAATTTTGCAACTACATACCTTTATGGAGGGAGCATCCTTTGACCAATCTAATAGGTCATTCACCTGATAGTTTGCGGATGGCGGCCATCTTTATGTCAAAATTGATTCCCCCTATTAATTCGAACACGGTGGAACCGAATGGAACGAAATTTGGAACAGAGGTAGTACAAGCAAAGGGCACCTCAGTGTCATGTTTTATATCGCCGCCATCTTGACTGAAACGTAATGGCGGCCACACGAATGTTCAAAGCTTAAATCAAATTACGATTAACCTAATCATCCGATCTCTACCAAATTTTGCAACTACATACCTTTATGGAGGGAGCATCCTTTGACCAGTCTAATAGGTCATTCGCCTAATAGTTTGCGGATGGCGGCAATCTTTGTGTCAGAATCGATTCCCCCTATTAATTCAAACACGCTGAAACCAAATGGAACGAAATTTGGTATAGAGGTAGCACTAGCAAAGGGCACCTCAGTGTCATGTTTTATATCGCCGCCATCTTGACGGAAACGTAATGGCGGCCACACAAATGTTCAAAGCTTAAATCAAATTACGACTAACCTAATCATCCGATCTCTACCAAATTTTGCAACAGCATACCTTTATGGGGGGAGCATCCTTAGACCAAACTAATAAGTCATCAGCGTAATAGTTTGCGGATGGCGGCCATCTTTGTGTGAAAATCGATTCCCCCTATTAATTCGAACACGGTGCAACCGAATGGAACGAAATTTGGTACAGAGGTAGTAGTAACAAAAGGCACCTCAGTGTCATGTTTTATATCGCCGCCATCTTGACGGAAACGTAATGGCGGCCACACAAATGTTCAAAGCTTAAATCAAATTACGATTAACCTAATCATCCGATCTCTACCAAATTTTGCAACAACATACCTTTATGGGGGGAGCATCCTTTGACCAAACCAATAGGTTATCAGCGTAATAGTTTGCGGATGGCGGCCATCTTTGTGTGAAAATCGATTCCCCCTATAAATTCGAACACGGTGCAACCGAATGGAACGAAATTTGGTACAGATGTAGTACTAACAAAAGGCACCTCAGTGCCATGTTTTATATCGCCGCCATCTTGACGGAAACGTAATGGCGGCCACACAAATGTTCAAAGCTTAAATCAAATTACGATTAACCTAATCATCCGATCTCTACCAAATTTTGCAACTACATACCTTTATGGAGGGAGCATCCTTTGACCAATCTAATAGGTCATTCACCTGATAGTTTGCGGATGGCGGCCATCTTTATGTCAAAATTGATTCCCCCTATTAATTCGAACACGGTGGAACCGAATGGAACGAAATTTGGAACAGAGGTAGTACAAGCAAAGGGCACCTCAGTGTCATGTTTTATATCGCCGCCATCTTGACTGAAACGTAATGGCGGCCACACGAATGTTCAAAGCTTAAATCAAATTACGATTAACCTAATCATCCGATCTCTACCAAATTTTGCAACTACATACCTTTATGGAGGGAGCATCCTTTGACCAGTCTAATAGGTCATTCGCCTAATAGTTTGCGGATGGCGGCCATCTTTATGTCAAAATTGATTCCCCCTATTAATTCGAACACGGTGGAACCGAATGGAACGAAATTTGGAACAGAGGTAGTACAAGCAAAGGGCACCTCAGTGTCATGTTTTATATCGCCGCCATCTTGACTGAAACGTAATGGCGGCCACACGAATGTTCAAAGCTTAAATCAAATTACGATTAACCTAATCATCCGATCTCTACCAAATTTTGCAACTACATACCTTTATGGAGGGAGCATCCTTTGACCAGTCTAATAGGTCATTCGCCTAATAGTTTGCGGATGGCGGCCATCTTTGTGTCAGAATCGATTCCCCCTATTAATTCAAACACGCTGAAACCAAATGGAACGAAATTTGGTATAGAGGTAGCACTAGCAAAGGGCACCTCAGTGTCATGTTTTATATCACCGCTATCTTGATGGAAACGTAATCGCGGCCACCCAAATGTTAAAAGCTAAAATGTAATTACGACCAACCTAATAATCTAGTCTCTACCTAATTTTGCAACACCATATCTTTATGTGGGAAACATATTCTGACCAAACTGCAAGAACATCAGCCCAATAGTTTGCAGATGGTGGCCAAGTATGTGTGCAAATCGATTCCCCCTATCAATTCAAACACGGTGAAACCGAATTGAACGAAATTTGGTACAGAGGTAGCACTAGCAAAGGGCACCTCATATTCATGTTTAATATCCCTATAGCACGTTGTATTTCAACAAGCTCCTACAACCAACATTCAATCATACGCCTTGAAAAGGACAAAGAGTTATAACAATACCCATGCATTTAGGAGAAAGTAGGCTATATGTTCTTTACTGAACATCTTGTTTTCAAAATTGAAAATAGGCTAAAAAGACCGCGACTTGGATGTCATTACTGAGGTCCGTCAAGAAATTAATTTAATTTAATTTAAGAAATGTATTTCTGGTTTGATGGTGGTTGTTATTTCATTTGGGGGCTTGGACATCGTGGTCATTTCAACCCGAAGGTTTGAGGGTTGAAACGGCATGCACTCAACCTCATGAAGCAAAACGGAGGTGGAATTGATTTCCTCTCAGCCATCCTGAAAGTGGTTTTCCGTGGTTTCTCACTTCTACCCCAGCCAAATGGGATGGTTCCTAACAAACGGCCACGTCGGCCTCCTTCCCAATCCTTGCTCTTGCCACGAATACTCCCACTACAACGGGTATCATAATTAAATTTCAGGAATTAACAGACAATACTACACATGCCGAAGTCTATGGCGTTAATGACCACGGTGTCTGACCCCTAACTGAAGAATAGCAGCAGCATTCAAGTGAGACATCAAACTCACTTGGAGAGCTATGTTGCGTCAGAACAAACAAATGACTCGGGGGATGCGGTGGTAAGCTATGTGTGTGTCTCCAGAGGAGAAATGAAAACACTGCACTTTTAAGAGATGTCACATCCCTGCGCGATACAAAGGGACGCACGACCCTCCTCTATTTGAAGTGGAGAATGCTATGATAACACAAAGCCTTTCAACTGGCCGCAGTTTCACTGGCATGCTGTGAATGTTACTCACAAGTCAGTGTGATCGCAGAACGTCATACGAGTAACTACAAGATAGCTTGGTTGGTGGGTTGGTTCCTCAGTTTAGGGGCTGCGACAACGCAAGGTGTGTGTAGAATCTGTCTGATAACCGGTGTTAATTGCGATGGCTGCATTAGTGTGTGTTATCTGTGATTCAGGTAAGGACTGCCGACGATCAATTTCAAGTAGTTCCTACTTTTGCTACCTAATGTTACCGTCAACGACACCTAGTCGTGAACTTGACTACATGCCACAGCAACAGGCACCTGGCGAAGAACTTTGGAATAATAGAGCGTTAATCAAATCTAACCTACAAATTTAGCTTCACACAATTGTAGTTAGATTTATGGCATGTAAAAGAACCTTCCAACTATGACATGGACCCGTGGAGTTTGCTTTCCCTCCGAAAGCAGGCATACTGAGGGAGTTTTAATGCTCTCAAGAAATCCGACGACTTCGGCTGGATTTGAACCCGTGATCTTGGGTATAGAAACTCAGCATACTACCAACTACGCCACAGAAGCCGCAAAAAATAGCTTAAAGAAGAAAAACGGTTAGGAGAACTCTTAAGGGTGGCACATTCCTCCTCCATTTCAAATAACACCAGGGCCGAAGCTGAAGAATTCGTTTAACCATACGATGGTGCATATGTTACTTTAGACCCTCGCAATTTCAGTTGAAAGACGGTTGCTTTTACACAAACTTGGTCAAACGTAAAGGTGCTAGTGCGATCCAGTGTTTGTAAAGCAAAAAAAATTCAACAACAACTTGCCACTGTGGGTGTGTGGTTATCGTGTCGGACCACCAACCCCAAGCTTGCAGGTTCGTTCCTGGCAGTGGTAAATGATTTTTGAAAGGCGACAAAAATCACGATACGCATGTCATACGTTGTTGGCATGTTAAAGAATCCATTTGAATTCAGTAGGCCGTGTAAAAATGGCAACATTAATCTCGGGATTTTCCGCCACACAAAAAGTTCCTCCTTTATATACTAGAAAGCGCTATAGCCTACTGTCGACCAAAATATTATGTGCACTCGAGTTTGAAGGTTGTTTGAGAAGTAACCAATAGACCTACATACAATCCAATAACATCATCATTTTCGTCGTTCCATTTTACGTTAATTCATTTAGGTTTGGAATTTTTAATTTATATTTTAATATTTTTTTATCGCACATGTAACACAAAATGTGCCCGTTTTAAGCGTGTTTCAACCATGCGTCACATTTAAGAATTATTATCTCACAAACCCGTGATCAGATCGAATCCAAATTTTAACACAATATACATTGGAATGTTGTATAACTGGTGTATTAATTTCAAAATTTTGTGTGTTCAAGAACGAAAGTTATCATTTTTGTAAGGTAACTTTTTCTCGGCTCGGGGTCGTTGGAAAATGTAGTTCTTGGTTGCGTTGTAATCCTTATACATCAAAAAGTTATGCTGTATGACTGTGAAATACGTAAATTAATTCACTTATTTTATATCGGTTTGTATTTGTACGGGGAATTAAGACATGGTTCACCAGCTAGCCGCTCCGGGAAATGCTGTACAGCGTTCCTGATATGAAGCCCATCACTTCCGAGCGAGGCACGCCATGACGTGTGATGGAGCCCATCTTGGCAACGCTGTACAGCTTTCACCGGTGCGGCTAACTGGTGAACCATGTCGTAATTCCCCGTACAAATACAAACCGATATAAAATAAGTTAATTAATTTACGTATTTCACAATCATACAGCATACCTTTTTGATGTATAAGGATTACAACGCGACCAAGAACTACAATTTCAAACCACCCCGAGCCGAGAAAAAGTTACCTTACAAAAATGATAAAAACTTTGTTTCTTTGACACACAAAATTTTAAACTTAATAAACCAGTTATACAACATTCCAATGTATTGTACCCATGTGATTAATTTCCATGGAAAACATGCATCTGCCTCCAGCCAGCATCAGTCCTCAGGCGTGTACCGTCCACCCACTGAGCAGTTGCAGATTTTTGATCTGAGACTAAATGGTATCAACTCTACAATAATAAAGCACAACTCTATTCTAAAGACTTTAATTAAGCTCTAAATCATGGCTTCAAACAAGCAAAAACACAATCCCAACAATATAACACAAAACAATGTAAAATGATTCGTACAATCCACTAACATTCGCACTATATCCTTGCAAATCCCAATGATTATTCATTCATTTACCATGAGATTAACATCCAATTCATTCTCACGTGCGCTGATGCACAGGTAAACTACACATAAACTGTACTTAATCTTATGTCACCTATTGTGACCTCTTTAATTTCACAATCTTAATAGTTTACTCTCAACACATCTTAATTTACATTATGCGTACAATTGTGTTTTGGATCTCTCTTCCCACCAAAATGCTTTACCATGCATTAACCAATTTATGGGTTGCGCATCAAATTTACTTGCAACTCCACAATTACTTGTAATCATACCCCTTTCCGCAGTTCCCTTTCTGCAGTTCCCTTTTCTACAGTACCACTGTATGCAGTCATGAGTTCAATTTCAAAGATACCGTTACCGCTTTGTCGGATGGTATATTATGCTACCCTTGCGTGGGCATAGCCTATGGCATCTAGTGTCGACCTTTAGAAGAAAGTGACAATGTCAGTATAAAAATGCAACTTTCAACAACTCGTAAGTTTTCTGAATATTAAGTCATCAGGATGATCCTTAATTATCAATGTGTTTCAAACCACACAAATTCATTATACAATACAACAACGATTATTTTCTTACAAAGAGGGTTTTAAAGTCTCTCCACTCTAAATGTCAAGCTCCAAGGGTCGTTTAACATCCCCCCTCGGTTCTTCTTGTATTCAATGGGAATGAGTCGGTCGGTAACAAAACACTCGTTCCGTCCTTTCCTAGCTTCCCTCTCGCTTTATCTCCAAGCAGTAACAAGTGACTTTAAATACCATAGTGCAGTCTCATTGACCTACACCTCCCATATGATTTAACTTAATCTGTATGCAAGAAAGGTTATGGACTTGTTTAAACATTTATTCCTAACCTTAGGATATTAATAACTGGCCTCAACAGGTCCATTTCATTATATGAAGGAACGAGATTCATCATTCACCGGTCGAACTGGCTAGCCGGCATCTTATTAAATGACACGGTCAGGCACATCCTGCCGCCAATTAAATTCACTTCCCAGGAGCTGAATTATTTCAATAGCTAGTTCTCGGTCGATATCAGGTGTCATGTTAAGGTTTCCATTGTTATCCTCCCATACACCACTGGATTCGAACCCGGAACATTTCATGGCAATCCACAGAGCTAGAGTCAATCAGTTATTACGCTCTGGCCATAATAAATATCTCTGTACGCCCTAGGCTATACGAGATTTCACACGTCGATTAGACTACCTGGCTCCCCTGACCATGGTGCTATGATCTCGTCCTTTAATTAGTAAGATAAATCTATCAATTACTCTTACAAGCTTATTCACAAGCTGCAAATTCAATTCTCTATTAAACCCTTCCATTTCCCAGATTCTTGCATATTTATTTCCATTATTATAATATACCTACTCTGATTTAAATTGCTTTGCTTAGCCCAACACGTACAATATTACTGCTTGGATAGACGAATATTCCAATTAGCATATATATTTTGCTTACAATCATTTTTCCCTGATGTGTATTCATTTATTCTTCTTATTATTATTATTACTGACTTACATTACCATAACCCGACACAACGTAACCATTTTAATAACCGAACATCCGTGTTCGTTACGTTAAGTTTCTATATAACTGAATTGCCATTTTACATTAGTGGTAACGATTTATCCACTCAATGATGTACAAAGACATCTCAACTTGACTAAAATCAACACAACAATACTATTTTGAGGTTCTACCTCCAAAATTGACTCTTATTGACATATTCTATAAATTTTGAAATCACTCAACATACAGTGGACTATAATTGCTACAAAATCATGGTTTTTGGGTACTTACATTAGTTAATCTGGTGGCTCCAACCACGCATTTCTTCCAGTAATGCCCGCCATTATTTGCAAAATTAGCAAGGCATTCTTATACTTCCCATACACATTTTACATAACTTTTGCCTTTCAAAACACACGGCACTTTGCTCTTCCATATTGAAGCTGTTGCTTCCTTATTCACACAACACGTTATAGCACTTGTTACACTATTAATTTTACATATATTTAAATGATCATCACTACAATCACACGAATGCTATGTACATTTCTTAATGGTTGACCTCTCCATGCAGAATATCAAAAATGCAGGCCCTGAAGATCTATTCCTCACTGCTAACCGCATCTCGATTGAAAGTCTCGATTCTCTGCCTAAGGATTCCTATCGGTCCCCCAAACTGTCTATCAATCTGTATCCTTAGATAAATTTCCTGATATCGCATAAATATGCTTGCATATCGTCCTGAGCATTAATTACATTGGTATTCCTATGAAATTTCACCAATCGTATAACAAAGTTTATATCTGCGCAGTACAACATCCTATTATAATTGTACTTGTACGAATTACCACTCTCAATTGTCCTACCTTACATATCACACGGTACCTTTCCGGCGTGCTCGATAGTAGTCCCTCATAATGCCTACTATAAACGTATGGCACGACTCTCCTTAATAATTGTGATTAATAAATGCCTTACTGCATGGCTCTTCATGTTAAAGTCCGCGCGTCCCTTCTCAGAATTCGGTAACGTGCACTTCGCACTAGACTGCGGTTGAACTGACTACATTAATCGTTATTATTTCATGGCTTAATGCATGATTATTATATTGCTGCACTTAGAATGTTAAAGTCTGCGCGTCCCTTTCTTGGACTCCTGCGACGTGCGCTTCGCACTCAAGTATGGTTCAACTGACTGTGTCTGTCCTTCGTCCAGCCCTTATATCAGTTTGGAGAGAAAAAGTAGACCGAAAATTTCCCTGCAGCGTCATTATCTCTCTCAGTATGATTCTGGTCTTGAAATAACGTTTATATGGTTCCTTTTTCCTCGCTGATCACAGATCTGTATGCGTGCTCGAGGATCGATCGGCCAATTAATTAATATTAATTGCCTTTCCCAGCGCTTGCCCACGCGGCGTCCTCTAAAAATCCCCGAAGACATGGTCAGATCTCGTCGCTGACCTCCGCTCTACCGTTTCCCTGCGCGTTCCATTAAATCTGCCTCGATTTCAATGTTTAATGGCTTGATAATTAGCCTACCGGCTATACATTCACATAGGTGCAATCCTCATGTCTCTGAGTTACTCCAATCACGAGTAATCATTAAATTACGCTGGTATCTTCTCCTTCCCCTAGCCTCTCTATTCTCAAACGGGGAATAACTTGTCCATATATTACCCTCTTGACCTGCTCCAGACGGCATAAGTAGGTCACATTGAGTGGCACGGCTCCATGAAACCACGCCTATATCCCAGAGTCATTTGACAACTGTCAAGCGCTACAACTTTCTGCATTCAGTCCAGAAATGTATGCCTCATACAGCCCAATAATGCAGTATTCTGCTATTATTCCCTGCATTATATTAACAAATAATGTCGGAATTAGTTCATATCACAACAGTGATTTAATATGTATTATCTCTAGGGGTTTTTATAACTTAAACTCCCTCAAAATATCTCGTGTTCGTTCCTTGCTGGAATCTCTATTCTGAGCTCATCTATCTCAGAGATCCACGTTCGACACCAGTCAGCCTAACCCCGTTGGGTTCAGTATATTGTGTTAAAATTTGGATTCGATCTGATAACGGGTTTGTGCGATAATAATTCTTAAATGTGACGCATGGTTGAAACACGCGTATAAACGGGCACATTTTGTGTTCCAACTGCGATAAAAAATATTAAAATATAAATTAAAAATTACAAACCTACATGAACTAACGTAAAATAGAACGACGAAAATGTTGATGTTACTGGATTTTATGAAGGTCTATTGGTAACTTCACAAACAACCTTCAAACTCGAGTACACATAATATTTTGGTCGACAGTAGTGTCAAGAAGCTTAGATATCTCACCTCCTTGACTTTCAAAGCGCTCTAAGGAGCATTAAATTCGACATGCAAGCTGCCCTCTGTGCATCAATTAACAAAGTTTGCACCCGGAACCCGAGGCCATACGATATTATTATTATCATTATTATTATTATTATGATTATAACCAACAACTTGTTGAAGAGTACAGTGCGAATGTCATGTGATAGCATAGTGCATTGAGTCAGATAACGGTAGGAAGGTTGTGGAAGAAGAACAACGATCCGGTCGTCCAAGCACGTCCATTAGAGATTGTCTTCCTTGAGGTCCGGATTTGAATCCCAGCTCTACCATGAAATTCAACTCAGGCCGAAGTCGTCGGATTTTTTAAAAGCGTTAAAATCCTCAGTATGCCTTTCTTCATAGGGGAAGTAAAGCCGGCGGTCCCATGTCACAGATTTAAAGCATGAAAAAGAACCTTCCAATAACTACACTTGTGGAAGCTAAAATGTGTAGGTTAGTTTGATAACGCTTTATTAGTTCCAACGTTTGCTACCAGGTGGTGACTGCGATGGCATTTATTAGCCACGTCGTGGCGTCGTGGTGTCGTGGACGGTAGCATTTGGTAGCAAAAGTATAACTACTTGAAAAAATTTACCGTCTGCAGTCCTTCTACCTGAATCACAGATTACACACACTAATACAGCCATTACAATTAACAACGGTTATCAGGCAAATTCTACACACACAAGTACACGGGGATACAAGGCCGCGTTGACACAGCCCCTAAACTAAGGGACCAACCAACCAAAGGGGTACGCTCAGCCTCGTGAGGAAAAATTGAGAATTGGGGTTTGATTCCCACCTCAGCCATCCTACAAATGGATTTCCATGTTTTCCCACCTCTGCCCCAGGTAAATTCACGGATGACACCTTACGTAAAACCACGGCCAACTCCTACCCAATTCTACAAAAAAAAACTACTTCCAGGATGGCTGAGGAAAGAATCGAACTCATCTCTTGTCATCTTGACTTCACGAGACTGAGTGTACCCCGTTGCAATCCTCAGAACAGAATTAGAATTCTTGGCAGAAACGGGAATCGAACTTATGGATCAAATAATAATAATAATAATATCGTATGGCCTCGGGTGGCGGGTGCAAGCTTTTTAATTGACGCCCAGAGGGCAGCTTGCATGTCGAATTTAATGCTCCTTGGAGTGCTATGTAAGTCAAGGAGGTTAGATATCTACGCTCCTTGACACTATAGCGCTTTCTAGTAGAGAAAGGAGAAACTTTTTGTGTGGCAGAGAATCCAGAGTTTAATTTTGCCATTATGAACACAAATGGGTTCCTTAACATGCCAACAACGTATGACATGCGTATCGTGATTTTTGTCTCCTTTCAAACATCCTTTACCACGGCCAGGAGCGAACCTGCAAGCTTGTGGTTGGTATTCCGACACGATAACCACTCACCCACCGTGTCAAGCTAACTTATCGATAAGGAGCCTTAGTATGTGTCCAAAAGTCACAGAAGACTTCGGGATGGAATAAATCCTAAGTTGAGCAGTGGGCTACTTTTTCCCGAACCTGATGACACCGCCTCATTCGGGATCCCCTCGAGGGAGTCGAGAACTTTCCAACACGGTGTAGGGACTTGTGTGGTCGTCGATTCCAAGGGCTAAGCCTTATTAGAGCTCCAACATTGGATTGGCTTCTGAAGAGAACCGACCCACCTCCCCACTCCTTGCCACGTAGGGGATTAGATGAATGAGCATAAGCAGCACTGTTAGCTTCAGCGACAGAACTCTGTAGACCTGAAAGTTAACACACGTAAATGTGACGTCCAACAAAACAAAGTAAATTCATTCGACCCCAAACCACGGCGTCCTAAGTGTGGTCTTCTTTCGAATCTTTCCATATTTATTCACGTAAAATAAATCGACCGTTTCTTAGGTGCAGGTTGTACATAACTCGCGTGATTACATCCGCTCAACAGTAGTACAGTAGTAGGCAACGTAATAGTAATTATTGAAAATTAATTGATATCTTTCAGTTAGTAAACACAAATGTTTAGTTAACTTATATTAGGTGTCATACATTCTACCTGAGGAATTCTACATGTGATTCATTTTATAGTGTGCTAAAAATGAATCACGTGTAGATTGTTGATTTGTATGTGTGCAAATAATTAATCACATCTGAATTGTAGATTTGTAATGTGTGCAAATGATAAATCACATTTAGATTGTTGATTTGTAATGTATGCAAATATTAATCACATGGAAAGTTTGATGCTTTTCAGTCTGTCAACACGATTGTACCAAAATGAGATGGGTTATTCCCTAATCCCGTACAAATCTACATGAGATTGGTAATTCATAAATTTCGAAAAATTACTTGAGATTAATAATTAATAAATAATCTCAAGTTTTTCCTTTCAGGATTAGGGAATGCCTCATCTCATTTGGGTACAATCGTGTTGACCGACTGAAATGCATCAAACTTTCCTTCACTAAGACAACTCTGAAAATGTCTTCAATCACCATAATATTAATCACAAGTAGATTAGTGATTTGTAATGTGTGCAAATATTAATCACATTTAGATTGTTGATTTGTAATGTGCACAAATAATTGATCACGTATAGAATTTTGGTTTTTAGTCTGTGCAAAAAATGTATCAAATGATTCTTGCAAGCACAATCTCATATTTTCCGCCTAATATAATTGGGCATAATTTCATGTCGACTGACTTTGAGTTATCAATCGATTCATTATAAGGCACAACTCGAGAGAGTTTTCAAAACTTCCTATATCGATTGTTAATTCAATTTATGACTTGAAACATCACTGTCATCACCCCCATAAACGTAGGGGAAGGGGCAGATGACCTGGTAGTTCCTCCCCTTAAAACAACAATAACTAACTAACTAATCTTAGGGGAGAAGAAATTGTTATATTACTTTTGTATGCGTGGAGGCTGTGGTAGTGTCTGCAGCAGTTAGGTTCACGTTACTCGTATTAAGATGCCATCCCAGCATTGCCAGAAACGAGTGACAAACCCTCTGGGGGAAAACCCACAATCACGATGGCCACTGTCAGGGCTGGGGTTCGATAGTCAGATATCTGAACAAAACCCTTCTTGCCATCGTAACAGAGAAGTGTAACTAAACACCCCGGGATACGCTGCTAGGGATAGAGTAAGGGGTGAAATACTAGGCTAAGAAGGAACGCCAAACTAAGCAACGAGTTTGACGACATAGCTTACCTTTGTTATACGTACAATGACTATTTTATACCCACAGACTTGTTGTATACTTACAAAACGAGCAATTGATGTTTCTTTTGTGTCGTAAGAAATCTTACCTGGAACAAGAGAAAGGTAAATGTAAGTTATGAACAAAAACTCCTCATTGAGGAACGAAAGAAGTTATCATTACACTAACCATCAACAGAAATTTCCCCAAGGTAGATGAACCATATTTGTTACAGCAGCTTCCGCTCTAGAGATAAAAACTGATGTTTTAGCCTACCTCATTTATAAATTTAGACTTATGAGATCACCTTATGGCCGTGTGTGTGTCCCTAGTAAAATCTACACGGATGGAGTGATTTCAATGAAACTTGGTAAGTTCTTGCTACAACCTTGTCTGACCTCGACCGTGATATTTACATTTTAATAAGTGTCACCAATCTAGCGTGGCGGCTGAGCGAAATTTCTTTCCCACATTCAGTATCTCCGAAACTATTACTACTATCAACCTCAAAGTTTGTGAGGTCATAGAAGATACTATACTATGCTCAACCTATATTACTTTCAAAAACCTTACAAGTAAAAACAGTAACATGGTGGTCATGCGAAATTCAAATATTAAAATGGACTTTTTCGGAAATGCATTCACCCGAGTACAATAAGATCTGGTATTATACATATTTATGGAAGGCTTAATAATGTATAATGGCATTTAATATAGCTCAATTAATTTAAAAAAATTCAACATAACGTCTGTGGGAAATTTCAAAAATATGTTTTATTTCTTGTGTCTTAATTAAGCAATCAAAGTGAAAGCTCGTATAATGAACCATCCTAATAATATTCATATACTGGTAAAACATCTATGTTCTACATAAAAGAAAATCCATCATGGCGGCTATGAGAAATATTTCACCTGTTTTCAATACAGTATCTTCGAATCTATTACAGCAATAAAACTGAAATGTTGTATGGCTTTGGTGGCTATTAAAGTAAACAGTTATTTGTAGCTCTTCAGTTAATGAACATAAATAATATTGCCCAAACACTGGGTAAGGTACAATGTATGTAATATATGTACAAAAATAATTAACACTCCTGGAAAAAATTACATGTAATAATTATGATCACTGTTATAATGGGACAGCTCTTAGGATTATGCGTTTCGACCTTCAAGTGGTCATCTTCAGATCCTGATCACGGAGTTTAGGTTTACATTTATATACAATGTTATCTAACTACAGAAAGTCACAGTGCGTACAATTGGTGTTTGTATTTTGATTCGCAGTTTGAATCTCGTTATGTCAGGTTATGTAGTTTTATTTATACGGGTTCGTGAATTTCGCAAGAATATTACGTGTATACCAATTAGAACAACTCAACATAATAATAAAATTAGAGCATGCACTTGAATTCTACCTAATGGTTACTTATCTTAACGGAGATGTTGGCCGTCGCTACTGCCGTGGACACTCGAGAGGTATACAATTTAAAAAAATGATTTAATTTATAGTTAAAAACAAGAAGTTCCGTGAAGAACTATACAGCCTACTTTTCATGCCAATGATTATTCTACAGAATATGAACCTATCTAGAATAATGACGAAATTAAGTTGCTAATATCGAAATTTCCAATTAGTTCGAAATACTGTATACCTGGCATAATGTATCCTAATAGAGCACTACAGTTGGCAGCCCTGATGACTGAATATATTCTTAGTTCCGTCTCTTACGGTACTAAATACAAAATTTGGTTGAAGTCCACTGGATAGCATGGACGTTACATGCAGTTAAGCATTGGATCTAACAGCGCGCGTAAAATCATGTTGGCAACAATGTCATGCATGTATTGGTCAGAAATAATCTGAAATAATATGATCTATTGTTGTGCCAATTTTGAATGAAATCCATTAGTTAGTATAGAAGTTACATGCATTTTAAAATTGGACCTATCAGCAGGCTTAGAATCATGTTGGCAGCACTGACGTATATTAGTTACTCCAAATTCGTCTTGAATGCCAGGTACTATACGTGTGCAAAGTTTAGAGCTATTGGCTTGCATACTTTCTGATATATTGATATTAGGGTAACAAAAATAGGGACAGCACATATTAACAGTTGGCAGCCCTGGTTGCTCCTTAGAATACGCATAGTCATATCTGTTATGTTACACATAGCACATACGAAATTTGGTTGAAATCCAAATGATAGTATGGAAGTTACATGTATTTAAAGTTGGACCTGTCAGCAGGCTTAGAATCATGTTGGTAGCACTGACGTATATAAGTTACTCCAAATTAATATAGAATGTCAGGTACTATACGTGTGCATAGTTTAAAGCATACTTTCTGATATATTGGTATTTGGATAAAATAAATTAGGAGCATTTATTAACAGTTGGCAGCCCTGGTAGGTCTTAAGAACACGCTCAGTCATATCTGGTTACGTACACATACAACATACGAAATTTGGTTGAATTCCGCTTGATAGTGTAGAAGTTATATGCATTTAAAAATTGGACCTATCAGGAGGCTTATAATCATTTTGGCAACACTGCCATTCTTGGCCTCCTGGAAATTAAACTGAAATATTATGGTCTGTACGTGTGTCAATTTTGAAATAGCTCCCATTCATACTTTCCGAGATATCCAACATGGAGCTCAAATTTCAATTGCGATTTTTTAGCAGTTGGTAGAACTGACATCATTTTCAAATATGGCCGTGAGATATTCAGGTATAGATCTTTACTCCTACCAAATTTTGTTTCGATTGCTGCAGCCGTTTAGGAGTTGATAGGGGGGGGGACACACACACAGCCAGACAGACAGACAGAAGGACAGACAGACAGACAGACAGACAGACAGACACACATTTGCCCGATCTCATAAGTCTACTTTTTCCTCATTTTTGCAAAATGTGAAAAGTAGGCTAATAACAATAACGGGACCTTTATCATCATTTAAACACCCTTAATACTATAGGAATGAACCGCAGTCGTAGATTTTGAAGACCGACTCTAAACTAACTGTGCCCGACTGCCGTTATATACAGTACATATTGCATGGTGCTCTTCTTGTTTCATAACATAGTTGGTCATCAGTCCCGTGTACTTTGCTGTATGCATAGAATTTGTCTGATAACCTGAAATAATTTATGTAGATTGTGTAAACGCTATCAATTAAGTCTAAGATAGTAATAGATGTGCCAGTAGCGGCTTCGGTGGCGTAGTTGGTAGCATGCTGAAATGCTGTGCCCAAGATAGCGGGTTCAAACCCGGCCGAAGTCGTCGGAATTTTTAAGAGCGTTAAAAATCCTTCTGTATGCCTTCCTTCGGTGGGGAAGTAAATCCGGCGGTCCCATGTAATAGATGTATGGTATGAAAAAGAACCTTCCACAGATTAAACATGTGTGAAGCTAAATTGTTAGGTTAGATTTCGTCAGAACGCTCTATCAAAGTTCCAACATTCACCTCTAGGTAGCGAAAGTTGCAACTACTTGAAATTGAACAGAACTTGTAGCTCACCCTAAGGGTGTCCGCTGGAATCAGCTACAGACTCAGGCAAGCCGAACATGTCCTCGGACACTCCCGGCACTAAAAGCCATACGGTAAATAAATCATCATCATCATCATCATTTATTGCATGTGACAGGCCATTAAGACCCATAGCAGAAAAACAAGGGTATACAATTCTTGATTACAATATAAATAGCAAGCATAACATAATATAGGCTATAACATTGTACTTCATAACAGGAAGAATGATTTCAGCTTCTCAAATAATGGTGGCATATATTAGACCAACGATTTCTATCCCTGGCATCTTCCATACTTGCATCTGGATCTACCTGGTTCAGTGCCAACATAACTTGATCTTCCCATCTCGTTCTTGGTCGACCTCTTGGACGTTTTCCCGTTGGCTGAAAATTGAACACATGGTTCGGGAGAGTACCTTCTGCTCTGATAATGTGTCCTAACCATTGTAATCGTCTTCTCTCTATCTCTCTACTGATGTCTGCCTTTTTATAACGTCGATATAACTCCTCTTTACTCCGTCTTTCCCAACTGTCAGTTTCTGGGCAGTATTTTGGGCCATAGATTTTCCACAGCATTTTTCTTTCAAATGCACATATACGTTCTTCAAAAGTTCTTGGAGTCGCCCACGTTTCACAACCATACATTAAAACAGGTCCTACTAGGGTCATGTATAGGTGGATCTTGTTTTCCCGAGATATTAGACGTGAAGTGAAAATTCGATTCATGCTATAGGAAACATGAGTAGCGTTGGTGATTCTTTGTCTTATTTCCTTTTCTATTTCACTTTTGTTTGACAATATTGATCCTAAATATTTGAATGACTCAACTGTCTCAAATTTGTGCATTCCAACGTCGATAGCGATCGGAATATTCTGTCGACGTGATATAATCATGTATTTTGTTTTCGATTCATTAACCACCAACCCCATTTTCTTTGCTTCCAGTAGGAATCTAGATGTATCAGTCGTTACCTGATCCAAAGTGTTCCCCATGATCACCACATCATCAGCAAATGCAAGAATTATGTCGGATCCGACCATCTCCATTTCCCTATTCCAACCAGTTCCACGTTTAATCTTTTCCAATGCTATATTGAAAAGGACTGGGACTAGAGGATCTCCTTGTCTTAGTCCACTTTGAACGCTAAAGGATTCTGATTCTTGATTTGCAAACCGCACCTGGCATCTAGAGTCAGAGTAACAGGTCTGAATGCCCATCTCGTGCATAGCCGTCCATAATACTATACGGTTTATACTGTCATAGGCCTGACGAAAATCAATAAAGATTAAATGCAATTCCTTGTCAAATTCGTAGAATTTCTCCATGAGTTGCCTCAATGTAAAGATGTGGTCGATAGTAGACCGACCAGATACAAAACCACATTGATATGAGCCTATAATGTCTCCCAAAGATGGCCTAAGTCGATTCATAAGCAGTGAGGTAAAAATGTTATATCCTATCTCGAGTAAGGCAATCCCTCGGTAGTTAGAAGGTTGTGTGGCATCACCTTTCTTAAAAATGGGGCATATCACGGCTCTCTTCCACTCACTTGGAATAACTTCTTTCCTCCAAATATTAACAATTAATTGTTGCAGATTTTCCATTAACACTGCTCCACCATACCTAATCAACTCGGCAGTAATTCCACTTCCTCCCGGAGTTTTGTTGTGCTTTAGAGATTCCACAATATGTCTTATCTCATCAATAGTTGGCTCAGGTACTTGCATTTCCGCCGTCATCATTGGCACCTGTGCATTTATAGCATCCATCTCAACATGAACATTTAGTAATTGATCAAAATGTTTTCCAAATAGATCTGCCTGTTCTTCAGGAGGTACAATTTCTCCATCTTCGTCCTTTAGTATTAGTGCATGTTGCTTGTAGATTCCCCTCGCAGGGTTAACCATTCTAAAGAAGGATCTCGATGCTTTCTTGGATTCCTCTATTGCTGTCAGTAGTGCCTTACCATGATCCCGTTTTTCTGTCGGATGAGTCGATATGTCATACGTCTCACTTCCATATACGCTGCATTATTATCTTCCGATGGATATTTCACCCATTGCAATCTTTTTATTGTTCTGTTTTTCACTGCGACTTGACACTCATTATCAAACCAGGGTTTGTTTTTGGTTTTTGGTCGCTGTCCCAAAACTTCATTTGCACTTTGTAGAACTGCTCTCCGCAAAACAGACCACTGCCCTTCCACATCTTCTAATGTATTTGATGTAGATAGACACTCCTTGATTCTATCTTGATATTCTTCCCTCACAGACGTAAGGGCCAATTTATCTTTGTCCGGGATGACCATTTCTTGCTTTCGCTTTCGCCATTTGGTAGACAGCTTGAGGCGCAATTTCATTACTACTAGAAGATGATCTGAATTCATATCCGCTCCACGGAATGTTCGTACTTGTTCAACACACCCACGATGTGTACCATCTACTATTATGTGATCAATCTGATTCCTCGTATCTCCTCCTGGTGATATCCATGTTGCTTTATGTATTTCTTTACGTGGAAAATATGTGCTGCTGATGACCATTCTTCTGTCATATGCAAATGTGATCATTTTGATACCATTTTCATTGCTATTGACATGGAGACTATCTGGTCCGATGGTTGGACGATATTCGTCTTCACGTCCAACTTGTGCATTAAAGTCACCCAGTATGAGACGAATAGCATGTTTTGGTAAATGATCTACAGTAGATTCCATTTCTGCATAAAAGTTGTTTTTCACCTCCTCCTCCGTATCTTCTGATGGTGCATGACAATTTACAACACATATCTTATATGGGGATGCTTTCAAGATCAGTGCACAAATTCGATCATTTATGGGCAACCACTTACTTACAGCAGAAGATATCTTATTATGTACAACAATTCCAACTCCCGAAGTCCATTCAGGTCGATCTTCGTTACTATTAAACATCATATATTGATTTCCAACATTCATGATCCCTTTCGGTAGTCTTGTCTCTTGGATTGCTGTTAGTATACACCCGTAATTACCCAGCACTGATTCCAGCTGCTTCATTCCTCCTGTCATGATTGACCTAACATTCCATGTACCAATTCGAAAACCAATCAGTCCTTTAATAAAGCCTTTGTCGTCAACCTTGAGATCATTCCTGTATTTTCCTTTATTTCTTTCTTTGATAAGTGTAATTTAAAACTATCAGGATATCAGCCTGATGAGCTCGAGTCCAGTGGTGGGGTTGCCACCTACGGTTTCTGGACCACCGGGTTTGTTATCAAAGTGCCTTCTTCTAGACAGGTTGCTTTCACTGCAGCTTAAAGTGCCCCATCTACACTTACCCCAACCTGGGGTCCAGGTTCTATGCCATTGTCCTTCTGTAGGATCTTCTGCCTTTAGGAACGGTTTCCCCTTCCAAGGACATAGAAAGTGCCCTAACCCCTAACAGCACAACCATCAACTATAAGTGACCGTTGGCCAAATATAGGGGAGACTCCTTATCCCGTTGACATAATACAAAAAGGATATCTATTAAAAAAGCTTCATATAAAATTTGCTATCAATACAAAAGATCATACAAAAAGTAGGAATCACCAGCTACTTCAAGGAGAAAGGGTGTACACATAACCTAAAATGGTAAATAAATACATAAATAAATAAATAGATGTCCCAGAACTTGAAGAAAGACACCATGCGACCATTTGTCTGGAGTATAAGAATAACCCACGTTATGAACAAACTCAGGATGCCCACTGTAGCTCCAAGATTCAAACCTTGGATCTCTGAACTGTAGCTCTCAAGTTCACTCGTGGAACATTACAGAACGTGCTCGGCTGCGCGATTGAATAAACTTAAATTGTAAACACATGTGAATTATTCCAACTCTCATGTATTATGGTGTGAGTATGTTCTAGAAAGAGCTCGTAGGTCACTAAAGATAAAGCATTTTCAAATGCCTAAGGAAGCCTTCAATAAATAATAAACTACAAATGTGTGTGCTTATAATAAATTCATCATTCTCTGTTAGAGGAGACGATAAAAGGCGAAATGTTCCATTCCCCTCACGTGCACAACAAACTTGATATAACAATGACATCTACTCATTCTTATCACGTACACCACATAGCATGCCAGAATATTCACCAAACGGCTCCTCAATCTTTTTCAAGTTTACAACATAATTTGAGGTAGATTACCATGCTGTTTTTTCTGTAACTGCTCTGCAATTGCATGTTTAGTTACATAAGCACGCTCAAGTACATACATTTTCGTTTGTACACCTCAAAGCGTAGTGGCTGTTACCGTGGTGGTGCGGGTTCGGTTCCCGGCTACACAAAAAAAAACAGGTCTGACGGTAGGAACGTGGTTTACTCAGTCCCATGAGACAAAGCTATCCTAGAAGTAGTTTTCCGTGTTTTCTTACTTCTAGTTCAAGTAAATAGCAGAATGGTACCTAAATTAAGGCCACTATCAACCCAAATCCTAGCACCAATATTACAATTACAGTCTTCACAGGGACGCAGATTATCTGACAGATTTCTCTCTCTCTCTCTCTCTCTCTCTCTCTCTCTCTCTCTCTCCCACACACACACACACACACACACACATACACATGCATGCACATAGAGGCACGTTGGTATTCGTACCCACGACATAACAAATATGAATCAATAACAATATTTTTTTTCCCGTGACGTAGCATAACTGTGAACGGGAGCTTTAGCAAGTCCAGATATAAGTGCCTTGAATCCCAACTTTGACAGTGACCTCCTTAATGATGGTTAACACTCTTTACAGGCAAATCCTGCGATGGCTCCTAATATCAAGTCCAGAGACGCTCTTAAATATAGCTGAGATGAAGGAAGAAGGAAGATTGTAGTTTTACTTGACCGTGAATCTTGTGATTATGAGCCACGGGACCTCTTTTTACGATGAATCCGAACCACAGGACATGGCATTTCACTTCGAAAATCTCACATGCATTGACCGGGAATCGAACCCAGTCCACCTTGGTGAGAAGCCAACAGCTTGACCGCTGCGCCACCACCTCCTCGTAGCTGTGATGACACTTTAGTCTTGAAGACAACTGATTTGTGGCTGTTCATGAACTGATGGGCACTACATGTACAAAGTATGAGGGTGGATCGAAAAGTATTGGCTCCTATTCTTTCTCCAAAAGAAAATACTTAGAGGTAATTACAAATACACGCACTGTTCTACCTATCATACACTATTTTTCTACATAGTCTCCACATTTGTTCAGACATTTGCCCCTTTGCAGCACTGAATTTGAGATGCCCTTGTGGTAGACTTCTGCCAGCTGACTGTAGAAACCATCGTCGAACTGCTATCTTGGCGTCTTCGTTGTACGTGAATTTCTGTCCTCTCAGGAACTTCTTCAGTGGACCAAAAACGTGGAAATCACTAGGGTCGAGAACCGGACTGATTGTGGGTGGTCCAGACTCTCCCAGTGAAATGACCGGAGCTTGTTAACGGTTCTGGTTGCCACGTCATGTGGTGTCACACTGGCATGGTTAAAATATATATTTATTTACGTCTGGAAGGCCTCATCGATCATCATGAAATGGATTTTCAAAACTTGTGACCAGGACTGACTAGGTTTCATACCCAATTCATTAGGATTTAGGGAATAAGAGGGAATTTACATTCGTTCAAGAGTAAAAATAGAAATAATAGATTGGATGAGTGGTGCAGCGGTAACGTTCTCGCACGAAGTGCCCAAGGTTGCTGGATCGAATCCTGGTGCAGTCAGTTGGCATTTTAGGGTGTGCGAGGGAGCCGTATCAGTGGATTTACTGGCAATAAAGAACTTGGCAACACAGCTCAGCTATTCCATCCTTCTATCCTTCACGTTTCTTCTTTCGAATTATAGTGGACATACTAAGATTTCCCCGTATTTTTCCCCACACTTGATGGACATTGGTACTGATTGGTCAAATAACTCTAAATTTGTATCTTATTATTTTCCGTAGAAACTTTTGTGTGCACCATGTCAATATGTTTCACTTGTAAGCAGATGATTTGTTTGTGTTAATTAGCCAGTGAAGTTGTTGCATTTTATCATTTCAAATGTTTTTGTCGACTTCATCGTTATGCTTTGGTCTTCCGTTCTGCGTTACGGTTACGGAGAGGAAATGTACTAAGGTTGCACTTAGGCGTATGACGTCATCATGTTGTTCAGTGCATATGCACCGAGTCTGAGTTTACTCCTGGGCTATGGCGTTATGCGATACGGAGACGGAGAGCGCGTGACGTCATGCAGCAGAGTGCGCCACCCGCTCTCCGTTCCCCGCGCGGGAAGCTCGAAGCCCTTCTGCCTTTCTAACATGTGTAGCATTTGTAGCATGCGTCATTTGAAATGATATAAAGTCTAGTCTTTCAGACTGACTGTAACTTTTTCTTTCTACCCTTTTCCCTACAAAGGCATGTTGTTCAGTTCTGTATTTCTTGTGGTGAAAGAGCGAGTGGTTCGGGTTTTCCAAAGATATTTCGTCACTGTCAAAAAGTGATCAGTTAAGCATTGGAGCATTCTGCCTATTCGCGCAATACTTCGCAGTGTCTAATTTGGTGACAATCTGCTATGCAACTTTAGGTTACTAATGGCTTGACCAGGACATTAATAACAGAAATTCCTCTTCCTGTCAAGAGTATCGCACAATGTGACTTATGGCACAGGCAGGAATGTGGTGACGGGAAGCATCCCAAACAGTGCGTACTACCTCACGCACAAGGAGAGCACGACCAAAACAGAGTGGTGTAACGGCGAAATATAGTGGACATACTAAGATTTCCCCGTATTTTTTCCCACACTTGATGGGCATTGGAACTGAGTTTTTGTGAACCATCTGTTAAATAACTCTAAATTTGTATTTTTGTATTTTGCGTAGAAACCTTCTTTCGACTATTAGCAATGAGGTACCAGAAATTTTCCCGAACCTGACCCCCGACTGCCGATTGTTTACACCCTTTCAATATGCAGAGTTTTGAGAAAGTGACCTCCTCTGAACTAGTGTTTGGATCTCACATAATAAGCATTGTATTTTCCATTTTTATTAGACATTATTTCGTGTTGTGACGTATGCAATCAACCCCCAAAATAATGGATAGATATTTTTAGCAACCCATAAAAATGATGCTTTCTAATTCCTCCTTTTTTATTGTTTTCAAAATGTTATAAATGCATCAACCTTTGTCCGAATTGAATGAGATTTTCTATATTTATTACGAAATAGACTATGAAGAAGGTAGGATATTAGAAATCAGATTTCAATATTCTGAGGCAAGATAAACATATTTTGCTAAAAATCAAAAACAAAAAACTAAACTATTATGTCTATTTTTAAAACTTATTGCAAATAAATCTCTGAAGCTACCTGACATGTTTTCCTGTAAAATTTGTTGAAATGTTTGAGGGTATGTCATATCAAAATACTGAATTTATAATTGCAATATTGATGCTTGTGGACGATCTTGATTTTTTCGATTTTAGCATATCCTGAAAATTAATTGAACAATTGCAATGGGATTTTTGTAGGCTAAATTTTAATGCCTAAGCTTAGAGTTATCAATATTTCAGAAATTCCGTTGAGAAATATGGAAGTTCTGAAATTCAAAGCCAATGACCCTTAAGCTAGATAAATCTATTCCAGCCCAGAGACTTCACATGAGGGCACCCGCCGACTTGTCGTAGTCCGGCATTAGCCTTCCTCCACATTATCTCCGTCTGTCTGCTTGCGTGGGCTTTATTCTCAATGTACCATACCAAGAGACTCTCATATTCTCTGGAATAAGTACTCATGGAATTGTACCAATATTCAGAACTTGGTGTCAGAATGAGTGTCATGCTAGCTCTAGAGCTATGCAATGTTCACAGCCTATGTAAACATTCAATTGGCCATATAAATGAAATGTAAATGCTTCTCAGAACTTATTTTAAAGCATTTCAATTTCATTTACTAAGGCGACACTCAATAATTACTTCTTACACCATAATGGCCATATAAAACTGGAACTAAATGAGACATTTTGTGCTTAAAATATGTACCACACGTGTAGCATCACATCACGTAGCTTATAATTTTATATGCACTTACTAAAAAACTTAGTATAAAACAAAGTCCCCGATTATTGGATGTTCCGGGTAATCTCGAGAACCACTGGATAGATTTTGATGCGGATTTCACCATTCTGTAGAGGATATCTCGAGGAAGGTTTCTGTAGAAAATTATTTATTTATGAACAAAGGAAGCCAAGTAGTAACGATTTCAGTGAAAACTTCGAAAAAAGAAACCTGGCGTCCGTGCGCTTTTTAAGCTTACGCTGGGAATACCGTTAAAATTATCAATATACTATGAGTGTGAGGTGCCGCTTCCTGGTGGTGGTGATTGGTACTAGAGAGAGAGCGTGTGTTCTATCTGTGGATATATATATATATATATATATATATATATATATATATATATATTGTGCCATTATAGAGGTACTGGGTGTTGCCGGATATAGTTCAAGTAATCTATCGGCGATTTTTGCAAGCCCAACAAGATTACCTTCTGAAACTGTGAGGATCTTCTGTACATCAGAAGGCAGGCGAGACATCCATATGTTCTTAAGCATGTCATCAGCCATGGTGGTACCGGCTAATGTTTTCAGACGACGAAGGAGTTGAGATGGAGTACGGTCTCCGAGTTCCTCGGTTCGCAGTAGCTTCTCTATTCGTTTTGCATCTGATTGTGGCGTACTTATTAGTAACTGGCGGCGACGATAAAATGACCTGAACTTCGATAGCTAATTTTTCACTTAAGCTAGCTACTACATTACTATATTTTGTAGCATCTGCAGTTACGTTAGCTAAAATGAACTGACCTTCAAGTTGGGCAAACCAAAGAGCTGGATTTTCAGACCAAAGCGGGGGTACCTTGACGGAAACGTGATGCACCGCTGGTTGATCGTTGAGTGCCATGACGTTAGGTGAATGATACTTATAAAGGACGGAATGATAACTAACACTGTAAGTGATGTTCTCCAATATTTACTTCATATCACGTCAGGGTCACCAAATTGTAGCCGATCTATTTATTAACATTCACCAAAGAACAACAATAATACAAAGGCAGAGAATGGCACAAATATATATATACCCTACAGATAGAACACACGCTCTCTCTCTAGTACCAATCACCACCACCAGGAAGCGGCACCTCAAGTGTAAGAAATGTTCATCATGAGATTCAACGGAAGGGGGATTTGTGTTTCATGCACCTCGCCATTCCTAAATACCGACAGCAGTGGCTATGCTCGCTAAAAGCGCAACGTTAGGTCATGGGGCCACGCTCTCTGCTGACTCGGTAGACGCGTGGGATCGAGCCCCACCGTCGGCCGTCCTTGAAATGGTTTTCCGTGGTTTCCCATTTTCAACACCAGGCAAACGCTGGGACGGTACCTTCTGACAGGCCACGGCCGATTCCTTCCACATCCTTGCCCAGTTTCATTCATCTTCATCCATTCCATCTCTCATCCCGACGCGTAGGTCGCCCACGGGCGTCGTCTAGAAAGACCTGCACTCGGCCTCTCAAGAGGTCACACGAAAAAAAAAAATTACGTCTGTCGAGACTTTTTGCACATGCATCTCCATGATAAAATAATTAATAGTCTAGTTAGTGATTTTAAACCATCATGCCGGGACATAAAACGGATATAGTTCGTTGTTCATTGACATCGAGAAAGAAGCGCTTATCACGTAATGCATTCATATCTATTCCCGGGCGAAGCCGGGGCGGGTTGCTAGTTTAACAATAAACAGAGTACAAAATTAAAATTTAGGTTAACATATAGTATTAGGGTTTCATTTGTAAATAACAACAATTATTAAACATAATTCAGAGGAAACAACTGCTGTTGTTGATTGATTTAGAGGCTTTGTGACATCGTGGTCATATAGCCTCTACTTGGGTGTGTGTGGAATTGTCTAATAACCTGTGTTATTGCGATGGCTGCAATAATGTGTGTATTTGTAATTCAGGTGAGGATAGGGAAGAAAGCGGCCATGGCCTTATGTTAGGAACCATCCCGGTATTTGTCTGGAGTAGAAGTGGGAAACCACGTAAAGCCACTTCCAGTACGGCTGAGGTAGGAATCGAAGCGGCATATTCTTAGTTTGACCTCACGAGGCTAAGTGTACCCCGTTCCAGCCCTCAGACCAAAATTAAATTTCTTGGCAGAACCGGGAATCGAACCCGGGATCCTGCGGTGAAAGCTAAAAATACTAGCCACTATGCAACGAGGTGGACTAGAAGAAACAACAACTACCTGTATGAAGAATATAATATTACTGGCAACTGTAAGAGTAAGTTGTCTCATTTTCCTTCTTGTATTGTATTTAACCGCCCTCTGAATGATGAGTTGTCTATAATGGCAATTAAGACACTCGTATGGAAATTATAAAACTCGCATACGCTCGTTTTATAAACATACTCGTGTCTTAATTATTGCCATTATAGGCTCGTTGCATACGACTGTTTATGTTTGACGATAATTCAAACTATTTTATGTTCGAACATAAATATTCATAAATAACTGTCGAGATTTCACCAGTTTTATGTACTGAACAGAGCGCATGGGACGCAGAGAATGCCTTGTATTTGACCATGGCCTCCTGGAATACCTCACTATGACACTCGCCACGCAGTGAAATTTTAAATAGGAGGCCATTGAAGTGAGCGCAGGTGCGACGCTATCCTCATCTAATTGGTCACACAACTGTTTCTTGAGCTCTGATTGGTGGGAGAAACTGTATCATAATGAAAACTTGTAGGCCTACTATAATGAGCCTCATTTTAGTACAGTTTTCTGACATATTTACATTTCGCCAGGGTCGAACATAAAAGAGGCATTTTATCCTCAGTGACCTGTACAAGAGTAAACGTAAATTAAAATCTCTGTTATACCATGCACAGAAATCAAACCTGTGAAACACATTTTAAGAGAGTTGACTTTTGTGTGGTGTTGGCTCAGGGGCAGAGTACCGGTGGCTAAGCAAAATGTTTCCAGTTATATATTTCCACGCATGATACGGTGAGTTTTCAGGGCACTGGGAAAAGAAATGCTGTGGCACGGGGAGAGATTTTTAGATAGGCTGAAGTAGAGGAAGAAGAAGAGGGGAGTGTGATGTCGCAGAGGCTTAGCTGCTCGTCTTTCTCCCGGATAGCCGGGGTTCGAATCCTGGTGACAGCGGGGTAGAATTTTCATCTGAATAATCACGTGGCGTCAGGAAGGGCATCCGGCCTTGAATTTCCGGCCAAATCCAAAATGGGCCTGATTGGCTCCGGTGACCCCAATTAATTGAGAAAAGCCGAAGAAAGAAAGCCGAAGGAGAGGAAGAAGAATTGTGTTGTTTGATAAGGACGTAACCGCTTAGTTATTAGTTTCGGAAGATGAAGACAATTCTTACTTCTAACAAAATAGTGAGAGGCGATTGTAACACGCTGAACACAGACTGGAATGTTGGTTGGTTGGTTTCTTAGTTTAGGGGCTGCGACAACGCAGTCATGTAGCCCTGTGTACTGTAAGTGTGTGTAGAATCTGTGTGTTAACCGATGTCAATTGTGATGGATGCATTAGTGTGTGTTACCTGTTTTAATTCAAGTAAGGACTGCAGACGATAATTTCAAGTAGTTCCTACTTTTGCAACCAAATGCTACCGTCCACGACACCTGGCTGCAAACTTGGCTACTAGATGCCATCGCAACCATCACCTGGTGACGAACGTTAGAACTTAAGAGCATTAATCAAATATAACCTACAAATTTCCCTTCACACAATTGAAGTTAGTGGAAGGTTCCTTTACATGCCATATATGTATGACATGGGCCCGCCAGCTTTAATTCCCCTCCAAAGGAAGGCACACTGAGGGATTTTAAAGCTCTTAAAAATCCAACGATTTCGCCCGGTTTGATGATGATGATGATGATGATGATGATGATGATGATAATTGTTGTTTTAAGGGGCCTAACATCTAGGTTATCGGCCCCTAACCCGGGTTTGACCCCGCGATCTTGGGCATAGAAGTTCGGCATGCTACTGACTACGCCACCGAAGCCGCCCTCTAGATTGTGATTATTGTAAACTGCTCCACATACGCTTTATCATACTCTCTCTCTCATGTTCCTAAATTCATTTTGAATTGTTTAACGGCTTGGAGAAGCTTGCAAGAAAATTTGAAGCTCGGCGTATTGACGCGTACTCAAGAAGAATAAAGTTGGGTTCACACGGAGTCGTGAAGTTTGCGAAAGCACTACTGATCGATCAGCCAGTCGTGGACACGACCTCGTGTGAACCAGTGGTAGTGGGAATGGGGGACGTGTCCGCCCTCGAAAAGTTGGGACGTGAAATCTCCGACTGGTTGGAGTATGCACGACCCCTTCAGTCGTATTCTTGCCGAAGGGATGACAACATGTCAGTATATAAAATGAGTAGTGTCCAGGTGATGCAGTTTGTCGAGTAGTACCGCGAAAAGGAATGTTTGTGGAAAGTAAAATCGGAAGCATACAAGAATCGAAGTGCTAGGGACGCAGCATTGCAAGAAATACGCAGTTAAATCAACATTGTCCTCTTGTCAGAAAATTAAATAAACTGAATAAAACGGAATCAAATCTAGATTCGACAGTGCAAAGCGGCACAGCGTCAAAACAGCCAGAATAAACAAATACTGTAGTTCTCATATTGATGACCCTCCAGTAGGAATCTCGTCAAATGAAAAGAAGACAGATGATCGTTTTAAAGGCCCTCATTCACATAAGGCCACTGCATTAAAAAAAAGAGACGCCTAGATATACAGGATGATTCTTATTAACGTTTAAAACTCTCCATAGCGACGTAGATGGCAATGAGACAAGTAATTTGGTATAGGACACTTAGGGTCGCAAGTGTCCGGAAATACCTTAAAAGTGAACCACAACTGTTACACATATGACGTCATCAGGTGACGGCTACGCTCGAGGGTCAGGCCCGTGCTCTCTTACGCATCCCAAAGCGGACGTTGAATGTCATATCACTCTGGATCCGAGTCTGCGCGGGCGACTCAGGCGCGTGTGGTTCGAGGTTCAAATCCGGGGCCTATCCATCAGCTTTCTTTGTTCTCTCTCTTCTCCTTTCAAGTGGAAGTAGATTGTTTAACAGGTGTGGTTCACTTTTAAGATATTTCCGGACACTTGCGATCCTAAATTTCCTATATCGAATTAATTGTCTCAATGCAATCTACGTCGCTATACAGAGTTTTAAACGTTAATAAGAATCACCCTGTATATTTGCCACCTTTGCACATTTAAAAAGGAGTTGAAAAGCTGGAGTCGATACTATCAAAACTTGCAACGGAGACAGAGTTTGATGTTTGGACAACGAGCGAGAAACTTACGACCAGTGAGAACACTCGGTCCGTGTGAACGGAACAAGGTTGTGGGTTCTTGAGTTGAATATGCAAGTCGTGACGCATGCTCAAAACTAGTACTATACAGCTCTCGCCCGCTTCACGACTACATATGAACCCGTCTTAAAACGTGTATAAACAAGCCGTCAACGCTTGACGCGACCACGAATATTTAATGGAGTATTATCATCAACAGTCGCCTCCGTAGCGTAGCGGTCAGCATGGTTAGTTGCCGCCCCGGAGATCCTGGGTTCGATTCCCGGCTCTGCCACGAAATTTGAAAAGTGGTATGAGGACTGGAACGGGGTCTACTCAGCCTCGGGTGGCCCAAATGAGTAGAGGGGGTTCGATTCCCACCTCAGCCATCCTCGAAGTGGTTTTCCGTGGTTTCCCACTTCGTCTTCGGGCAGATGCCGGGATGGTACCTACTGTAAGGTAGGTACCATATTGTTCTCATATTGATGACCCTCCAGTGTCATGCCTATCCATCCCAATCTTCCATCCCTTCCCATCCCTCATGAGGCCCCTGTTCGCTTTGCAGGTGAGGTCGCCTGGGCGAAGTGCTGATCACACCTCCCCAGTTGTATCCCGCCCGACCAGATGTTCCAAGCTCCAGGACACTGCCCATAGAGGCGGTAGTGGTGAGTTCCCTCGCCGAGTCCGTGGGAACCACCAACCTAGAGGGTAAATTGACTAAATAAATAAAAAATAAACTAATCATCAACAAATAAACAATGATATGAAAAACGTAACAACTGAAATAGGATTACCCCTAATGGCAATTAGAAAATAATGATTCATTATAACAATGATTCATTATCACAGTTATAATGGTAAGCTCCGATGACTAATTGGACCAAGTAGCCCACTCGTAATCAGCTCTGAGCCACATAAAAACTTATTTACATTAAAAAATGTTTTAACAACTGACGAATAGCACAAGGACAAAACACAATACCGAATACATAAGTGTTTAAATGCCTGGACCAATTTTGATAATTTTTTAAATGTATGTTAGAGTGGGTCCAAGCATGGTTTAGATTCACAATTTGACCAGGTAGGTAGAATGAAAACAATTTTAAAACCACAATTTACACACCATTTTTGAACCACAGTACACGGTAAAAAACATCCGACATGGAAACCGCTTGCCTTAGTGAAAGCTGATGTCTTTGGACTGTTTTTCTCTGCACGTCAGAGACAACTGGTCGCAAAGTGTGCAACTACCGCCATAACTTAACTCCCCACGTGGCTGAAAGTTAGGTTTTGTAACATAGGTGGCGGTGATATCGAATTCTTCTGTTCGTCTACGCACGTAAGAGCGTTTCAAAAAAGTCCCGTATGAGTTCATATACTATGCATGCGATTGCGATGAAACTTGGTTGAGATGTTGAGTGCACTCCAGAGAAGGTTTCTGGCTTAGTAAACCCATTTTACAATAGATAGACAACGAGTAGATTCAACAAATGAGCGACGACGCGCGAAGCGTTTCAACAAGATCCCGTATGCGTTCAAATACCATTCGTCCGATAGTGATGAAACTTGGGTGAGATGTTGGGTACACTCCAGGGAAGTAGGAATGTCTGTTTCGCGGGCTTATAGGCCGTGTCCTAAGGACATTTTGTTGTCCTGACGTTTCGCTGAAAACTGCGTTCAGGATGTTCACAGGTTACATTAAGCGAGGTATAATAATAATATCGTATGGCCTCGGATGCCGGGTGCAAGCTTTGTAATTTGACACCCAGAGGGTAGCTTGCATGTCGAATTTCGTTGTTCCTTGAATCACTATGAAAGTCAAGGAGGTTAGGTATCTAAGCTCCTTGAACACTATAGCGCTTTCTAGTAGAGAAATGAGGAACTTTGTGTTGGCGGAAACTCCCGAAATTAATTTTGCCATTATGAACACGGCCTACTGAATTCAAATGGGTTCTTTGACATGCCAACATCGTATGACATGCGTGTCGTATTTTTGCCGCCTTTCAAAAAAAAATCACTTACCACGGCCAGGAGCGAACCTGCAATATTGGGGGGGTTAGTAAACCGAAACGCTATCCACTCACCCACCGTGGCAAGCTATTAAGCGAGGTAAAACAAGTAAACAGAAGATATATAAATAGTCAACAACCCACACATAGAGGCTACCATAGCAACGGCGTATCACATAAAAGTAATGCATCAAGGACAGGGCTGCTCTTCTGTTGCATCTTCTCGTCTATGACGGTCAATGAGGGCAGACTTGAGGAGATTAAGGACTAGAAGCCAAGCTCTGTTCACACGTTCTGCTTCCTCCTTAAGATTGAAGCTGTAAGTATGCTTCAGGATTTCAATGGCCTCCCTTTGTAGCCTGGCATGATAAGACACCCTCGTGGACAGAACTTCGGTGTCTCCATATCTTATGTCGTGACCTGCGAGTAGGGAGTGTGCTGCAAGGAACAACGAAATTCGACATGCAAACTACCCTCTGGGTGTCAAATCACAAAGCTTGCACCCGGCACCCGAGGCCATACGATATTATTATTATTATACCTTCAATCTTAAGGAGGAAGCAGAACGTGTGAACAGAGCTTGTAACCTGTGAACATGCTGAACGCGGTTTTCAGCGAAACGTCAGGACAACAAAATGTCCTTAAAACACGGCCTATAAGCCCGCGAAACAGACATTCCTATTTCAACGCCGGTCGTGAAAGTTTGAATTTTTACTTACTCCAGGGAGGGATTTTGGCTTAGTAAATCCATTCTACAATAGGTAGCGCACGAGTAGATTCATCAAATGAGTGACGGCACACAAAGCGTTTCAACAAAGTAGCCTACCGTATGCGTCCATATACCATTCATTGGATTGCGATTTAACTTTGGTGAATTGTTGTGAACACTCCAGGAAAGGTTTCTGGCTTAGTAAATTCATTTTACAATAGGTAGCGCACGTTTGAATAATGAACCAGCGCATTAATCGTCATCTAATAGTACATAACTATATGCCCTACATATAGAAAAATCCAACATGGCAACCATACGAAATATTTAGACGGTTCTCAATATATACAAATCTATTACAGCAATCAAACTGACATTTTGTATGTTGATAGAGGCAATTAACATAAGTAGTATAATTAGGCTATTTAGTTCTTCACGGAACTTCTTGTTAAATTTATGGTACAGGCAGAGATGAATAACTTCTTCGTATTTCTGTCGCTAATAATTCCCACGTGTATGTGGTCGGGAATGAAGGGAAGTTAGTCCTTATCTAATGAACTATTTTTACGGTATGATGGCCATTCTGGTGTTAACAATATCCTGGGAGAGATGAATGAAAGAAGACAAGGTGTTGGAAGCAGGCGGTCGTGGCTAATTTGAAGGTACTTTCCCGGTATTTCATTCAGACATACGCTATACAGAGTGGTCGAAAGCAACGTGAACCGAGTATAAGCTATTTGCGCTTGTTCCCGGCTGTTTAATAACACGTAATCCACTTTTAGCTCCACATTCTCCACTCTGCGATTTCCCTAGTCATTGCGTTAGTATTTCCTGCAGAGATGGCTGTGTTCAGGACTCAATTGTTTGACATGTTTCAGTCGAGAAAACAAGAGCCTTGTCGAGAAACTGCCACGCAAAAGTTTGAAATGCTGCCTTCTCACAACATCAGCAGATAAATTGTCTGTATTTGTGAAGAGAGCGTGAAACAAGCGTTCTTGAATAACCATTTTAATATCGCGTGTATTGTTGTAAATGCCAAGTCATAACATGAGAACAATGATATCCACGCGTCTTTTGTTTTACTCTGTCAAAGCCCTCATACGTTTGACTTCCAGCGGTTTCTCACATCCTGTAGGGGGCTACAGCAGACAAGTCACGTGATGAAACCCAATTGGCCCATTCCATGGAGCGAATGAAGTAGGAATACTTTCGTTATGTTCAAGATCTGCACAGAAAATTCAAAGAGTCTGTTGTGGATTCTTTACGGGATTTTGCGATATCGTGGTCATGTAGCCCCATATAGCCTACTTCGGCGTGTGTGGAATATAGCTGTATTAGTGTGTGTGTACTTGGCAGCTATGATGTGAGAGGAGTTGGCCGTGGCCTTACGTTTAGAATCATCCAGACATTTGCCTGGAGTAGAAGTGGGACACCAAGGACAACCATTATTAGGATAGCCAAGGTGGGGTCTCAAATATAAGCAATAAATTAATCAAGAAATTAAGTAAGTAATAAAGTACGTAAGTATGTACAGTAAGTAATCAAGAAAGCACGAAATTAAGTAAGTAAACACGTGTAAGAGATTAAGTAAGTATTGTATGTAAGAAAGTGAGTAAGTAAGAAGTTAATTAAATAAGTAAGTAAGCAGGTAGGTAAGCAAGTAAGTAATAAATTATTTAACTAAGTGTGTAAGTAAGTTAGTGAGTAAGTAAATAGGTAAGTGAGTAAATTGATAAGTGAGTGAGTAAGTAAGTGATGTAGTTAGTCAGTAGGTAAGTAAGTAAGTAAGTATGTGAGTAAGTGAGTGAGTAAGTAAGTAAGTGATTGAGTGAGTAAGTAAGTAGAAAAGTAAGTGAGCGAGTAAGTAGGTACGTGAGTGAGTGAGTGAGTGAGTGAGTGAGTAAGTAGGTAAGTGAGTGAGTGAGTGAGTGAGTGAGTGAGTGATTGAGTAGGAAGGTAAGTGAGTGAGTAAGTAGGTAAGAAAGTGAGTGAGTGAGTAAGTAGGTAAGTAAGTGAGTGAGTGATTGAGTAAGTTGGTAAGTAAGTGAGTAATTAAGTAAGTAAGTAAGTGAGTAAGTAGGTAAGTGATTTAGTTAGCAAGTAAGTAAGTAAGTAAGTGAGTAAGTAAGTAAGTGATTTAGTTAGTCAGTAGGTAAGTAAGTTCAGTGTGTAAGTGAGTGAGTGAGTGAGTGAGTGAGTGAGTAAGTAAGTAAGTAAGTCAATAAGAAAAAAGAAGTAAAAATTAAAGAAAGTAGTAAGTAAAAATCCTTTGTCAGTGTGACAGGTGAATAAGAAGAAAAGAAAGAATGAAATTAAATAAGAGAAATGTAAGAAAGAAAGAAAGAAAGAAAGAAAGAAAGAAAGAAAGAAAGAAAGAAAGAAGATCGTTAAATTTAAAATTACATCAATATTATTTCTATTAACTTGTTAAGTAAAATGCAATCTTGTTGTACAATAACCGCAGAAAGCACTATTAGGATGTTTCATTGCAAAACAGCGAGTGGAATTCCTCATGTCCTCCATCGGCTAATGTTGAGTCACAGAAGGTAAATGGCTCGTGCAGAACTGTGAGATACCAAATAAAACTAAGATGCAAAACACTTGAAGATAAATAAAACAAACATTGCTCTTTGTGAGACCAGCACAGTGCCAGGACTTGGCGGAATCTTTCCTGACGCCGCGTAGCTCCGCGTCGGCTATCTAGGTCAAGATAATCAACTGGCAGACCGCCATCCTTTCAACGTTTTCAGACATTCCCAGAAACAAGACAGGTTACTTCGTCTATGAACAATATCATAACAATTGTCCATTCTGCTAGGATAAAAGAAAAAGGTGCAGATATACACGAAGTGTCCAAATAGTTTGTAAATCAAATAACAAGATGTTCAGGAAAGAACACATAGCCTACGTCCTCCTAATTGTATTTATATAGTTGTCTTTATCACCTCCTATTTTCTTCCTATTCGTAATGAAAATTGACACACTGGATTTGAGCAGCGGCGTTCAAATCACAGTTTATACAGTAATTTACCCCCAGCATTTTGCAATTTCAACAGGAAACGCTCCAAACATCGTAGGAATTCAGTATATTAACACCGAATACTTACAATAATTGAAACTTCGTTGGTCTAAACGCATCACTGGAAGAAACGCATTTAATATATCTACTACACACCTAATTTTTAATCGTGCCTATCCTTCGGAGTGCGCTCTATCGGCACCAGGAGACATTCAATTACACCGTAAGCATGGGTTCACTAACTGGCCGGTATAGAGCGCAGTTCGCATCGAGTAGGCTGTGGTAAGCTCACGCATAGTTCAACTAGTTGCTAGTAGATGTCACTCGTGCAGATTCGGTAGCAAATTTGTTTAAATTAAATATATATTTTCCATTGCAAAATGTACAATATAACGCTTAATTGTATAACGTCTCAGTACTCAAAACA
Organism: Meconema thalassinum; assembly: GCA_946902985.2. Lineage (NCBI taxonomy): Eukaryota > Metazoa > Arthropoda > Insecta > Orthoptera > Tettigoniidae > Meconema > Meconema thalassinum. The sequence continues at coordinate 361,310,980 of OX336394.1, read as the reverse complement.
CAATAATTATTAATAAATCAAGAAAAAAAAATACAACTCTGCCAGGAATAGAAACCTAACCGTCCGGGTTAAAGACCAACGCTATAACCACGGAGCCAAATATGACCTACCAATTTGAACGTTATCAACTGATTTAGATACTGTGCAACGCTTTAGCAAATAATGACTTTGACTTAACGATTTCTTCACTGGAGTATATTTCAAACAAAGTTCATTTCATACAAAGTTCATATTATTTCTATCCGTAGGCTATATTGCATGCAACATACTCAAATTAGTGAAATATAGGTCAGAACGAGAGATCAGCTGCCATCTTGTCTAGTAAAGAAGACGGCTCAGCTCTTTAATGTCACTTCTGCAGTATAATATTACACTATAAACTTTTAATTTCGAACGGGCCACGTCCTTTAGAACAGTTAAAACGATTCTCGGTTCGATAATCGGAACTGTTTGGTTCCATGTTACGAATGAGATATACGAGGACCATCCAGAAATTAAGTTTCCTTATTTTTAGCCTATTTTCAATTTTGAAAAAATAGGCTTATGAGATCACCTTTTGTCCGTGTGTGTGTGCGTGTGTGTGTGTGTGTGTGTGTGTGTGTGTGTGAGGTGTGTGTGTCTCCCCCCCTAATAAAATCTAAACGGCGGGAGCGATTTCAATGAAACTCGGTAAGTTCATAGCACTATTCCCGGCGACCTCGACCGTGCCCTTCAAATTTTGTTACGTCTCACCAATCCAACATGGCGGCTGTGCGAAATATTTCAGTAGCATTCAATATCTCCGAAACTATTACAGATATCGCCCTGAAATTGTGTACGGTGATAAAGGGCACTACTAAAAGTTCACCTATGAGACTTTCAAAAACCTGGTGACTACAAAACCAACATGGCGGTCAAGCGAAATCGAGACTTTTAAATAGACATTTCTCGCGATTTAACTATCCAAACGTAATGAAACTTGGTACAGCAAATGTTTGTACACATTGTAATGCACTGGAGTCTAATTTAGTTCAATTGTTTACATAACCTCAAAATGGCGGCAGTGCGAAATATTACACTGACATTCTATATCTCCGAAACTATTACAGATATCATCATGCAATTTTGTTCGGTGATAAAGGGTACTGATACAAGTCTACCTATGTATATTTCATAAACCTGTAAAGTACAAAACGAACATGGCGACCAAGCGAATTTGAAATATTTTAATAGAATTTTCTCGTGATTTAACTCTCTGAGCGCAGTGAAATGTGGTACAGTATATGATTTTGCAGATTGTAATGCACTGCCATCTAATTTAATTCAATTGTTTGCATAACCTCAAGATGGCGGCTGTGCGAAATTTTAAAATTAAGTTTTTAATCTTGTGTCGTAATCATGTGATCGAAGTGAATGTTTGAATAATGAAACTAGGCAATAATTGTCCTTGAATGGTACATAACTCTATGGCCTATACATATAACAATCCTAAATGGCGAGCTTCCGAAATATTTAGACGGTTCTCAATATCTATGAATCTTTTACAGCAACCAAACTGATTTTTTTATATTCATAGAGACAATGAACATATGTTCACCTATAGGACTTTCAGTAACCTGGTGAGCACAAATCCAACATGGCGGCGACGCGAATTATAAATATTTAAATGGACGTTTCTCGCGAATTAACTATCCGAGTGCCGTGAAACGTTGCACGTTAAATGCTTACACAAATGTTGATCCACTGGCTAATAATTTATTTCAATTGTTTGCATAATCACAAGATGGCTGGTGTGCGTACTTTTAAAATCTCGTTTTTACTTCTTGTGTTCTAATCATGCGATTGAAGTTTGAATACCACACGTACACAATAATCTTAATGTAATAGTACAAAAATAAAAATCCATCCTGGCGACCATATGAAATATTTGGACGGTTCTCAATATCTACGAATCTGTTACAGCAATTAAACTGAATTTTTTAATGTTGATAGAGACAATTAACAGGAGCAGGATATATGAAAATAGGCTGTATAGTTCTTCACGGAACTACTTGTTTTAAATTAAATAAAGGCATAGTTATATGAAACCAATTATTAGCACCAGATACAGCAATGTTTGGGCTATTTTCAACATCACCACCAGAATTGAGACACCTGCCATATCGTGTGATCAAATTTGTATTCCTGTTTTGTAAAATTCTGCCGCCTGGGAATGCAACCAGTGTGTGACTTTCTTCCTCAGCTCTTCGTCAGTGTGAAAATGCTGAAAGCTCAGTGCGGATGTTGTGCTGATCCATAACTATGCTCAACCACACGCGGCTCATTCAACTACAACTGTTCTGCAAAATCTGTTTGATCAACCACCGTACAGTCCTGATCTAGCTCCCAGTGACTTCCATGGGTCGTTGCTCTTTACCTTCTTTCAGGTTAGGTGGTGCAAAAAATGAACCACCACCTGTCATCACTTCAATACATGGTGGTACACTCCCTGTAACACGTTGTGTTATGATACTATTCGTTACTAGGTGGTAGTAGTGTTACTTCATCCCCTCCATTTTGTGTTTAAATTTCTATTGTCTGTTGTGAATAAATTTTGTTGTTGAGTCTTCAGTCTTTAGACGGGTTTGATCTACGCCTACAGTTCTTGTCCTCGACCCATTCTTCCATAATAAGTTTGCTATTCCTGGTTGTTTTAGTATGTGTCCTACCAACCTATCTCTTCTTTTCATTAGCAGTCACTAGATACATCTCTCCTCTCCCACTCGTCTTAATAACTCTTCATTTGTTACCCTATCTACCCATCTGATCTTCAGCATTCTCTTGGAACACCACATTTCAAACGCTTCAATACTCCTCTTTTTTTGCTGCACCAATAGTACAAGTTTCACTTCCATTGAGCGCCACGCTCCAGACAAAGACTTTCCAAAATGACTTCCTAATACCTAAACCTATGTTCGATGTCAACAGATTCTGTTTCTGTATAAATGCTTTCCTTGCCTGAGCCATCCTACTATTTATGTCCTCTTTGCTTCGTCCATCACTGGTTATTTTGCTTCCTAAGTAACAAAAATGTAATTCTTGTCTGTGAGATGGAATGGGGGCACTCTGCCTCATGAGATAGAGTTGAAGAGGTGTGTGCTTGATTCCAACCTCTGCCTACCCCCTCTTCCATCCCAAATATTGGTGTAAAATGACCTATCATGGTTGTATCTAATAATTAGTAAATAAATAAATCCTAGCCCATTTATTAATTAATGCTAATGCAATAGCACAGGTTAACATACAGAATCTACACACACCTAAGTACACGGGACTACATGACCACGATGTCACCAAGCTACGAAATGAATCATAACAACACTAACAGCAAGAGCAACAAAGCTAGTACCTTGAACCTCATTATCGAACGTTTGGCATGGTGCACTCAGCCTCGTTAGACAAAACTGAGAAGAGCTGGGTTCGATTCCCGCCTCACTCATCTTTCAAGTTGTTTTCCGTGGTTCTCCACTTCTACTACAGGCTAATGGTTGGTTAGGTTGGTGACCACGGATCCCAACTGAGAGTCGGACATTTCTTCCACTACTCTCTTTTTTCTGTCACCATCCTTTGTTATATCTTGTTCTCTCTCAACTCCCACGGTATATAAGTGCCCAAGGGCAGGTAATTGTGTCTGATAACCTGTATAATTGTGGTGGCTATATCAATGTGTGTATTTGTAATTCAGGTAAGGATTGGGATGTAGGTGCCCGTGGCCTTAAGTTAGGAACCATCCCGGCATTTGCCTGGAGGAGAAGTGGTAAACCGCTGAGGGGGGTATCGATCCACCTCTTCTCAGATTTGCCTCTTGAGGCTGACTGCATCCCATCCCAGCCCTCAGACCAGAATTACATTTATTGGCAGAGCCGGGAATCGAATCCGGACATGCGGGGCTAACCGCTACACCACGAGGTTGTCCACGAACTAAAATATGCTACAAATCATTAAGTAATTCAAACGGGTGAGAGGTTTATAAGAATGTTAGTTTGTTTTTATGAACTGTCCGCCTCGTTGCGAAAAGGCTAGCATTTTTCCCTGTTACTGTCAATACCAGATAGTTGGTTGGTTCCTCAGTTTAGGGGCTGCGACAACGCGGTCATGTAAATGAATGAATTAATAAAGCCTGTAGTGTCCCTATACTCTGTGGGCTGCCAGAATAGGATTGACAGATCTCGTCTCGCCATCTGGTCTGAGAACGAAGTTGCCTAACTATACATGATGATGATGATGATGATGATGATGATAATTGTTGTTTTAAGGGGCCTAACATCTGGGTTATCGGCCACTAATGGTTTTGGGTGATAGTGAAACTGTAAATGAAATGAATCTATACCTAAAAGTAACTACATACGTACAAACTAGAAGAGGAAGTGAAATACTCCCAAGGCCTCGGTGGCTTAGGCGGCAGCACGCCGGCCTCTCACCGCTGGGTCCGTGGTTCAAATCCCGATCACTCCATGTAAGATCTGTGCTGGACAAAACGGAGGCAGACAGGGTTTTCTCCGGGTACTCCGGTTTTCCCTGTCACAATTTCATTCCAGCAACACTCTCCACTATAATTTCATTTCATCTGTCATTCATTTAATCATTGCCCCAGAGGAGTGCGTCAGGCTTCGGCAGCCGGCACAGTTCATATCCTCGCCGCTAGATGGGGGCTTCATTCATTCCATTCCTGACCTGGTCGGAGACTGGAAGCAGGCTGTGAATTTTTCACCCCCCCCACCCCTTTTTTATGAACCGTATGTATTATTTGTGAGTGTTACGGCTTTAAGGCTTTCTGTGCGGTTTTCTCCTTCCTGGGGTCAATTGGTCCCGTGTTTGAGCAACGCGCTTGTTCGCTCAGGGACGCAATTATGACCCGTGACTTCACCGTATCTTGTAGCTTTGATTACGTTTTATTCACGTAAGTCATTGTAATCTAATTGTCCCTTTTGTGTAACGTAGGCCTATCTCCCTTCGCTGCACTCGTCTTTATTTCTATTTCCTTACCGTAACTTACCATGATGGATTTTACATATACTGTACGAACACTACCCTTCAGGTATTCATTTTTACTGTCGATTGTTCTGTCGTCACATTTAGTTCAGTCACGTCCGTCCTACGAGTATTTACTCTATTCATTTTTGTCCCTCCAAATCCCCCACTTTCTCTGTATCCTCTAGACTATTCGGAATACCGTACACTTCTTTGTCGGCATGTCCCTTTTCTTGACTACCTTGTCTAGCCTCTTAATATTTCATTTCTGAACTTAATTTTGCACCGTCTGTGCATGCTAATTCACTAACGTATACCTTTCTCTCTTATGTCTAAGACAAATTTCACGCACGCAGTAACTACAGTACATGTCTTATTATTTTCACATAACCTAACAATTTAGAATGTATCGCTTCCTCGTCAGTATTTTATTATCTTTCTTGATGAACACACTACTATTATCCCTATTATATCTACGTGGTCTCTGAGTTCATTTATTCGCTAGATCTTTTGGATCTTTATTTTTCTTCTACACCATTCGTTCTTGGATAGGCCCATGGTCCATTGTATGTACGGTATCATATTGAACTTAAATCCACTGCCATGTGATTGTAAGTTCAGTACAAGCCTCTGATAGATTTATCTCCCTTTCGATCTCTCGTCATGCTGGTCTTATAAAGTCTACAGTATAATCATCTCCCCCTAGTCCTGTTACGTGGGCCCAGCGCAGGATTAAGGTACTCGTTTCCACTGCTCCTACAATATCATGCAGGGTAATGCCGTTTCAGTACCAAGTCTGACAGGCGTAAGTCAAAACTGGAATGATGTATGTGTGGAAAGCCTCTAACCTGAGTTTCCTATTTAATGATTTATGGAGCAGTATGAGCGTCAATCCACAGAATAACTCAATAACTCAAGCTTGGAAGGCCTTCTGGGGATTGACGTTTGTGTAAATACTTCGATGTAATTACTATATTAAAAAAACGCGACTTGTGTACTTAAGGTGTGTTTGATGCTCATGTTGCACATTTTCAGTTAGTGTACAAATTTTCCACTGTTTTTTGAGTCTTCAGTCTTTCAACTGGTTTGATGCAGCTTTTCATGCTACCCTGTCCTGAGCTAATCGTTCATCTCTACATAGCTACATAGCATCCGAGGCAATCTGTTTAACATATTCTAATCTTGATCTAGCCCTACTGTTCTTATCCTCGACACTTCCTTCTATAACTAAGTTTGCTATTCCTGGGTGTCTTAGTACGTGTCCTACCAACCTATCTCTTCTCTCCATTCGCAGTCGCCTGTGCTAACCTACTTTTTATATCCTCTTTGCTTCGTCCATTACTGGTTATTTTGTTTCCAAAGTAACAGAAAATATAATGAATGAATTTAGTAGGAGAGGCTAAATGTCCACAATGTCGCAAATTTCTAAATGAATCAACAACAACAACATATGTAATGTATTAAAAATCTAGTCTTGAGACGAAAGAACAGCAAGTGCTCCAGTGAAATATGTTTAAATCGCAATCGATATATCGTACGGTACATTAAATTAATTTGTGTATTCTGGTTAACAGTATGTGAAGGCACGTGAGGCAAGTAGAGGTAGAGGTGGCCAGTACATGTTTATTTACCAGGAGCCAATAATATCGAGCACGGTGGTGTGGTCCATACGGTGCCAGCTCGTTACAGCAGACCACGTGACCACACACGTGTCGCCGCATCATGCAATAAGCAGCTGGCACCAAGCACGTGTGCAGGAAGGGATCAAGTGTCTCGCCTCATTGCACGCCTCAAGGGGAAGCCCCACAAAAGAAGCCATCATCTTGCGGTAGGACATTAGCACGTTTTTTTTTCTTTTCACCAAACACCCTTCAGTAGTGTGGAACCTTGGAGAGACGTTTAAAAAATAAAAGATAGAAAGCATAATTGCTTCCTAGGAGCGGATTTCTTACAGGCCGGACGTTTGTTTTAGACGAGTAAAAATCGTAATGGAAGCCTGGAGGAGAGTTACTTTTTATGGACATGTCTACTGGATGCATCCTACCAGGTTGACCAACCAGCTCCTCGGTTGCTGGCAAATGTGGAAGACCAAGTCACCATGGTTTTGGGAAGTGAGCAAAGATCTGCAAGAACTTGGAGGGACGGAAAGATACTTAAAAGACCGGACATCTCTCAGGAAGAAGCTTCAGCAATTGAGCTTGAGGTTCCAAGACAAACCGCCAAGAAAGAAGACAGGTGCCCTCTGGGCACAAAAGAGGAGGGAACAACACAGCCCGAGGATGCTTAACTACTGGGCAAACATCAAAGCCCACTCCAAATCTAACAGTTGAATGTCGTGGTCCTTAGATGGCCTATATGAAACAAGAAGAAGAAGAATAACGGCTTAAAGTGGTACAGAGAGACTTGCAAGTAATCAGCATAGAACATTTCGAAGACCGAACTGAGTGCCAGATGAATGTTAAGTTTGAACCAAGATCATTACGACAACCTGGGAAAAGTGCACGTATGAGAGGAAGAGGGAGCATTCTGCGGGAATGAAAAGATTTTGGGAGGAGCGGAGGAGACACACCTCCAAATGATATCATGTTATCAAGTTTCATCGCTCTCCTGTTGGGGAATTTTCCCGTAAATAATAATAATAATAATAATAATGTTACTGGTTTTACGTCCCTTTTAACGACTGTGGGCTTTTAGAGACACCGGGGTGCCGGAATTTTGCCCCGAAGGGTATCTTTAACGTGCCAGTAAATGTACTGACACAGCTCCCTCATATTTGCGCACCCTCAAATGCCAACTGACTGCGCCAGGTCGATCCTGCAAGCTTGGGAACAGCAGGCGAGGACGTTACCGCTGCACCACACAGCTAGTCAGCGCGCTCAGTTTTTAAAAGAGGGGAAGAAGCAATGGCAAATTCTTAGCATCCCATTCCTTCTTTCAATGGAGATTCTTATACGACAAATGCTGGTATGATAGATAACATAAGGGCATGGCCACTTCCTACCAAAATCCTACCTCAACTAAAAATACACACACTAGTACAGACATCACAGTGACACAGGTTACCAGACAAATTCTACACACACCCAATTGTACGGGGCTACGTGGCCACGATGTCACCAAGTCCCTAAAGAATCAACAACAACCTATCAAGGCATGAAAATGAATTATTTTTCCCCCTGACACTACAGCCCGTGAAGGGCCAAGGCCTACCAAGCGACCGCTGTCCTGACATTTGGCCTGCAGATATTGGGGTGACGCGTGATCAGCGCATCGAGTCTCATCTGCCGTTAATCTTGGTTTTCGTGATCGGGGCGCTGCTACAGCTACTCAATTGTCCTCACGAGGCTGAGTGCACCCCGTTCCAGCCCTCACGTCAGTTTCTAAATTCTCTGACGGAGCCGAGAATCGAACCCGGGGCCTCCGGGTGAGAGGCAGGCGCTCTGATCATATAATACTGCCAGGGTTGAAAGATGATGATGATGCTGATGATAATTGTTTTAAGGGGCCTAACATCTAGGTTATCGGCCCCTAATGGTCTGGGTGATAGCGAAAATGACAATGAAATGGAAACCAGAACGAAAATTAAGTGAGACGTAAAATACGTACAAAAAGGAACTCAGATGGAAACAACTCACAAAATGTTCTTACAAAAGGGAATTTAGAACGAAAAGATTCACAAAAAGAATAGATTGAAAAAGACCTACAAAATGTAGGCTAGGTTCAAAATACGTACAAAATGCAATGTAGCGTCGAAATACTTACAAAATGCAACTGAAATTCAAAATACTTACAAAATGCAAATGAGATCGACAATACGTACAAAATGCAATTGAGGTTCAAAATACTTACAAATGCAATTGAAATTGAAAATACACAATGCAATTCAGATTGAATGATACCAGTTCCAATCCAAATTATTCACAAAGTGCAATTGAAATTCAAAATACTTACAAAATGCAATTGAAATTGAAAATGTGTTCTAAATGCACGGTACATTCAGACGACTCATGTGGATTGACAATACTTACAAAATGCAGCCGAAATAAATCAGAAACCTCTATGGAGATCAAATTGGCAGGTGAAAAGCTGAAGGAAGTAGGAGACTTCTGTTACTTAGGAAGCAGAATAACCAGTGATGGACGAAGCAAAGAGGATATTAAAAGTAGGTTGGCTCAGGCAAAGAAAGCATTTCTACAAAAAAGGAATCTGCTGACATCGAATATAGATTTAGGTATTAGGAAGTCATTTTTGAAAGCCTTTGTCTGGAGCGTGGCGCTCTATGGAAGTGAAACTTGGACTATTGGTGCAGCAGAAAAGAGGAGAATTGAAGCATTTGAAATGTGGTGTTACAGGAGAATGATGAAGATCAGATGGGTAGATAGGGTTACAAACAAAGAGGTATTAAGACGAGTGGGAGAGGAGAGATGTTTCTGGCGACTGCTAATGAAGAGAAGAGATAGGTTGGTAGGACACATACTAAGACACCCAGGAATAGCAAGCTTAGTTATGGAAGGAAGGGTCGAGGACAAAAACTGTAGGGGTAGACCAAGGTTAGAATATGTTAAACAGATTGCCTCCGATGTAGGGTGTCGGAGCTATGTAGAGATGAAACGATTAGCTCAGGACAGGGAGGCATGGAGAGCTGCATCAAACCAGTCAAAAGACTGAAGACTCAAACAACAACACAAAATGCAATTTAGATTGAAAATACTTGACAAAATGTAATTTAGAGTCAAAATACCCACAAAATGCAATTGAGAATCAAAATATTTGCAAAATGCCCACCAAACAAAATGCAATTTAGATTCAAAGTTCGTGCGAAATGCGGTTTGGGTAGAAAATACTTACAAAATGCAATTGAAATTCAAAATACTCACTAAAATGCCCTGCAACCTGCATTGAAAGTCTTACTAAAAAGCAATTTAGATTGTCAATCTTTACAAAATGCAATGGAGGTTGAAAACAATCGCGAGATGTAACTTAGATCGAAAAAACTTACAAAATGCAACGTAGATTAAAAATACCGTAAAAAATCGCTAAAATTGAATTTAGATACACGGTGAACCAAGTAACAAAAACAGTGCGGGAATCTTAAAGAGAAAAGGAAATATAATGAAAAGAGGAGAGGAGAGGTGAGGGGAGAGAGCAGAGGGTCCGACCCAAAGATAAGGGACAAAAGGGGAAAACGGACCCAGCTCAAGAATCCCTCAGGGTCGCCAACTCCCGAACTCACCAGCCGTGAACCCCTGAGGGTGTAGCATTATCTAGGGTGCACCAAAAGTGGCGGGGCTACATACACCCGGCCTCCTTGAGGGCCTTGAGCAGAAGGCAGGAGATAACATGAAATGAAAAAGAAGGCTGACCCCTCGCAGAAGGAGGGAATCAGAATTAAGGCGGGAAATGAAGAGACTCCCTACGCCTCGGATACCCTAATACCGTCGGGGTCGGAAAAGAACAAGAGTTGACCAAGGGAGATCGACAGGATAGAAGACAGAGAGGAGCCCGGCAGAAGTAAGTGGAAGCAATGCCGGACTCAGCTGGAGTTCCGTGGTCGCCAACCCACGTCCCACAAGATGTGAGCCCCTGGGGGAGGGGTTGAAAGAGACCAGGAGTTGACCAAGGTAGGTCGACAAGAAAGACGAACAAGGGGAGCAGATCGGCACAAGTAGGTGGAAGTAATCCCATGCTCAGCTGCGTTCCCATGGTTGTGGGCATAGGTATTCATCTCGCTGCATTCCGTCCTTGCTGTGCGGCCACTATAGCACAGTAGTTGGGTCTCCCCTGATTTAGATACTAACAACCCTTGTTAACATACTATCATAGGATGTTCCCACCTCTCAGCCAAGTTGGACGACACATGGGCCCCCCGAGTCCACAGCTGATCGCCCCCTGGGGGCCACGGTAGCTACCACTCGCCTCTTTAGAATACAAATTGCCGTGTCGGCTGAAATCCACCAAAGGCCGGTACCACAGAGAAGGATTTCTGCTTACGATAATCCGGCTGAAGATTTCTCAAAGGAGTCTTTCGCTACAACAGTCCGCAGCTGAGCCCGGGAAACAGCCCACTTGTGCTGTATGTGTGGGTTACGTGTTATGAAGTATCTCAATAAAGCTAGGTCGTTATGGTTCATTTACGTTGTTGTTGCTTTTTACTTGGAGGGCTTAAACATCGTGGTCAATCAGCCCCGTGAACTTTGGTGTGTATGATATTGTGTCTGTGCTATTGTGGTGGATGTATCAGTGAGTGATTGTAATTCAGGGGAGGATTCGGAAGGAGGCGGCCGTGGCCTTATTTAGTATTATTATTCATTATAATCGATTTTTTTTTCAACTAAGTAGCCTGTAAATAACTCTTCATGATTTCAGTTTTCTTTGGCGCCAGTGTTCCTTCATTCTCTTGCTCACAGCTTCTTTCTTTTCAGCTGTCCAATGTTGTTTCTTCTTGGTCGCTGTTTCTGGCTCCAGGAACCCCTCAAATGTGTGAATCTTATTTCTGAAAGTGGTTCTGTTTCGGATGTCTTGATCAGTGATTTTCATTTCTTGTTTATCTTTCTTGGTGTTAGCAAACCATTTTTCATTATTATTATTATTATGTTAATGCATTTACGTACCGACAGTAGTGGCTACGCGGGCTAAAGCGCTGCGTTAGGTCAAGGGGCCAAGCTCTCTGCTGACTCAGTAGACGCGTGGGTTCGAGCCCCACCGTCGGCTGTCCTTGAAATGGTTTTCCGTGGTTTCCCCATTTTCAACACCAGGCAAATGCTGGGATGGTACCCTCTGACAGGCCACGGTCGCTTCCTTCCACATCCTTGCCCAGTTTCATTCACCATCATTCATTTCATCTCTCATTAACTCCTCTCATGAGGTTGGCGTCAGGAAGGGCATCCGGCCGTAAAAACCATCGCCACTAAGACTTCCATCGCATCTCATCCCCGACCCTGTTGGAAAAACGGGAATAATAAGGGGTAGACATACATACAATGCATTTACGTGCCTTTTAACTATTGCGGCTTTTAGAGACGCGAATGTGACGGAATTTTGCCCTGAAGGGGGTCATTAACGAGCCAGTAAATCTACTGACAGACACACGGCTCCCTCGCGCTTGCATACCCTCAAGTACCAACTGACTGCGCCAAGATTCGATCCCACAACCTTGGGAACAGCCACTAGGCCAGTTGGCCTTATGTTAGGAACCATTACGGCATTCACCTGGAGGACTGTAGAAGTGTGAAACCACGGAAAACCATTTCAAAGATGGCTGAGATGGGAATCAAATGTACCTCTTCTCAGTTTTGTCTCTGAGTGTACCTCGTTTCATCCCTCAGAACAGAATTAAAATTCGTGGCTGAGTATGGAATCGAACCCAGACCTCCAAGACGACGGCCAAGAATGCTAGCCGTTGAGCAACGAGATGGTCGAGTCATTCGGGGTCATACAACCCTTGTGGAATCTGTATCATAACCTGTGCCATTATGATGGCTATTGTGTTGAATGTATGTGTACTGTAGATGGAACTAAGATTTAAGGAGGAGGTTGCCGTGGAGTTAATTTACGTAGCATCCCGATATTTGCCAGGAGTGAAAGTGGAAAACCATCGAAAACCACCTCTTCTCAGTTCTATCTCACGAGGATGAATGTACCTCGTCCCACCCCTTAGACCAGAATTACATTTTTAGCCTATTTTCAATTTTGAAAAAAAAAAATAGGCTTATGAGATCACATTTTGTCCGTGTGTGTGTGCGTGTGTGTGTGTGTGTGTGAGGTGTGTGTGTCCCTAATAACTTCTAAACGGCTGGAGCGATTTCAATGAAACTCGGTAAGTTCATAGCACCATTCCAGACGACCCCGACCAAGCCCTTCAAATGTGTTACGTCTCACCAATCCAACATGGTGGCTGTGCGAAATAGTTCACCAGCATTCAATATCTCCGAAACTATTCCCGATATCACGCGTGCCCTCTAGCGACAGGCTGTGACCTTCCACGCTCTGGTCGGAACCACACCTCGTTACACACGCCACGATTAGCCGATGTTGTCACCGGTTTGCGCATTCCAGCCTCCGGCTCGTTACTTTTTGAACGCACCTTATATATACGTCAGTATTCAACAAAACTTACAAATACTAGAACGAATGGCTGTCACATTCTGAATTGATCAAGGCTGCAATTGTATGACCTAATTAGAGTTGAGATACATTACAAATGCATAATTTCAGATATACACAGAACAATGTTGGGAAATTGTTAAAACTGCTGTATGTCAAAGTGATATGTTTCATGATGACCGTTTTCGCCGTTTCACTTGTCGTTTGTAGACTGTCTCTGGAGCATCTCTCGTGAAATTCCAGCAGTAGTCTGCTAAAACGGCTGGGCTCCAGTTCCCTACATACCTCTTCTCCCTAACTGCAATGTCTTGGTGAAATCTTTCACCATTTTCATCACTTACAGATGTACAATTTTCAAGGAAGAAGAGGGCATCAAGGAAGTGGATTTTAAGAGGCATGTTACAACCTAGTTTTTCATAACATGACAGCATCTCGCCCACAACTTCTTTATAATTTGGTGCTCTCTTTTTCCCCCAAGAAGTTTGAACAAACACTCTTAAAACTTTCTCATGAGGCCTTCTCATCGCTTTGGATTATTGCATCAAACTGACAATACCTAACCGTTAACAAATTGGGCAGTAATGCCAATCGGATGCAGCAATACCTATATTTCCTAAGTTAGCGTGACTTTCCCAAAAAAAAAAAAAAAAGTGGTAATTGTTACCAACCTATGCAAAATAAAAACCAGAGCTAATTTTCAAGTTTGTCTATCATATTCATAACCAGCACCGCAATATGTATCAGAATTGGCTAGTTTTGTTCAATTTACATTTTCACTGTTGAACAGAGTGTTTTACATCACATTTAATTGTTGCGGTTCTTTAAATACACAGAGGTGTAAGAACTTTGCTTTGAAGGGTTTACCTAATGGTGTAAGTACTCTCACACGTCTATCATAATTATCTGTTCACCGTATTTGCTAACCGAATGCGCTTACAATCAATCCAACACCCTTGGACAAAGCAGACATCACACAGCTGTCCACTGACAAAATTTTATCTGGATTAACCCCCCACCCACCTTGTACACATTTCATCTCTATGAATATGTGATGAGCATGTGCATTAAATATACTGAAGAGAAATTGAATGAGTATGAATGATATGTAATGAGTTTTCCTCTCGAGCCTCGTGTGGTCGGAGCAGTATCGACCGTACTGGTAATACACGGGCGACACAAGAAGAAAATTACAGTACTAGCTAGCTTTACATTACGGTCTGTCCTCCTTTGAGACAGACAAATGACTTGATGATGGTAGATTCTTTGTTGAATATTTATCATGTCATTTAGTCTCCGCAGTCAACCGTCAAATTGCTGAAGAAAAGCTCCTTACAACATTACTCGTGGGCATCGTTGCTTTTGTTAAAAAGGATTCTTTCTAGTTACTGTCTCCTCCTCTAGGTCAAGTGACTAGTTGCCTTGGCTGTCACCATGAAAGTTCGGGTTGGATTCCCGGCTCTGTCAAGAAATTTAGTTCTGGTCTGGGGGAGGGTTTTTTTTTTTTTTTTCGTGTAGCCTCCTGGAGGCCGAGTGCAGGTCTTTCTAGTGAACACCCAGTCCCCGGGCCAGAGGAGTCAACTCCAGGAAATGAAAATCCCCGATGGCATGGCCGTGAATCGAACCCGGGACCTTTTGGGTCAAAGCCTAGCGAGCTAACCAATTCGTCATTGGGCCGGACGGAGGATGGGATGGGGTACACTCTATCTCGTGGGATACAATTGAAGAGATGTGTGTTTGAGTCTCACCACAGCCTACCCGTTCCTCCAACCCAAATCCTAACCCCAATACTAATACTAATACAATATCACAGGTTATCATACAATTTTCACAAACCCAAGTACACTGCGCTACATGAGATCAAGATGTCGCTAAGCTCCGAAATGAATCACAACAACAATAACAACAACAAAGCTAGAACCGCATTATCGTTTGACAATGCATCGTATTCTAATTAAACTAAGTGTTCAGATCCGAACATGAACGCTTGACCTTCGAAACATGTCATCCCATTAAGTAGGTAACCCATCGTGTGCATAAAAGCGTGTAAGTTTGTAATTATAACTTGTTTCTTTCAGGTTAGTGTATCTTTAGCCTATTTTCAATTTTGAAAAAATAGGCTTATGAGATTACCTTTTGTCCGTGTGTGTGTGTGTGCGTGCGCGCGCGCGCGTGTGTGTGTGTGTGTGTGTGAGGAGTGTGTGTGTGTGTGTGTCCCCTAATAATTTCTAAACGGCTGGAGCGATTTCAATGAAACTCGGTAAGTTCATAGCACTAATCCGGGCGACCCCGACCGTGCCCTTCAAATTTTGTTACGCCTCACCAATCCAACATGGCGGCTGTGCGAAATATTTCACCAGCATTCAATATCTCAGAAACTATTACCGATATCACCCTGGTAT
Source organism: Meconema thalassinum (assembly GCA_946902985.2). Classification (NCBI taxonomy): domain Eukaryota; kingdom Metazoa; phylum Arthropoda; class Insecta; order Orthoptera; family Tettigoniidae; genus Meconema; species Meconema thalassinum. The sequence goes on along the minus strand of OX336394.1, from coordinate 361,295,489 downwards.
TTATTACGGTGATATAGGAAACTACTAGAAGTTCACCTAAGTGACTTTTGAAAAATTGGTAACTACAAAACCAACATGACGGCCACGCGAATTTGCGACCTTTAAATAGACGTTTCTCGCGATTTAACAAACCTAACGCAATAAAACTTGGTACAGTATATGTCTATACATATTGTAATGCACCGACATCTAACTTCGTTCAATTGTTTACATAACCACTAGATGGCGGATGTGCGAAATATTTCACTGGCATTCTATAACTCTGAAACTATTAGCGGTATCATCCTGAAATTTTATACGGAGATAAACGGCACTACTGGAAGTTCATCTATCAGACTTTCAAAAACCGGTTAAGTACAAAACGAACATGGCGGCCAAGCGAATATGAAAATTTTAAATACACCTTTCTCGCGATTTAATATTCCAAACGCAATGAAATCAGGTACAGGAAATGTTTATACACATTGTAATGCACTGGTATCTAATTTAGTTCAATTGTTTACATATCCTCAAGATGGCGGCTGTGCGAATTTTAAAATTAAATGTTTATTTCTTGTGTCGTAATCATGTGATCGATGTGGAAGTTTGAATAATGAACCTACGCAATAATTTTCCTTTAATGGTACATGACTCTATGGCCTATACATTTAACAATCCAACATGGCGACCATCCGAAATATTTAGACGGCTCAGAATATCTACGAATCTATTATAGCAATCAAACTGAATTTTTTAATGTTCATAGGGGCTTTGAACTTAAGTTCACCTATAGGACTTTAAATAACCAGGTGATCACAAATCCAACATGGCGGCGACGCGAAGTATAAATATTCACATGGACATTTCTCGCAATTTAACCATCCGAGTGCAGTGAAACTTGGTACAGTAAATCCTTAAACCAATGTTAATCCACTGGCATCTAATTTATTTCAATTGTTTCCATAACCACAAGATGGCAGCTGTGCGAAATTTTAAAATCTCCTTTTTACTTCTTGTGTCCTAATCATGCGATTGAAGTTTGAATGCTACACGTACACAATAATCTTCATGTAACAGCACATAATTCTAGGACCTACATATATAAAATCCAACATGGCGACCATACGAAATATTTAGTCGGTTCTCAATATCTACGATTCTATTACAGCAATCAAACTGAAATGTAGTACGTTGATAGTGGCAGTTAACATAAGTAGGATATATGAAAATAGGCTGTATAGTTCTTCACGGTACTATTTGTTATTTATCTATTTATCGTATGGCTTTTAGTGCTGGGAGTGTCCGAGGACATGTTCGGCTCGCCGTAGTCTGTAGCAGCTTCCAGCGGACACCCTAAAGGGTGAGCTACAAGTTCCGATCAATTTCAAGTAGTTCCAACTTTCGCCACCAGATATCAATGATATCTAGTGGTGAACGTTGGAACTTTGATAGAGCGTTCTGACAAAATCTAACCTAACAATTTTTGCTTTACACAAGTTTAGTCTGTGAAAGGATCTTTTACATCCCATAAATCTATGACATGGGACCGTCGGCTTTACTTCCCCTCCGAAGGAAGGCATACTGAAGGATTTTTAACGCTCTTAAAAAATCCGACGACTTCGGCCGGCTATCTTGGGCATAGCAGTTCAGCATGCTACCGACTACGCCACCGAAGCCGCTTAGGTTAGTGTATATAAATACTTATAATCAGCCTAATGTAATTGGGCACAACTTGTGTTCACCGACTGGAAAGATTACTTTAATAGAATTAGACAACACTGAAAAATGGCTTCTATCACTTCAACACACTAATACAGCCATCACAATAACACAGGTAATCAGAAAACAGTTGTACACACCCAAATATATACGGTGCTATATGACCACGATGTCGCAAAGCCCCTAAATCAATCAACAACAACATATTTTAGTTACAGACATTTATTGTAATCGTGTTGACCGACTGAAAAACACTGAAAAATGGCTTCCAACACGATAACAACAACAACAAACGTTTTTCGTTCCATCGCTTAAATAATTGAATGTTCGATTTGCCTGTAAAGGATCAATAAATAAAGGGGAAACAGTTTTTAGCCTATTTTCAATTTTGAAAAAATAGGCTTATGAGATCACCTTTTGTCCGTGTGTGTGTGCGTGTGTGTGTGTGTGTCCCTCTAATAAAATCTAAACGGCTGGAGCGATTTCAATGAAACTCGGTAAGTTCATAGCACTATTCCCGACGACCTCGACCATGCCCCTCAAATTTTGTTACGTCTCACCAATCCAACATGGCGGCTGTGCGAAATATTTCACTAGCATTCAATATCTCCGAAACTATTACCGATATCGCCCTAAAATTGTGTACGGTGATAAAGGGCACTACTAGAAGTTCACCTATGAGACTTTCAAAAACCTGGTGACTACAAAACCAACATGGCGGTCAAGCGAAATTGAGACTTTTAAATAGACATTTCTCGCGATTTAATTATCCAAACGTAATGAAACTTGGTACAGCAAATGTTTGTACACATTGTAATGCACTGGAGTCTAATTTAGTTCAATTGTTTACATGACCTCAAAATGGCGGCTGTGCGAAATATTTCACTGACATTCTATATCTCCGAAACTATTACAGATATCATCATGCAATTTTGTACGGTGATAAAGGGTACTGACACAAGTTTACCTATGCATATTTCATAAACCTGTATAGTACAAAACGAACAAGGCGACCAAGCGAATTTGAAATATTTTAATAGACTTTTCTCGTGATTTAACTCTCTGAGCGCAGTGAAATGTGGTACAGTAAATGATTTTGCAGATTGTAATGCACTGCCATCTAATTTAATTCAATTGTTTACATAACCACAAGATGGCGGCTGTGCGAAATTTTAAAATGAAGTTTTTATTCTTGTGTCGTAATCATGCGATCGAAGTGAAAGTTTGAATAATGAAGCTAGGCAATAATTGTCCTTGAATGGTACGTAACTCTATGGCCTATACATATAACAATCCTAAAAGACGAGCTTCCGAAATATTTAGACGGTTCTCAATATCTATGAATCTTTTACAGCAACCAAACTGATTTTTTAAAATGTTCATAGAGACTATGAACATATGTTCACCTATAGGACTTTCAGTAACCTGGTGAGCACAAATCCAACAAGGCGGCGACGCGAAGTATAAATATTTAAATGGACGTTCCTCGCGAATTAACTATCCGAGTGCCGTGAAACGTTGCACGTTAAATGCTTATACAAATGTTGATCCACTGGCATGTGATTTATTTCAATTGTTTGCATAATCACAAGATGGCTGGTGTGCGTACTTTTAAAATCTCGTTTTTACTTCTTGTGTTCTAATCATGCGATTGAAGTTTGAATACCACACGTACACAATAATCTTAATGTAATAGTACAAAAATAAAAATCCATCCTGGCGACCATATGAAATATTTAGACGGTTCTGAATATCTACGAATCTGTTACAGCAATTAAACTGAAATTTTGTATGTTGATAGAGACAATTAACATGAGCAGTATATATGAAAATAGTCTGTATATTTCTTCACGGAACTACTTGTTTTATTATGCACTAGGTGACGTAAGCCCAACCAGTGAGAATAAACAATGTTCTAATATCGCATTTGGTTCCCTCTTATCACGTTTACTTCCCCCAGGAGTTCAAGACTAGTCGGAGGTGGGTTGGTGACCATGTGACCCCAGTCGAGTCCAGCATTGTTTCCACTTACTTGTATTGGGCTCCTTACTGTCATATTTCCTGCCGACCTCCCCTCATCAATTCTGGTCCTCTTCAGACCCCGACGGTATTAGGGCATCATAAGCCTACAGTGTTTCTCCCTTTCCCGCCTTAATTGGCCCTTGTTACATATTACATGATATCCTCACTCTTCGAGGGGTCAGACCTCTTGTTTTTATTTTTATTTCCATGGCCTCTTCTTCCTTCTGCTCAAGGTTCTAAAGGAGGCAGGTTGTGTGTAACCCCACCACTGGCCATGCACTCTGGATAGTTCCACTCCTTCATGGGTTCACGGCTGGAGGATTTGCGATTTGGTGACCCAGAGCGACTGCTGAGCTGAGTTTGGTTTCTCCCCTATTTCCAGTATCTCTGGGACGGACCCTCTCCTCTTTCCCGTAACTATCTGCCGCTTATACTGTAGTTCTCCTCCCTTCCAAGTCCCTCAATTTTCATTCCACATGGGTTGAGGGCATTTCTTTACCTCCTGTCTTATATTCGCCGTATTACCATTTTTGTTTTCCAGTGTTCAGTTAGTTTTAGTTGAAAATGAAAATCCACAGCCTGCTTCCAGTCGACCGACCGGGTCAGGGAATGGAATGAATGAATGAAACCCCGATCTAACGGCGAGGATATTAACTGTGCCGGCTGCCGAAGCCTGTCGCATTCCCATGGGGCAATGATTAAATGAATGAAAGAGGAAATGAAATTATAGTGGAGAGTGTTGCTGGAATGAAATTGTGACAGGGAAACCCGGAGTTCCAGGAGAAAAACTTGTATGTCTCCACGTTGTCTAGCACAAATCTCACATGAAGTGACCGGGATTTGAACCACGGACCCAGCGGTGAGAGGCCGACGTGCTGCCGCCTAAGCCACGGAGGCTCAGTTAGTCTTAGTTAATGATTCTATTTCAACTCAGCAATTCTTCTAGGTTTGTGCCGTGTCTTGTGTGGGGTTTCGCCTAGGACACCAAGCTGGCTCATCGGCGGGCTCTTGGTGTCCCCGCCTTCATAGGGAGGTTCAGGCTGCTTAAGCTTTTAGTTCTCGCAGTCATGTAGTGCAGTTGCACTCTATATAAAGGGAGGTAGGCGCAGTTCGTTACTCCTGTGGGGGTCCGGGCGGAGACTCCAAGAGCCCGCCGATGAGCCAGCTTGGTGTCCTAGGCGAAACCCTACACAAGACACGGCACAAACCTAGAAGAATTGCTGAGTTTTAATTCATCGGCCGTGAAAGCCAATATACCAGATTCTATTTCATTTTTCATTTTTCATTTTTACTGTCACCCGACCCGTTAGGAGCCGATAACCCGGATGTTAGGCCCCTTAAACCAACAATTATCATCTTATCACCGTTACTTAGTCTGCATACATTTTCTAAACACACTATGCTCTGGGTAGAGAAATGGGTTGGTTGACGCCGAGCAGGTCAGTGACATCCAGCACAATGTGCAAGGGAGTTCTAGAGTTCGGGAGATATCGCTAGTTCTGAACGGTTAGATGCTTGGTCGTTTCTGAATATGGCTATGCTGTTTCTGAAAGTTTACATATTTCACAGTACAGCTAAACTCTAGATGTCATTGCTACTGTTTACCGTTACATGATAAAACAAGGGTGAAATAACTCGGCCTGGATTCTTAAACGAACTAACGAAAACACGTTATTAGGTCTTCTAATGTCCTTATAGTGCAAGCAATATATAAGGTGCGCTCAAAAAGTAACGAGCCGGAGGCTGTAATGCGCAAACCGGTGACGACATCCGCTAATCGTGGCGTGTGTAACGAGGTGTGGTTCGGACCAGAGCGTGGAGGGTTACAGCCCGTCGCTAGAGGGCATGCGTGCACGTCACGTGACGTTACAAAGCGAGCAGCAGCATGCATCAATCGTCCAACCAAGGCCAAGACAGTGGGCCATTCGACATGCTTCCTGGTGTGGTAGAAGACTGTGGGGCACCCATTGGGCACACACTTTCCGCAAGTGCAGTCGTTCCTTCATGATGGTGTGCACACTTCCGACGCTCAATCCGACCACGGCGGCTATCGCATTCGCTGTCACTCGGCGGTCCTGGGTAATGAGTGCATCAACCAGCTGGACGTTGTCATCGGTAATGCAGAGGGGTGCCCCAGACTGGGCATCATCGGCTAACGACACCCGTCCTTCCCTAAAGCGCTTGTGCCACGCCTTGAACCTTGCAAGGGACATGCAGTGTTCGCCGTACACCTGTGACATTCGGCGATGAATGTCCGTTCCCCCTACTCCTTCCGCTGTCAGAAACTGAACAAAACCTCTTTGCTCTTCGGTTGACGCCTCCATGTCACTGTTTGCAATGCGACTGGTAGCGTTGGACGATTGATGCATGCTGCAGCTCGCTTTGTATCGTCACGTGACGAGCACGCGTGCCCTCTAGCAACGGGCTGTGACCTTCCACGCTCTGGTCCGAACCACATCTCGTTACTCACGCCACGATTAGCCGAAGTCGTCACCGGTTTGCGCATTACAGCCTCCGGTTCGTTACTTTTTGAACGCACCTTATAGATGGAAGTTAGAGATTCAAATATCAGACTCCAGCGGGATTCAAACTCGGAATCCCTGGCATTTTACGCCGGTCCTCTGGCTACTGAAATAAGGGAACAGTTTTGCAATGATCAATCTATGACACTAGCCACTAGAGTCAGATTTTTTAAATCTCTAACTTCTATCCACATGGCTTGCACTATTGTGCATTAGACGACCTATCAAGTATTAGATTTTGATTTTTAATAAACGATAAATGTGGGTAATTTTGGATACGTTAGGAATTCAATGCATGAACCAAGCAAAGGGGCAAGTCAGGATGTCACCGACTGCATTTAGGAATAGTTTTCAGCATTCTAAATTAGACAGCTTACAGTATACACAGAACGCTGTAAGAAAATGAAAGAGTAAACCAGTCTCAACAATTTTCCGATCCTCCTGTATCGCAAAACTAGTAAATAATTGTTCCATTTCCATATTGGTGTTAGCTTTAATGGTGTCAATCGAAAGGGTTCTTGGGAGTCCTGATCTTCGTACGACTATGCTCAAATCTGGACATGGACAAAATGGGGCAGAAATGTGCAATCTTTGTTACCCAGCGGCAAAGCCGTGTGCGTTAAATCACTCACCACGGCCATGATGGAATGCTGTAGCAAGTCCGGAGATTGGAGTTTCAAATCTCGATCCTGACATCGGCTACCCTGAGAGTAGTTTTCCCCGATTTTTCTACACTCCCTCAAGTCAAATATACACGTTATTTGAAGTCTTGGATGAACTACCCTATTCATGACAATTACACACACTACTGCAGTCACTACAGAAACGCAGGTTATCAGACTAGTTCAAGACACACCACGGGGCTGATTACTCGCGCCCTTAAAGCGAATGAATAATAAAATTCCTTGTTGAAGGAGGTACTACAGTTAATGTCAAGCATGTAATGGAATGAATTAAGACATGTGATAGGCTCTCTTGACATAGTAACGTTCAATTCTGCTTACTCACGGTCCATTGATTAAATTCCCAACCAATCAACCTCACTAATGAGCGCCTGAAATTACTGAAACCAAATCACACCACTTCTAATTAAAATAACTATGCATCTATCGAAATGTAATTAAATTTGAATTAAACATTTATGTTCGACGATGTCGAAATGTAAATACACACATCAAAAAAAGTTTTGCATCACCTCGGTTCCAAGAGTTCCGGAACCGTTAAATACAAAGGGAATAGAGATCAACACAAACAACATTTCAGCTCGTTTTATTGCTCATGAGACCCACACATTGCATGTTGTACCATCATACAGCTAGACTTTCAGCATTTGTGGTCCAGATTGCAGTACACACCACTACCTCTAATACCCAGTAGCACGTCCTCTTGCATTGATGCATGCCTGTATTCGCCGTGGCATACTATCCACAAGTTCATCAAGACACTGTTGGTCCAAATTGTCCCACTCCTCAACGACAATTCGGCGTAAATCTCTCAGAGTGGTTGGTGGGTCAAGACGTCCATAAACAGCCCTTTTCAACATATCCCAGGCATGTTCGATAGGGTTCATGTCTGGCGAACATGCTGGCCACTGTAGTCGAGCGATGTCGTTATCTTGAAGGAACGCATTCACAAGATGTGCACGATGAGGTCGAGAATTGTCGTCCATGAAGACAAATGCCTCTCCAATATTCTGCCGATATGGTTGCACTATGGGTCGGAGGATGTCATTCAGGTATCGTAAAGCCGTTTCGGAGCCTTCCATGACCACCAGTGGCGTACGTCGGCCCCACATAATGCCACCCCAAAACATCAGGGAACCACCACCTTGCTGCACTCGCTGGACAGTGTGTCTAAGACGTTCAGCCTGACCAGGGTGCCTCCAAACACGTCTCCGACGATTGTCTGGTTGAAGGCATATGCGACACTCATCGGTGAAGAGAACGTGATGCCAATTCCGTGGGGTCCATTCAGCATGTTGTTGGGCCCATCTGTACCGCGCTGCATGGTGTCGGGGTTGCAAAGCTGGACCTCGCCATGGACGTCGGGAGTGAAGTTGCGCATCATGCAGTTTGAGTTGAAACACGACGTCCTGTGGCTGAACGAAACGCATTATTCAACATGGTGGCATTGCTGTCAGGGTTCCTCCGAGCGGCAATCCGTAAGTAGCGGTCATTCACTACAGTAGTAGCCCTTGGGCGGCCTGAGCGAGGCCTGTCATCGACAGTTCCTGTATCTCTGTACCTCCTCCATGTCCGAACAACATCGCTTTGGTTCACTCTGAGACGCCTGGAAACTTCCCTTGTTGAGAGCCCTTCTTGACACAAAGTAACAATGCGGACGCGATCGAACTGCGGTATTGACCTTCTAGGCATGGTAGAACTACAGACAACATGAGCAGCGTACCTTCGTCCTGGTGGAATGACTGTAACTGATCGGCTGTCGTACCCCCTCCGTCTAATAGGCCCTGCTCATGCATGGTTGTTTACATCTTTGAGCAGTTTTAGTGACATCTATGAACAGTCAAAGGGACTGTATCTTGGATACAATATACACAGTCAACGTCTATATGCCGGAGATCTGGGAACCGAGGTGATGCAAAACTTTTTTTGATGTGTGTATTATATGTCAGAAAACTGTGTCATAATGGGGGTCATTAAGGTACTAGTTAGCCTATTTTCAATTTTGAAAAAATAGGTTTATGAGATCACCTTTTGTCCGTGTATGTGCACGCATGTGTGTGTGTGTGTGTGTGTGTGTGTGTGTGTGAGGAGTGTGTGTGTGTGTGTGTGTGTGTGTCCCTAATAACTTCTAAACGGCTGGAGCAATTTCAATGAAACTCCGTAAGTTCATAGCACTATTCCGGACGACCCCGACCGTGCCCTTCAAATTTTGTTACGTCTCACCAATCCAACATGGCGGCTGTTCGAAATATTTCACCAACATTCAATATCTCCGAAACGATTCCAGATATCACCCTGGAATTTTTTAAGGTGATAAAGGGAACTACTAGAAGTTCACCTATGTGACTTTTGAAAAACTGGTAACTACAAAACCAACATCGCAGCCTCGCGAATTTGCGACTTTTAATAAACGTTTCTCGCGATGTAACCAACCAAACGCAATAAAACTTGGTACAGTATATGTTTATACACATTGTAATGCACCGACATCTAACTTCGTTCAATTGTTTACATAACCACAAGATGGCGGATGTGCGAAATATTTCACCGGCATTCTATATCTCTGAAACTATTAGCGGTATCACCCTGAAATTTTGTACGGAGATAAAGGGCACTACTTAAAGTTCATCTATAAGACATTCAAAAACCGGTAAATTACACAACGAACATGGCGGCCAAGCGAATTTGAAAATTTTAAATAGACCTTTCTCGCGATTTAATGTTCCAACCGCAATGAAATCTGGTACAGGAAATGATTATACACATTGTAATACACTGGTATCTAATATAGTTTAATCCCTATATCCCTATATCCCTATATATATTATAATTGTGAAAGTCTGTGTGTGTGTGTGTTAGTTTGTTACCTCTTGACACTAAAACGGCTGGACGGATTTGGATGAAATTAGAAATGGAGACAGCTTATACCCTGGGATAACATATAGGATGCCTTTCACCCAGAAATAAATCATTGTTCCCGTGGAACGAGCAACATAACAGAAAAGTCACTAAAAATACTCAACTGGGACAAAATATCGAAGTTGTCGCATAAAGAGCGGACACAGCTCATTTTACGCCCCTCGATGCGAGAAACAATACTCGGTAGGTCCCTACGGGACACCGAAAACCACTTTTTAAGGCCCTAAAACCAATATTTTCAAAGATATTCGCAGAAAACTATCTTCGCTCTGATAAACTGAACTAATGGAAAGTCCGTTTCCATGGCAACACTACCTCAAGGTATGACATCCGATTTTATATAAATCCCTGTAGGAGGCAATGCCAATCCATTTGTTATCTTTTTCAAGATATATATAAACACAATAAGAACAGGGTAGCGCGCCGGCCTCTCAACTGGGGGCCCTGGGTTCGATTCCCGGCTCCGTCAGAGATTTTTGACACTGACGTGAGGTTTGCAACGGTGTGCATTCAGATTCGTGAGGACAATTGAGTAGCTGTCTGATAGTGAGGCAGCGCCCCGGTCACGAAGAACAACATTAACGGCCGAGGGATACGATGCACTGACCACGCGTCACCACAATATCTGAAGGCCAAATGACTGGGAAGCGGTCGCATTATAGGCCTAAGCCCTTCATGGGCTGTAGTGCCAGGGGTAAAAAAATTAGAGGAAGCGCCTTCTAATACCGCCTTTAAGTTTTAAACACTACAGTAGCGGCTACTAAATAAAGGTAGCGATCAAGCTACGTTCAATTTCATAAACACTGGGCTCACAAATCCCGTATATTTCAGTACAAATATCAGTCTGGTCGTTATGTCAGTAGCAACGAAGCTCTGTGGCGGCTATTGCCGTTTCCGTAACACTAAAGGCATCCCGCCGTCTCATAGTCGGTGGCGTAGTCGGTAGCATGCTGAACTGCTGTGCCCAAGATAGCGGGTTCAAACCCGGCCGAAGTCGTCGGATTTTTTTAAGAGCGTTGAAAATCCTTCAGTATGCCTTCCTTCGGAGGGGAAGTAAAGCCGGCGGTCCCATGTCATAGATTTATGGCATGTAAAAGATCCTTTCACAGACTAAACTTGTGTAAAGCAAAATTGTTAGGTTAGATTTCGTCAGAACGCTCTATCAAAGTTCCAACGTTCACCACTAGGTATCATTGATATCTTGTGGCGAAAGTTGGAACTACTTGAAATTGAACGGAACTTGTAGCTCACACTTTAGGGTGTCCGCTGGAAGCAGCTACAGACTCAGGCGAGCCGAACATGTCTTCGGACACTCCCGGCACTAAAAACCATACGATAAATAAATAGTCAATGTGCACTTATAAAATTGTGAACTACCTTTTGCAAAATTTACACAAGACGTGATTTTGAAAGCACTCTTCTGTATGTTGAGGTACAGATATATACCACATGGAAAGATACAATAAAATGTTGGCAAATCTGAGTTTAAGGAACTGCTGTTCAGAATAGGCATTGTGTTAAATCTGCAGAAGCTTTCGGTACAGGTTATGCATCCCATGTTCGTAACATAGAATGTTTTCCTTTGACAATGCATCTACACCATGTGCGAGGGCAACGCATTTCAAAGATCTCTAAAAACACAGTAATCAGGAAATTGGAGAAAATGTATAGTGGGAGAGAAGATTCAAGGAGAAATCACTTCGACTCTGTGATTTGCTGATGACATCGTCATCTTGGCCAATACGCCAGAGAATTTCAATGAGTTTTTGAATGGTATGAAATCCGTCTTTAGGAAAGAACTCATGATGAAAATCAATAATTGTAAAACAAAAAAATTGGAATGCAGCCGAAAAAGATCAAAAACCTCTATGGACATCAAATTGGCAGGTGAAACGCTACGGGCAGTAGGAGACGTCTGTTACTTTGGAAGCAAAATAACCAGTGAAGGACGAAGCAAAGAGGATATCAAAAGTAGGTTGGCTCAGGCAAGGACAGCATTTCTACAGAAAAGGAATCGTTTGACATAGAATTGAAGCGATTGAAACGCGGTGTTACAGAAGAATGATGAAGATAGATGGGTAGATAGGGTAACAAATGAAGCGGTATTAAGACGAGTGGGAGAGGAGAGATGTTTCTGGCGATTGCTTATGCAGAGAAGAGAAAGGTTGGTACGACACATATTAAGACACCCAGGAATAGCAAGCTTAGTTATGGATGGGAGGGTCGAGCCCAAGAACTGTAGGGGTAGACCAAGGTTAAACAGATTGCCTCGGATGTAGGATGAAGTAGCTATGTAGAGATGAAACGATTAGCTCAGGAGAGGGAGGCATGGAGGTCTGTATCAAACCAGTCAAAAGACTGAAGACTCAAACAAACAACAACAACAATCAGGAATTTTAATTACCCACAGAGGCATCTGGAGAATTTCAATCCCAGGGATGTAACACTGGAAGAGACTGCATAATGTGCTCCAGCGGCCAAGGTGAGAGATATTTCACTATGGGTCTATTAATAGCGACATGTTGTCGTTCAAACCATCAATAATTATGGCAAAATTACATTGTGAATAGCTTAAGGAAAAATACTTTTAAATCCCCATATTCCGATAGATTTGCCATTCCAGTGTGCAAGAGTGCAGTTCCCTTTTCCAACAATATTTGCAATTTCCATTAACAAAGCGCAATGACACACTTAACAGCAGCAGGTGTACATTTAGACAAAACCATTTTTTCCCATGAACAACTGTATGTGGCCTGCTCACGAGTATCCGGACAACATAATTGTTATGTCTCAGCAGAAGATGGCAAAACAAAAAAGTAATTTTCAAATGTGTTCACATAAGGTAACATCATACCCTGTGGACTTTCTCAACTATATGAAAGTTCCACTTTGCTGCTCATATCAATACACTGTATGTATTAGAATTTTCAGAATTAGAATGGACCCACCTGTAGCCGCGATTGATGTGATAGAATAGACCAATTTTCAGCAATAATGCATCGTCCCAATTGTCTTTATCGCGAGCGAAGCCGCGGGTACCTGCTAGTTGTTTATATAACCTCAAGATGGCGGCTTTGCGAATTTTAAAAATTAAGTTTTTATTTCTTCTGTCGTAATCATGCGATCGATGTGAAAGTTTGAATAATGAACCTACGCAATTATTTTCCTTTAATGGTACATGACTCTATGGCCTATACATTTAACAATCCAACATGGCGACCATCCGAAATATTTACACGGCTCTGAATATCTACGAATCTATTATAGCAATCAAACTGAAATTTTTAAGTGTATGTCCATAGGGGCTATGAACTTAAGTTCACCTATAGGGCTTTAAATAACCTGGTGATCACGAATCCAACATGGCGGCGACGCGAAATATAAATATTCACATGGACGTTTCTCGCAATTTAACCATCCGAGTGCAGTGAAACTTGGTAGGCCTACAGTAAATCCTTATACGAATGTTAATCCACTGGAATCTAATTTATTACAATTGTTTCTATAACCACAAGATGGCAGCTGTGCGAAATTTTAAAATCTCCTTGTTACTTCTTGTGTCCTAATCATGCGACTGAAGTTTGAATGCTACACGTACACAATGATCTTCATGTAACAGTACATAACTCTAGGACCTACATATATAAAATCCAACATGGCGACCATCCGAAATATTTAATCGGTTCTCAATATCTACTAATCTATTACAGCAATCAAACTGAAATTTTGTATATAGATAGAAGCAATTAGCATAAGTAGGATATATTAAAAAAAGGCTGTATAGTTCTTCACGGAACTACTTGTTTTCATTATGATACAGTTTCTATAACCAATCAGAGCTCATTCATTGACCAATTAGGTACGGATACCTTTCGCACATGCGCACAAAATGCAACATGTCGGACATGAATTACATGATGTTCTAGCCATTAGCGACATGAAAAGGGCACACAGTCCTTAATGTTTGCATAAACAAACTGGGCAATATTGCAAAAGAAATAGTACTGCACTTTAATATCCGCAACTCCAATTTATACCCAGGGCATTGCGTACGATTTCGCCGACAAATTTTAGTTAATGCTGTTGTTGACATGTACACACCAGAATGTCATGGAGAAAGCAGAAGTATGACATTAGATACACGGAAATTATAATCCATATCTATGTTCAGTAAAGGGATTTCTTATGCGAAACTTTTCCGCCAGATGTCATGATTGTTCTACAGTATTTGGGACTTCATTGATTTACATTCTGATATCATTCTATACGCATCGAATTTGAAGAATAACTAGTTGATAATACGATACATTTTAATTTTAAAGCGTTTGTAACATCCTATTTTGTGTTATTTGACCAAAATAACAAAATGATCGTAGATAGTGCCTGTGCTCAATCTGTTGGTGCTACTTCAGGAAAAACAATGTTCCAAGGTTTTGGAATTCGTTATTGGGCAGAGAGCAAATGCTGAGACCACACAATTTCCAAGAAGAAGTCAACAGACAGATTCTCGACAGTTATTAATGAATATTTATCTTAGAACATATAATAAAGTTATAATTATCGTCAAACATAAACTGTCGTACACTACTCGCCTATAATGGTAATTATGACACTCGTATGGAAATGATGAAAAACGCTTTGCGCGTTTTATGAACATGCTCGTGTCTTAATCATTGCCATTAAAGACTCGTTGGATATTGTACTATTCTATAATTCCTCACTGATAAAATATACACGAAAGGGGATGTCTACGAGGAACTTTTTAATAAACAACGCTTGAGTGGCCATACATAACAAGTAATTCCTTGACTAACTAATAAAGACTATTTTCAAGTTAGGAGATGAAAGTATTTATTGCATCGACATCCATTTTAAATTATTTTGATTTGGACTAAGGAATTATAGCCTACATTTCTCATTTAGCAAAAAAGAGGAAAGAGTAGACTTACGAGATCGATCCGGGATAATGTGTGTCTGTCTGTCCTTCTGTCTGTCTGTCTGTCTGTCTGTCTGTGTGTGTGTGTCCCCCCTGGTGTATTCTTTGGAATACACGGTAAGATAGAGGAAGCTTTTACTGCTCTTTGCTTTAATTCATTCCTTCCTTTTTCGCAAACACCAACAGTGATTTCTTACTTTTTCTTTTATTTAAGCACCTTGCTTACTTTCTTTGTGAGTTTGTTGTAGATATAACTTCCATGACCTACCTAGCGGCATCTAGCAACTAACTGCTGAAGTTCCTGAACATCTCCATGCTCAAGAGGACGTCCTTCTTAACCCCGCCACAAGATGTCGCCGCTATCTTCAGCTAACATCTCCACGCTCAAGAGGACTTCTACAACAACCCTTCCACCAGGCTTCGCTATTGACGCCTACTATGAACTCCTTGAAGATTACTTTTAGTTTTATTTCTAAAGTTGGTATTTCATATGTATATTTCTTTGTCTCTTCCCCCCACCCTCCTCCCTCCTTGGTACCTCCATGCTTCGTTGAGCTGCTCTCACTTCTGGGTCAGTCGTCAAACTATACAGTTGAAGCCTACTTACGGCTTGTCTCCTGGCTACTTGAGACATTTTTAAATCAGGACGCCATGTCCTAATCTAATCGTCAACCGTCATCCAGATCATCATCGTTCTTCAAAATGAGCTAAGTACTACTTCAAGTTTTAAGTTTTAAATGTTTTTAACCTGATCTATAGACAGTGTGAGATTGCTATGTGATGCAAAATCTGCCTTCAAAAATCTTCTTGATTTATTTGTAGCTACTTCAGCTAGCTTTATAAAATGCAAAGGTACTTCTTGTACTGAGTATCTGGGAATGAGTTCTCACACCGTGGAAGTCTTATTAAACCCACTGTCTATAAAAACTTAGCTTTCACCTCCGCGGGATATTCTGCTCAATTCTACTGTTCTCAACTCTAGAATTTTCTACAGCAAATCATCTTTTTGCAAGTAATGCCACCAAGTGCCTTCCACCTAAATATGGGAATGCTTGTTCCTCACTGAGGAATTTATGTTGAAAATATTTCTGATCAGCATATAATTTGTCTTCCTTCGTTGGAAATTTTCCGCTGCATTTAACTACCATCTATAAACGTCACAGCGCAATAAATTTTCTCAAACTAAAATTCAAATAATGATCTCTACAATTACAATAACTTTTCGTCTGATGAACTTTCCTTGTTGCAATAGTGAATTTCTCAACGGACTACAGTGCATAACAGTGCCCATTCAACGACCATCTGTGTCGCGTTCGAACGAAAGTTATAAATAAGGCCATAAACATTTTCCTGATTCTCCTATTTCCTCCGCTCATACTCCTCACTAAAACATTACAATAATTGTAAAATTTAGGTTCTTTTCAATGAGGTGACACTCTATAGAAGTGCCCTCCCATTTTTGTACTGTTTTTCACAAGTAATTCTGCATCATTAGTGTCCAGTACACACCTCAAATCGTATTGTTTTCCTCTTTTCATTAGGGAATTCAATTATTTCTACTCACAAGTGAGTTTTCTAACTTTTCTTTCTCCAGGTTTCAGGAAAGGGTAACTGGCCCCATTTTCCTCGTGATCCTGTTTAAATATAGAAGTTCTAGAAACTTCTTCTCAATTTATCCCTTCAGGTTTCACAATAAGTGACCTGCCCTATTTGTATAAATTATAATCGTAATTACTGTATAAATTTAAGAAGTTATAGAAAATCTATTTAGTTTCTCTCTCTTTTTTGTTATAATTTCAAATTTAACATTTGTTCATACTTTTAGAACTTCCAGTAAAAATTCTCAAAGTACGTACTGTATATCGTACCTGATTTATTGTTAAACTTTAAACTTGCTAATCTCAGCACTATTTTAAAATCTTATGTAGATTTGGTGCTTTCAAGAGGTTCTAAACCAAATTTTGTTAATCGCCTAGTGCAAACTTCAACAAATTTGAAGGTCTGAGACCTCAGAGGTTTAAAATTTAAATTGTACATTTAAAATTTGTTAAAATTATCGTATTTTTACGCATTGTTAAATAAATCAAACTATATCCTTTTGCTTCATCATTTTCTATAAAATAACGATTAGGCAGGATCCTACCTCCCCTAACTCTACCCGAAAGCTCATTCTCGTTTTAAGAAACTCGAGCATCAAAGTCAAAAAGGTTCCACTATTTGTTGCATCCGAACAAAAACTCTCCGCAAAAACTTTTTCAAAGTCGCTCTTAGCTTTTGTAGCTAATTCTAACTAGCCAGTAAGGCACGTATAGCTAGCTCAGCCAGCTTCCTGCTGGTTGAGACGTTCTCTATAACTTACGGTTGGTTTTCCACATTTAAGTTTTTCTTCTTGTCTGAACTTTTAGTCGGCACTTTGCTGGATAGAAGCTTAGCCTTTCTTGAATGCAACAATTGGTGTTCTTACCAAAATTTAAAAAAGCTTCAAAAACAATCAATTTTTTTTAAAGCACGATAACTGCTTCATCGCTACCATTCCTGGAAGCATTCGGTTGCTCCTTGGATATTCTACAATTCCAAGAACTAAAAACATCACGGCGAATTTCAATTATTTGCTCCTTTCAAAACCGTTGATTAAACCTCATTCCTTTGAAAGGATATACGACAAACCTGTCATTCTTTGTCTTGCCAGACTACCACCCTTCCCCATATTACCCAAGTTTAGGCTGGGAAGGGAAAGCACAAACTTCACTTGCTTGAAAATAACCCAAGCTCCAGCCGCATTTTCCGTTAGCTACGTCCAGGTCCATACCCACTTTAGGTGTTTCACGGGCTTTGCGGTGACACTCGCCACTAATTCACTTAAATTTATTTGTTTGGTGTTGGACTCTCGTCCTATTATCCACACTTATTCCTTAGTCCGAAACCCACTTCCCGTTTCTTTTTCTCTTCATCTTCCCGTGGGGGTAGGGTTAATTCCTAGCAAAAACCTACCCAAACTTTGGTCCCAGAAACCCGGGAGAGTCCATTTGTTAATATTTTGCAAGTCATTAATAACTACCTTGAATTTTTCAGCTATATCTTCACCGTGCAAAGCCTGTGAAGGGGAAAGAGGCCGCTCCTGTCTCCTTTGGTGTGACCCTTTCTTTCAACTTGTTGCTGCTGCCAGTCTGACAGCATTTCCAAGGTTCCACTGTTCCGTAAGTTATACTTTAATTTACCTATTTCGCTATGGCTCCTACAGAAAAGGACAAGGATGGTAAGGATGAAAACTTACTTCCAAACGAGCTTCTTATAAAGGGCAAATTACCAGATTCAGAAAATACATCAAAGAGCTAGATCCTTCACAAGCTCAACTAGATTTGTTAAAACATCGCGTAAAGGATTTTGAACGTTCATATGAAAATTATTCCACCATCCAAACTGAAATCGAAACTTGTATGCTCAATCAAACTGATGATCGAGTAGAAGTAGAAAACCAATATTACGAAGGCATAGGTTCTGCTTTTAAAATAATACGCCAACTCGAAGAAGAACAGAAAAAATACGGTTCTGTTCTTGGTTCCCTTCACGAACAACAAACCTCTTTTCGTGAGGGTACTCACAAGCCCAAACCAATTCTACCTAAGATTAATTTACCCCACTTCTCTGGAGACGAATCTACTTGGGATTCTTTCTATGAACTATTTTGCTCTCTTGTTCATGACAATGAAGACATTCAAGTCATCTACAAGTTTCATTATTTGCGATCTATTCTCCGCGGTCAAGGCCTGCAGTTGGTTGAAGCGCTCCCATTAAGTGCTGAAAACTACCCTATTGCCTTTAACCTGTTGAAAGAAAGATACGGTAATTTACGGTTACGTATTCAACGCCATATGAAGGCTCTGTTTAATTTACCTGCGTCACAACACAATGACGTCACTAGTTTGCGTACTCTCATTGATACGACACAACTTCACGTTAAATCTTTGTCCCAATTAGATCAACCCACTGACCACTGGGACACTTTCCTAATACACTTAGTGGTTTATTAAGTCGATGTTGCTACACTCAAAGCTTGGGAAATGGAACTTTCCAAAGACGACGATTACTCTTACGAGCATTTAGTCACTTTCATAAATGCTAGATGCCAACTCTTAACTGCCCTAGCTATTCAAAGTGAACCCTCTTCTCCTAGTTCTAAATTTGAATTACTGTCCTTTAAATCCAAAAATGAACACGTAGCGTGTAGTACCCAAAAACCTGGGTCTAGCTCTTCTAAACTCAAGTCAAACGCCACTGGTTACCCAACTAGGTCTAGTGAACGCCGTATTGCTAGTTCTCTCGCTTTAAACACTCAAAGCGAACCCCGTAAGAGTTTAAATGAACCATTAAAGTGCATACATTGCAAAGATTCCCACGCCTTATATCTATGTAAATCTTTTAAAGAACTGTCAGTCGACGACAGAAGAAAATTAGTTTCCCAGAATAAACATTGCTTCAACTGCCTTTCACCTAAGCATTCTGCTTCAAATTGCAAGTCCACCAGACTTTGTTTTCATTGTGAAAAAGCTCATCACACTTTACTATATCGTCATGATCAAGCAAGGTCATCAGCCGCATCTACTTCTCAGAAAAGTGATTATGCTAGCAGTTCTAATGCTTCATCTTACATTCAAAATGCCAAGTCCATACGTAGTGCCCAAGTACTATTGTCCACTGTCCAAATCGAAGTTCAGGATAATTTTGGCAACTGGGTCCGTGCACGCGGTCTTCTTGATTCGGCGCAACCCATGATTTCGTTTCTAATTCATTAATCAAAAAACTAGCCCTACCTGTAAACCCTACTTCTATTAATGTATCAGGCATCAACAGCCTAAAATCACAAGCATTACAGTTTTCTAAACTAACCATAAGAGACACTTGTCACAGAAATAACTTTCTAAAACTTAATTGTCTCATCCTCAACAGTATCGGAGAGGATACTCCTAGTCACTCCGTCGATATCTCAGGTCTGAATATTCCTTCTCATTTAAGGTTAGCCAATCCTCTGTTCAATGTACAAGGCCCCATTGACATACTCTTTAGTGCCAAAGTTTTCTGGAATTGCCTTCGTAAACAGGTTCGTAAGTTATCTTCAAACGTGATTGCCAGAGACACTAATTTTGGATGGATCGTTACTGGTCAACTTCCTCATCATTCTCCCCAACCCGTATCGCAATGTTATTTCGCTAATACTGATTTGGAACAGTTTTGGAGGCTGGAAAGCGTTGATTCTCCTAACGTAACCTCTTCAGAAAACGAATTCTGTGAGCAACTTTCCTTGAACACTACCACTCGTTCTCCTGAAGGCCGGTTCATTGCAATGTTATTTCGCTAATACTGATTTGGAACAGTTCTGGAGGCTGGAAAGCGTTGATTCTCCTAACGTAACCTCTTCAGAAAACGAATTCTGTGAGCAACTTTTCTTGAACACTACCACTCGTTCTCCTGAAGGCCGGTTCATTGTTCAGATGCCAAGATCACTCAATCTCCCCAAACTTATTAATACTCAACCTAAAGCTCGAAAAGCTTCTCTTTGCTATCGAGAGCAAATTCAAGAAAGAACCTCTCGTTAAACAACAGTACACTGATTTCATGGATAAGTATGAAAGCTTAGATCATATGGAAGTTGTCAGCAAATCTGATGAATTGCACCCCCCAATTGAAACGGTTATCTTAAATCATCATCCAATGTGGAAAAACCCTCTTGTAAAGGATAAAATCCGAGTCATTTTTAATGGGTCATCACCTGACGTTAATGGCAACAGTCTTAACGATACTCTTTGCTCTGGTCCTACTATTCAGTCAGATTTATCTGCTATACTCTTAAAATTTTCAATTATTTCCCATAGCTGTCATAGCGGACATCAAACAGATGTACCGTCAGGTTTTAATTCAGCACGAACAACAAGATCTCCAAAGAATCTTGTGGCGCGACGAAATCAGCAAGCCCATTAAAATATTTCGCTTAAAGACGGTCACTTATGGCTTAAAACCTTCCGCTTTCCTTGCTATCCAATCCCTAAATATGTTAGCCTCTCAAGATGGTCATTTATTTGATTCTAAAGTTTCTGAAAAACTAACTACCTCTTTTATGTATACGATTATCTCCAGTCCTTCCCGACCCTTGAGGAAGCATCTTTCGTGTCACTAGAACTTCGGGCATTGTGAATGAATGGAGGATTCCCACTTCATAAGTGGAATTCCAACTCCCATGAGTTTCTTGCCCAGTTCCATAGAAGATACTGACCCCTCTTCCGTCAAAATCTGCAGAGATTCTGACTCCATAAAAACTCTTGGAGTTCACTGGTGCACTCGCACTGATACTCTCATCTACAAAGTCTCGCTTTCCGAAGAGCTCCCCAACACAATAAGACAAATTCTCTCTGAAATTGCAAAAACTTTTGATCCGCTTCAATTCCTTGCACCGGTTATTGTTATACTGTAGCCAAACTTTTCATGCAAGAGTTATGGTCTCTCAAATGAGAATGGGACGAAGCTGTTCCCCTTTCTTTTCTTAATAGATGGCTCTCTTTTCGTAGCAGTTTACTTGATCTTTCTCTTATTGAAATTCCTAGGAATTTAATTAACGCTCATCCCAACGCATCTTACTTCCTTCATGTGTTTGCCGACAGCTCCGAGAAAGCTTACGGTTGTTGTGCATATTTGGTTTATTTCAATTCGCTAAATGAATCTTCATTGTCCAACAGTAGTTAAGGAAATGTATGTTTTGAATATTGCGTACTCGCGAGGACATATTGCATCATCATGACGTCATCTGATAGCTATGCGGATGTGAGCATGTGCACGTGCACATGTTAGCGTGGGAAGAGGTTGACCTTTAACTGCTTGAAGCAGATAACCTTTGGGTAACCGCTTGAAGCAGATAACCTTTGACTTATTTATGCGATGGAGATAAAAATTAATGGGTGTTGACGTCATTTGATACCCATGCAAGTTTGCAGCTGTGTGAGCGATCACGTGATATGTCTGCAGTGTTCGCGTGAGACGTGGTTGACCTTACACGTCATTGGGTAAGAATGTAATCTTTGACTTCTTTAAGTAATAGTGATAAAAATATAATGAGATGATTGTGTCAGAAGCTTGTTTTGTAGCATTTGGTTTCTTGAGTGTAGGTGGGGGTGAAGGATATATAAATGCATGTGTGCGTGGATGAGTTTAACTTCTACGTTTGCGCGAAGAGAGAGTGTGTGTGTGAAAGAAATAAAGAAAGTCAACGACGAGGAACAAATTGTGTGTGTGATGGATGTTCTAACGAAGTTCAATAACTTAGCCACTTGCGTTGAGTATTCTAATAAGAAACTATCAGAACTAATAATTGATTTACCGTATGTGGTCCAAATTATTCGGGCTGTGGAGACGAGATTTGGAAGAAAAATAGTGGTGGACATTATCATTGAAGGTGAAATAACAAGTGTATTTCTACCAGCAGTATTTGCAAAACTAAGCGCATCAGAGATCGATGAACTAAACTCACTTAGAGGCAAACTGATGTTGGTGTATTTGGGGTTGAAGAACCGCTCACATCAAGTTGTTTTAAAACTGTAAATTTTTGGTGAGTATATATATGCAGATTATATATGTATTGATTGATATAACGAATGATATATATATTTAGTTGCTTATTATTATTTTTTCAGATTATCTAAAAACTAATAAAAGGAACAGCAAAATGAAGTGGAAAACTGTTAATTTTCTGAGTGGAACTGAACATCGATCGCACCCGGTAATAGAGTATCATCGTGTATGCTTTCATCAGTCTGAAGAAGGAGAAGAATAAGAAGGAGAAGATGATAATGAGGTGAGTCATAATGAGAAAGAAGCTTGTTTTAACAAATGGACATCTTCGAGTGGAATTTCAACATTTTCAGTCTACGTTACTAATGTTAGCAAATCAGATGATAGTCAGCGAGAGGTGACAGAAACAGTTCTAAGATATTTGTTACAAGAATTATGTGAAGATGAACATTTTATTTGTTTCTTCGGATACAATACATTTGATGAGGTTTACAAAATTGAATTTTTCATCACTTGTTTTGAAGTAACAAAATTGAATGAGTATAGAAACAAATTGCTTGGTAAACTTCAGGACGAATTTCCCTTTGAAGCCATTCATTGTTCGCTGGAGATTACAGGCAGCAATTTATCTCAATGGCTTGAATACACTTTAAAAGATTATAGGTTTTTGGTGAACCGATGTTACAGCAACTGCTGGTGGTGTATTAACAACAGTGCGAATTGGACAATTGCTTAGACAACAATGGCAACACCTCCTAGCAAACGCAGAAAGGTTGATATTGTAATACATAATAATAACAGTGAAAATATAAGAAACCAATTGAACAATGCATTTGAAAGTGTTTCTAATTTTAGAAGTGAACTAAACGGTGCTATTTCAATATCATACCAAATCGGGGAATACACTCAAACGGACTTGATTGAGAACAGTGATGAGTTGATTGAATGTTGGAGAGTTATTAGTGAGCACATATTGCAACAAGCTGTGAATTGTGAAGAAATTACACTTCAAATAAAGGATGAATCTTTCTTAAGCTGTGAGTTAATTGAAACAGCATTCAATTCTAGAGTGTACACACTTGCAGTTTCAAATGTTAATAATGAGTTTTTGGATCCCCACGAATTTTTAGCAAATGCTAATATTTGGTTTACAAAGTATGTTAAGAAAGCGTTAACTGTGCAAGCTTTAAAGGTGAATTCAGTTTTGTGTGCACAGTATGTGCTTCGCGACATATCGGAAACAAAATATTTTGCTGTCAAAAATAAAGTAGTTTTCGAGTATACGGATGTAAATGAATTTTATAATAATCATATCATTGAAGGTACATTGACAAAAATGAGCGAATTTGAAGCAAATGGCTCAGGGTGGGCTTTAGAAAAAATTCATAGTTTGAGAATTAATATAAATAAATATGTTGGATTTCGAGTAGGAATGTCCAATACTAGTAGATTGCCTGATGTAATAGTCAATAAACATGCAGTGCTAAATTTGTATGATACAAAGGAAGCTTGTTTTGCGTGGAGTGTGGTTGCTGGTTTGTATCCAAAAACGCGAAACGTGAATCATCTTTCTTCCTATCCTAATTACAGAGATGTTTTAAATTTAGATGATATTCCAATTCCAATGCAAATGAAATATTTAAACAAGTTTGAAAATCAAAACAATATTTCTGTGAATGTGTATGGAGCACAATATGATGAAAACAAATGGGTGTGTATGGGAACAAACGAAGTAAAAGGAAAAAACCATTTACTATTGTACCTTTGTATGTATCAGATAAAGTATATGAAAGGAGTGTGGACTTATTGATGTTGCAGATTGGAAACAGTGAAAGTTATCACTTTTGTTTAATTAGAAATCTCGCTCGCCTTGTGCGTTCAAGCATCACTAGGAATTGTAGACGGATTTATATATGTAGACGTTGTTTGTCATATTATTCTCTTGAGGATGAGTTAAACGTTCACTTTGCAGACTGTAAACAGTTTCCTGTTGCAAAAAACATATTGCCAACTGACGAACAAAGATTTGTTAATTTTACAGAATTTAAATTTAAAGATAGAGTTCCATTTATAATTTATGCAGATACTGAATGCGTTTTGTCTCCTATTTCCTCTTGTTTTCCAAATAGTGACATTCCTAACTCTACATTAACCCATAAACATATTCCTTACAGCATTTCTTTATACCTTCATTGTAATTTTGATAGTGATTTGTGCAGTTTTAAACTCTTTAGGGGAAATAATTGCATGTAATTGTTTGTAAAGGAACTTTATAGTATTGTAGATAAACTTCAAACACATTATTTATCAGCTAAACCGATGTTAAAGATGACGGAAAACGAAGAAAGATTATTTTTGTTAAGTAAAATTTGTCATATTTGCGAGAAACCGATTGCAGATAATGAACTCAAAGTACGCGATCATTGTCACATAACTGAAAAATATAGAGGAAGCGCGCACAATAGTTGTAATTTAAATTACAAAGTAACGAGGGTCCTGCCTATAGCATTTCATAATCTAACGGCGTATGATGGACATTTTATAATTAAAGAAATTTGTGAGAAACATGAAGGTGGGAAGTTACATAATCCTGGTCAGATAAAATTGTTAGCAATGAATATGGAACGTTATAAAGGGTTTACAAAGCATGTATGGGTTAAGAATGGATTCGTTCAGTTAAGATTTATCGATACATATAATTTCTTGTCCTGTTCACTAGATCAATGTTCATCTTCGTTAAGTGAAGATTCAAAGCAAATAACTCGACGTTATTTTAATGATGATGCACAGTTTCGACTTACTGCGAGAAAAGGTGTGTTTCCCTATGAATACGTCACGAATATGGATGTACTTAACGAAACTAAATTACCTGAAATATCCAAGTTTTATAGCAGTCTTTATAATCAAACAATATCGAACGAGGAGTATGAGGTTGCTCAATCGGTGTGGGAAACGTTTTCCTGTCAAACATTAGGAGAATACGCTGATTTGTATTTAAAAGTTGACACACTTCTTTTGGCAGATGTCTTTGAAAATTTTAGATCGAATGGCATGGAAACTTATGGCATTGATGCAGCTCATTTTTACACTGCTCCATCTATGTCTTGGTGCGCGATGAAAAAGATAACCAACGTTCAACTCGAATTGCTTCAAGATATTGATATGTTACACTTTTTTGAACGATCTATTCGAGGGGGAAATGTTCAGTGTATAACACGACATGCGATTGCTAATAATAAGTACATGAAAACTTATGATGAGAAAAAGCAAGAGTCCTACATAATGTACTTTGACGTTAATAATTTATATGGATATGCGATGATGGAATATCTTCCAACGGGTGGCTTTAAATGGGTTGCAAATATTGAAGGCTTTGATGTTTTAACTATTGATGATACTTCAGAAATCGGATATATCTTGGAAGTAGATTTGACTTATCCTCAAGAGTTACATGACAAACATTCAGATTACCCTCTGTGCCCTGAAAAGTTGACAAAGCTAATGACTACCCTAGATAATAAAGAACGTTATGTTTTGCATTATAGAATGTTAAAGCAATGTATTCAACTAGGAATGAAATTAGAACGTATTCACAGAATAATCGAATTCAATCAGAGCCAATAGCTAAAACCATATATTGATGTGAACACAGAGAAACGAAAACATGCTAAAAATGATTTTGATTTTTTTTTTATAAATTGATGAATAATGCAATTTTTGGTCGTTCACTGATGAATGTGAGGAAGTTAAGGGATATCAAATGGGTTACCAAATGGCATGGAGCCAGTGGTGCTAAGTCTTTAATAGCTAAGGCTAATTTTAAACATAGAATTATATTCGATGAACAATGTATGGTCATCGAGATGAGCAGACTAAAGATTTTTCACAATCAACCAGTATATGTTGGTGCATCTATATTAGATTTGTCTAAATGTAAAATGAATGACTTTCATTACAATGTTATTTTAGCAAATCCTGAATCAAATGTGAGGTTGTTATACACAGACACAGATAGTTTTATGTATATATTCTATTATGATATTTATGAGTTCATGAAACAGCATTCAAATTTGTTTGATACTGGAAACTATGAAACAAACAATCCTTTTGGCATTGTGAGACAAAATAAAGGTGAAATTGGTTTAATGAAAGATGAACATGCTGGAAGGATTGTTGAAGAATTTGTGGGGTTAAGACCCAAAATGTATGCAATAAAATTGTGTGATGAAATGAATAGCTTGTGTAAGGCTAAAGGCATTAAGAAGAGCGTGAGTAAAACTATGAATATTGATGAGTATCGAAAGTGTCTTTATAACAGAGATCAAGCCAGCAAAGTTCAAGTTTGTATAATTTCAAGATCTCATTTTGTATTTACTGTTCGACAAAATAAGTTGGCAATTTCATCAAACGATGATAAAAGACACATAACTGAAAACGGAATTGATACTTTACCGTTTGGTCATTTTTCTCTGAAACAAATTTGAGATTAAAGCAATTCATCTCTCTTATTTACTTTATTTCTTTCACACACACACTTTTATTCTGTTAATAATACTATTATTTTGTGTGTGTTCCTTTGCTTATGAAAAAATAAAATAAAACGAATAAATAATAACCCAAATTTTGTGTGTATTATTTACAACTCCTCCCCCCACCATTCCCATTTTCCTAAAAAAAAATATATATATATATATATAATTACATTATATTACTTATCATTTAGTAATGGTGCGTTGTAAGAGGAACAACTCTGCCACTCGATATAAACGATCAGGAAGTGGATCATTCATTAGTCGTGTACTTAATAAAACTATTGATAATTTACCTGTGGAATTACACATTCCAGGATATGAATATTGTGGACCAGGAACAAAATTAGAAAAGCGATTGAGCCGTGGTGATCCAGGAATAAATATATTAGATAAAGCGTGCAAAGAGCACGACATTGCTTACGCAAATCATAAAGATTCAAACAAAAGAAGAGAGGCTGATGAAATTTTAGCTTCAAAAGCTTGGTCTCGTGTAAAATCTCGTGACGCATCATTAGGAGAGAGAGCGGCTGCACTAACAGTCAGTGGCATAATGAAAGCTAAGTCTAAGCTTGGTGGAGGTAAACAAAAATTAAATATAAAAAAAAAACAAGAAAAGATTAAAAAAAAGAGAGCATCGAAAAAGCAAGGTGGTATTTTACCCCTACTTCCGATATTTGCAGCCTTGTCGGGCTTGGGGGGTCTAGCAGGCGGAGCAGCCGGGGTAGCGTCTGCTATAAACAAAGCGAAAGCTGCACAAGAAGAATTAAAAGAAATGAAAAGACACAATCGAATGATAGAAGCAATGCGAGGAAAAGCACGTCAAGGCATTTATTTAAATCCTCCTGCATACAAAAGATAATTAACCAAATACCAAATAAAGCATTAAGTAATTTCGATTTAGCTAAATACGCACATCAATTAAAGATTCCAAATTTTAGAGGAGTCTTTATGCGAGATACGTTACCAAGACATCCTCGAAAAAATGAAAACTGTATTGTTAACCTTGAACCGATGGTTAAATCGGGTTCACATTGGGTGGCTTTCAGTAAACGAGGTAAATACGTGCATTATTTTGATAGTATCGGTAATTTAAGACCACCATTAGAAATTTTAACATATCTAAAAAATTGTTATCTACAATATAATTTTCATTCATATCAATCGATTACTTCTTCGATTTATGGACATTTATGTTTGGTCTTCTTGTATTGTATAAATAAGGGAAACACAGACTGTCTTTAAACATTTCAAAGATGGCTTTCGAAAGACGGATAACTCTTGAAGGTAAAGGCTCAAAGATTGATGTTACATTGGAGAATCCGCTTCATCTTGTAGGAGCAGAGTTTTTTGAAATAGGACTTGCAGGATTGTATACATCTAATTCTATTCGAAATGTTACCAACCGAAATAATAAATTTCGCATTCATTTTACTAATTTTTTGTTATCAATTGATTTAGTGGTACCACCAGGTATTTATGAATTTGAAGATCTAGCCTCAACATTTGATGATTTACTTAGTTATCACTCATTGTCGAAACTTATAACAAATCATATACAAAAAACAAATCTTTATTTGGAAGAGGATATAAATGGAAAAGGACGCAACCGTCTTGTTTTGTCTTCTCCGTTTAATATTGATTTCAGTGTACCCAACAGTGTAGCAGAGGCTTTAGGTATTGAAAAGAAAGTTTACCCTAAAGAGAATAAAAAAGAAATTGAGATTGATCGAAATAGAATCGAAAGTGAAGTAAAAATTAACGAAAATAATAACGTTTTAGCCATAAAGATGAACAATGTGGATACAACAATTTTAATAATACCTGATGCTAGCTATACGTTTCAACAATTAAGTGCAAAGATTAATGAATTATTACTAGCACATTTATTATCAGTTTTATTAGGTGAAAAAGACAAATTTCCTTCATATATTTATATTAATTATGATAAAGTGTTCTCTAATTGTAAACTATATTCGAAAAACTTTGCTATAGATTTTGGTGTTGCAGATTCTATTGCAGATTTGTTAGGATTTTCTCATAAAAAGTTCGAGGCAAACACAACTCATCATTCTGAATATATGATTAAAATTAACACTGTTAATAGTATTCGAGTATGTTGCAACCTCGTGCTTGGTACGAGTTCTTATTTGAACCATAAACCAACACACTCTTTATATAATTTTAAAGCTCATGTTCCTGCTGGTTATCCGATTGTTGTACAACCAACAACAATTAATTTTTTGCCTATGAACAGCAAGGTTATTCAACATGTATCTGTGCAACTTGAAGATCATCTTCAACAGCTCATTGATTTGCAAGATGAAGATTTAACTGTAGAATTAATTATTCGTCCAGCACGTTATCTTGCTATATAAAGTAATGACATACTGTTATATTTTCATTCTAGTTGAGTAAGCTTACTAGAAAACATTCACAAATATGGTTATAATATATAATACTCAAAGTTTGAAAAAAAAGAAGTCAACTCTGATTCGAAAAAGAAATATAAATCAATCAGCTAAAATTTCTAAAAAAACAAAGAAAAAACAGTGCCATCACACCTTAAAATCTAAGAAACAGTTATCGAGTAACAACAAACATTTCTTACAATCTTTAGGCTATCGTGTACTTTAATTTCAATATAAATATATATGCAATTGTTAATCTTATTTAGTTTCTATCTATATTTGAAGCTGTTAACATGTTTAACATGTTTAACATAACCGATAAAAGAGAGGTTGACAACAGAGTTGTGCGACGAGAAGAAAGAGTTTACCAACCTTATTCAGCTAATAAATTTGAAAATAATGATGAAATTCGTATACCAATTCAAAATGAAGAAAACATAGTTTTATTATCAGAAGGTGTTCTTCACTTAGAAGGACAAATTATTACTTCTAACGTAAATCCGGCTGCTTCTACTACAGCACATCCTGACCAAAATTTTGGGGCTAATCTTTTTAGCGAAATTCGCGTTACGTTAAATGGTAAAGAAATTGATCGTACACGCCATCTAGGTATAATAAGTTCTATAAAAACGTTTGCATCATATTCAAAAAACGAATATACAGCTTTACAAAATGCTGGTTATTTTCCCTCTTTAACAACACCAGCAAGTGAAGCAAATATTGTTGATAGTATCACAAAACGTTTCCATGTAATACTTCCTTTAAGCAACCTGTTAGGTTTAGCAGAGGATTATAGAAAACCGATTTTAAACTGCAAGCATGAGCTAATACTTCTCAGATCATCGAGTGACGCACGTGCGTTGCAATCTGCAACCGAAAATGATCTTTCTAAGGTCAAGTTATTTAAAGTTTATCTAAAAATTCCAGTTTTATTATTATCGGACGAAGAACAAACTAAAAGATTAAAACTAATGCAGAAAAATATTCCCATTCAGGTTGGTTTTCTATCATGGGATGTTCATGTCTTGCCATCTCTTCCTAGAACAACTAAATATAGTTGGACTGTAATGACAACTTCTGAAACGCAAAAACCTCGTCAATTTTTATTAGGTTTTCAAACTAAAAGAAATGTACTAAATACGTGCTCTTCCTATTTTGACCATTGTAACATTAAATCTATAAGAGTTTTTTTAAATTCAATTTTTTATCCCTATGAAATGCCAACTTCTGAAATTGCTATAAATGACTACAGCGAATTGTATGACATGTTTGTTAAATTTCGTAATGTATATTATCAGATCGAAGATTTTCGTTCAGAGACTCTAGTTTCGCGAGATGAATTTAAGTCTCATTGTCCGATTATTGTAATTAATTGCCTTGAGCAAGTGGAGGCAGTGAAGACATCTTCAGTTGACGTGCGAATTGAAATCGAGACAAGTGAGAATATACCTGAAGATACAACTCTTTATTGTGTTCTTATTCATGATCGTCAAATATCTTACAGACCATTAACTAATGAAGTAATTATCTAAACCAATATTTGCTAAGTTATAAGCAATCAAGTAAAGAAGTATTCTCACTTTAGTTGCAATCATGGAATTGATAACAACAAACTCTCCTTCTACTGATGCTGACATGTGGAATAAGAAGCAGCCAATAGTTGCAGACATTCGCAAGCTACCAAACGGCAGTTTGGAACTTGCTTACTGTATGTTAAATAACAGCAATATACCTTCATTCAGTCCTGTGTTAACATGGGTCGCAGCGTATTGTGAAAAAACTCTTTCTTCTTTTTTTGACTCTATTAAAAATAAATATGAATATTTAGTTGTGTATAATTTGCCACAAGAATTTTCTTTGTTTGCACTAAAAACACTTTCCCCTGGGTCATTAATCGATCTTAATACGATTGATGGAATGTCAGATCTAATGTTGAAGCATAGCCAACGATTACCTACAGATTGTCCAAAACATTTACCATCTCTTGCATTGGGAAGCAATAGTTGTGCTAAATTTAATGTCAATGCTGTTCAACATTGGTTAAATTCTTCTGATGGCATCATGAAAATCGTGTGTTCGATAATAAACAAGTTTCGAAACAATGGACTTCAAGGTTTTAATAAGTTTGATTGGAACTACTTTCCTATAAACATACTGACTATATATGAGCCACAACGAATTCGTCTGGAGTGGGAACATCTACCAGATCATCTAAAAAGAAAATTTCAACTGTTTCATCTTCGCTGCAAATGTGATAACTGTAACCGCTATCTATAAAAGGTAATTCATTAAATCTAGTAGTGTTGTTAACACCTATACATATTTTGTTTTTGTTTGCTTTTTAACACAGTGTATACTTTTTGTCTACAGAAAATAAACATCTGGACAACTAAAAGAACAAGATCATCTCAACACACACTCATCAGGACAACTAAAAGAATGAGATTACTTCAACACTCATACAAGAGAAATAAAATTGTATTAATTGTAATTCTAAATGAATAAAGAAGAAAAGGTCTTTGTACCACTTCATATTAAAGTTTCTTTAATGATCAACCACCTCCTCACTCCACATGTATATAAAATAATATTTGTCAGGTGAGGGATTCGAACCCTCGCTTTCAATTTCTGAAAATTAGATCTTAAGTCTAACGCCTTAGACCGCTCGGCCAACCCAACACACGCAAATCTTGCATATTAGCCAGCGTGTTTTGTTGATTCATATCAGTTCACATTTAGCTTCGTGCGGGGAACATCTTTTTTTTTTGTGAAGTAAAGCATCATCATGAAGTATTTTAATTGTGTAAAGTATTCCAAGAAACAGTTAATGCAAATAATATTGAGTCAAAAAGGAATGAATTTAAAATCTGAAAGAGATCGGCTAAAAACATTTAAGAACTGGTCTTCAAACAGTTTTACGAACACTGCATGGTTAGCAGCTGCGGGATTTTACTACTATGGATATAAGGATATGGTCAGGTGTGCTTTCTGTAATCTGCAACTTAGTTATTGGGAAGAAGATGATGATCCGTTTGAAGAGCATAAGAAATGGGCTTTTTCTTGCCCTTACGTAAACAATATTTCTCCTAGCATAGAATTAAAATCTGAATATGAAAGACTTAAAACTTTTCAAAATTGGCCTCTTCCCTCTCCAAACGAATTTTGTTTAGCATCAGCAGGATTTTATTATACCGGTCATGGTGATAAGGTGAAATGTATATTCTGTAAGATTGAAATTGAATATTGGAGAGAAAACGATATTCCTTTAAGTGATCATAAAAAATGGGCACCATATTGTCCATATTTAAGAGGGTTTTACGTTGGCAACGTTGATTTAAATCCTGAAAATCCTACTATTATTCCATATAATACAAGTTATGATGATACGTGTGGAAACAATATATGTTGATGTGATGGGATTTTTTGTGCAGTGTGCATTCTCAGACGTAAACGTAGACATGCTGAAGTTTGTTAAGCAGTCAAACACTCTACCAGTAATTTCATTTACTAATGGTGAAAATCAGAGTAAAAGTGAAAAAAGAAAGC